>OW240916.1:18406201-18442794 GCA_933207985.1 Pelobates cultripes
TTTGTGTGAATGGGGGGCAGTTTGTGTGTATGGGGGGGCAGTTTGTGTGAATGGGGGGGCAGTATTGGGGGCAATGTATGTGTGTGGCTTTTTTTTTTTATAAAATATTTTTTTAAAAATTTAATTCGAATTTAATTTTTTTTATTTAATTATTTATCCGAAATATGTCCCCCCTCCCTTCTTACCTTTACTGGGGGGAAGGGGGGACATATTTCGTTCCCTGGTGGTCCCAGTGGGGATTCATTGGTGGTCCAGTGTGGAGAGTGAACTCTAGCCCGCGCTCCCGGGCTAGAGTTCACTCTCGCGAGATTTGGAGCGTTGCCGTGGTAACCGCGGCAACGCTTCAAATCTCACGAGAGGAGGACCCGGAGGAGCTGCAGACTGAGCTCCGGGTCCTCCCTCTCACTCCCCATCCCTCCCCTGCCGGCTCTCAGCACAGTGCCTGCCATGCTGGCAGGGGAGGGAGAGGGAGACCGGCGGATTTCTCGGGGGGGGCAATTGCCCCGTTGCCCCCCCCCTGGATCCGCCACTGGTTGAAGCATTACCAAAAAAACCTGATAAATCTCTTAAATTTTAAAAAAGAGCGACCTTAGAAAATGGGCCGACTAGATGAGACAATATTGTCTTCCTACCTTTATAATTTGTGCTTAAATGGAAGCGATAATCGAAACACTAGTTTGTTAAAGTTTAAATAACCTATTTATATTTTTTCTTTCTTTACATTTTTGGCATGATTTTCTTTATATATATCACATTTCTCCTTCGCACCGAGGCTAACCTGCGGTTTTTCGTACGTGACTCATGGTCTTCTGGGGTGCGTTCTTTGTAGCGCACACAGCGGAGTTGTACTCCTGCAGGTGCTAATGCTACTGTGAATCATAACAAAAAAAAAAAAAAAAGCATTTATTAGAAATTACCACCCCCACAGCATATTAATTACACAGGGATAGAATTTCTTTTGGAAAAACATATTGGAGACAAGTCGCAGTATATAAGATTATACCATTCAAATGAAAGCTATGATTTATGTGTATAATTTAATCTGGACTTGTGTAGGATTAAAGAGAATTAACAGCGCTTTGCAAGCAACGAAAGAGACATTTTAATACATTATGTAGTTTTTCTTTTTTTGTTTAAAATATGCCTTCACTGTGATGGGAACACGGGGGTGAGTGTGGTGCAAGGACAACTCCCCTTATTCTTTACCCATTACCCCATTCAGTTACTCCCCCAGTTATTTGTGTTCTTCCAAGGCCCCTGCAGTCATTTACCTTTTTCAGTTATCCCCCTTTTCATGTACGTTCTATATCTTAGACCTTTCCTCTCCTTATTTCTGCTTTTTTTTTTTTTTTAAATACCCTTTTTAAGGTCAAAATAGTCTAAAAAAACCTCTCTGTCTACGTATGTTGGCCCTAAAATTTGCAAATCCCAATTCTGTTGACTAAACTTCTTAATTTTTTCAAAACTAAAATATATGAACTGCCCCACCCCCCAAGAAAAGTAGACTACGGTTTGCTGTAGTGGTTATGATGACAGACTTTATTCGGCAGTGACATTCAGTATCTATAGTATGTCTGACATCCGGCAGGAGAAGACCTCATGTAGTACATGCCTGAGACACCAGGTAAGTTGTCAAACCATACTAAAATGATTTGTATTACTTACTGTGGGATGGCGACAGGACACACCTGGCACTATAACCACTACAGGTGGCTGTAGTGGTTACGGGGCTTAGGGTGTTCCTTTATAGAATTCCCAGAAATGTGGCAATAGAATACTGCACTGTACTGTTGGTTCAAGTCAGAGTCCAAGGATTAAAAATAAGGCTTCCTTTTATTGCTTTATAGCAAGGGTAGGTAACCTTCGGCACTCCAGATGTGAACTACATTTTACCTGATGCTTTGTCAGCATTATGGATGTAAGAGTATTATGGGAATTGTAGTCCACAACATCTAAAGTGGCGAAGGGTGCCAATTCTGCTAGCAATTCATCAGACAACTTGCAGGTAACAGTGGCATTTGTGCTGTTGAGGGTTACTTGGACTGGCTTATTTTTGGGATTTAAACATATTTTTATTATTCTATATAAAAACACGTTTGTTTTTATCACGTAACCACGTACTATGCGCCAACATGCTAGCCTCCATTTTTTATCTCTGCTCACAAACCCTCCAAAAGGACATTGATAACAGCACAAACAAGATGTTGTTTTGTAACAGCGTTTGATATTACGGCCGATGACTTTCATTTAACTTGGGCTCAGAAAGCGTTCTGTATGACTAATAAGGGCAGAGGTTCTCAGTAATTACTATGTCTGGACTGAAATGCATAGAGCCCTGGATGGATGACCTGGTTATATAAAAAGATTATCTGGATCGGGGAGGAGGGGAGGACCAGGGCAGAATGTGGATTATCTGAGTAGCTAGAATACAGGAGCTGACACGGGGTGATAGCCTGTCACAGATTAATACATAGAAATTGGAGCTGTGCTCACACTTTCTACAGAAAATATTTACAAGATCACATGGAAGAATATCATATTGTGATGTGATCTCTGACATCCCTTAACCTTATTCTAAGCTGAGCAGACCCACATAAGGTTTCTTTTTCCGCGTACGTTCCGAGATAATGATTTCTCTTCTATAGCCCCGCTTATTTGTGTTGGATGGTAAGAAATATCCTTCTTGTGAAAGGTATTATTTGTTTCGCAGACCTGTAAATTTCGATCAGTGCTAGGAAGAGGAGGATTAAAGGGTTAGCAGTCGCAGAGCTAAGGCTTCTGGGGAAATGGATAAAAGAAGATCAGGGGAGCTATTCACTAAACAGTGATTCGTGGCGTGCAAAATTTACAAAAATCTCTAATGCTGATACAATGAAGACCAAAGAAAAAGTTACCTGCGCTCTCTCACAAATCCCTATTTATATTTGAACAAATGGAGGTCATTTAGTTACTCCAATGGTCATTGGAGGGAATGCCCACCCGCCAACGTCAAGGCTTGACGTTGGCAGGTGGGCATTCCCTCCAGTGGCCATTGGAGTAACTAGATGACTTCCATTTGTTTAAATAAATATACATAGGGATTTGGGAGAGAGCCAGGTAACTTTTTCTTTGGTTTTTACTGTATGTGTTGGGCTGATGTGTACTGTGGTCGTTGCTGCCGCTCAGGAGTGATGGGAGTGAGCGCAGGACTTGTCTTTTTGTATTTGATACAATGAAAATACTTATTCCATACAGTAGCAAGTTGCTACAACTTGCTGTGTAGTGAATAGAAGCCATTATCTCTCTTCACATTAAGTGTTAATGAAATCCTACAGGGGGTATTGGATTGGACCATCACTGATGAGGCCATGCCTTTTCTGTGATGTTGCGGGATGTGGAGAGGTGAGCAGCCCCTTGGCACTAGAAAAAGATAAATAAAACAAACGGGAGGGACACCTGAATACAGCTATGGAGAAGGACACTATAACGTTAGGAATGCAGAATAGTATTCCTGATGCTATAGTGTCCCTTTGTGGCATCACTACAGGGGTGTGAGGGGACAAATGCCCCCCTACATATATCACTGACCCCCGTGCCCCCCCTAAAGTGCCAATGCTTTAGGTTTGTTAGCGGGGCGACCACTGCTAACAAAGCTTGGCAGAGTAGGCACCTGCCTACTCACACAGCAGGTACTAACTCTGCTAAAATATAATGGTATTCGGTGGAGGGGGGTGCCAGCGGCAAGGGAACCTTTTACCTACTGTACTCTCTCTGCATAGGTCCCTCGTGCGACCTGGAGTGTGCTGGCAGTCAGTATATGACATTATAACTCGACATTGACATTACTAGAGGGCACACATGGGACCTGTGCAGGACTAGCACAGAGATTCCAGTGCCAAACACTGGCCACCAGGGATAAGATCCTCTCCAGACCTCCCAGAGAAAGGTAGGGAGGCGAGGCAGACTTTAAAAAAAACAAAACATTTGTGTGTGTGTGTCTGTGATTGTGTAAGTGTTTCTGTGATTGTGTGTTTCTGTGATTACACTTACAATACAGCTGGTCAGCCTTGGTTGGACATTACCGTCTCCAGGTGGTTATGTGCTTAATGTCCCTGATTTTCTTCCTCATTTTTTCCTGGGAATATATAACATTTTGCAGCCTCACTCCTTGGAGCTCATTTATTTGCTACATACCCCCAGGTCTTGACATATTTTTCTGTTTGAATTTTGGCTGATTTCTGTTCTGCTACCTGTTCTCCTTCTCCGCAGCTCTTGTGCTCTCAAGACATATATTCATCAGAGTTGTATTTTATCTATTATGATTTAGAAATTTAGATTTTAGTTTTATGCAAACGTCTTTGCATCGTGCGTTTGCGTAGATAATACATTCTGGTGATTACTCAAGAAAAATAAAATCTATTTAAAAAAAAAAAAAGACGTGGTGATTCCAATCTACTTACCTACCTGCTGAACAATCTGTATTTCTAAATCTCAAACATGTAAAGTGACTTTTAATTCTATCTATGTAGGACCAGTTTAGAATCTGTATCTTTGTATCAGGGGTCATCTAATGATTTATTAATTATGGTGCAAGACCCCCAGGTATTGCCAGGTGGGCTAAATAATACTGTTTTCTAACATGGATTTAAAAGACAGGAGAACATGGCTTAACATATAAAGATACATGTTGGGTTACGACAAATACAACACAATATCACATAAAGCTTTTTTTGATTTATTTTTAAATCCGTGCTCCTTGACATTTCCAGCCCTTCGCAGTACTCCTGTCCCCTTTTGCAATTTTTCTATGATAACCTGACTATAATGTGATTATTTTTCAAACTGTGTAACAGGTTCCGGTATACTAGAATTAATAGTAAGGTGCAATTTTACCTCTGCAAAACTCTGCTTGATGCCTTTGTGTGCCTTGTCTTGCGAGTGCTCTGTAATTACTCAACAGTCCAAAGCTCACTGTTCTTTCTCGCCCCGCTCTCTGATCCTGCCAGAACCTGTCCATCTCCGACAAAGAGGCTGAATAAATGAATTTTAAGGAAAGGATATGGCAAACTCAGGACAAGATGGATGAGCTCAAAATGGTGGAAATTAGTAAAGATAGATTCATTTTAATTTAGTCTTATGAGGACTATCCAGAGTGTAGTACCCTACCAGGCAAATTTGTTTATTCACCTTCACATTAAATAATATTTAACATATTGTGACGAAGTGTCCTTCGCCACTTGGTCCTGGAGAGGCCTGCTTGCCAGCCTCTTGCCTTGTGACTATGGCCCCTGGGAATTATTGCCATTTAAAAAGTCTGTTTGGGCTTATTGGATTTTGGGACACTTTTTCTGCCTCTTTTAATCCATGGGAAGGTGTGCCTCTTCCCCTCCACCGTTTCCATTGTTCTCCAGCAGGGCATTGTCCCAGGGACTCTGCCAGACCAGTTGGAACTGGCTGCTTTATATAGAGTATGCTGAGTTAGAATATGTAACTTTTATTAATATTGCATGTATACTTTTAAAGTTATAAGAATTGTCTAAAAACTGTATTTTCCTGCTTGTGATTCCATTAGCCCATTGTGTACAGTAATTCTATCACAGGCAGAGGGGAGGATTTTGTTGGAATGAATGGGAATGCTTAACTGGATTATAACGTATTTGATTGCCTGTACCAGAAAACCATGTGGGTGGTAACATTGTGTAACAACTTGCATTTAAGACAATAAACCCTGAGACTGCTGAGTTCCTGTTTTACCCTCAACATAGAGCTCATGTGTGGGGGAAAAGGCTGAAACTACACTGGGGATTGCTATACCCTGTATACTCCCTTAGCTACAATCCTAATTCACTCTCTGGAGGAAGAGAGGTTCGGTCTGCAGTGCTTATGGTGTCGAGTGGAGTGTTGGAGCCCTCGGGAAGCACTAGGAGCATCCATCAACGGAGGTACTCGGTTGGAGTACTAGGAGCTCCGTTACACATATTATGTAGAACTAATGTCTGCAACTATCTAGCAGTGTACAGGTATATCACAGATACAATGGAGGTTATGACATCTTCTGAATGTCATAGTGCAGTGAATGACATCACAAAGACACTGCACATGGCAACACTCTCCAGGAAGTCACTTGTTACTAGATGTGACCAGGATACACAGCTAGCTGGCAGTCATGATATGGACAGTACTAGCACTGAAGAGTTGATACATCGCCATCAATTCAAAGTGAAAACACTCGAATGCAGGGTAAGGTTTCTAACAATACGTTTAATTCTGACCAGCAGAGAGTTATGGAAAATATATGGAAAGACTGGACTCCTTTCACCTAGAAGTTCAATAGCCAGTGGTGTCACTGTGGCAAACCTAGCCACTCGGACTATAACTGGACACTATGCCTTTAAGGGTTGCCTATAGGTCTGGAGAGAGATGCATTGTACCTGTATGTGCCTGCTTCATGTATTCCCTGCATTGCCTGTACCTATCTGTTCCGCCGAATGCAAATGGCGGTTTGTATGGGGATTCCCGTTCGTTTCGCGAACGGCACTTTGGAGGGCCGTTCGTGAAACGAATGCGATACCCCCTAATAGCCCACACACTTAGAGGCGTGTGGCGCTAGTTAACCGATTGCAACATTGTTGCAATCGGTTATTAGAGGCTCTCCTGGGTGGCCGTCGTTCGACTACCGACCATGCGGCGGGCGGCCATCTTGGATCCCTGGTTCGTCAGCGGGTCCGTGTCGTCGAACGCATAGCATTCCCAACAGTTATTCGACGGCACGAACACCGTTAAGCCTCCAGGACGTTCGGGAGTTTCAGGACCAGGTTCACTAAAGACAATCGGTTCTTTTCATGTGTTTTGAAAGAAAGGTGTTTTCTGTGCGGCGTTCGGTTATTTTAGCTGGGATCTGAGCGGCAATCTCACGAATGATGCGCCCAGACCCCAGCTATCTACCGAACGTCCATTCGTGTAAATCCACCGTATATTGTACCAACTGTGGATTTTTGTGTGAATTGCCGGTTCTGCTGCACGAGGGGATAATCCCCTTAACGGTGCATTCTGGGAGGATGATCCCTCTCGTGCAGCGGTGCCTGATGGGAGAAATATGTAGTACAGTAAGTCCCCCATGTAGTCCCCTCCTGTACAACCCCTGTAATGTCTGTTTGGAAACCCCTTGCATGGGGAATTGCATAAATACTGTGACCTGTGATTAAAACCTCAGTTGACTCCCAGCCTATGTGTCGTCTAGTTCTTGGGAAGGAAGGGTTACTGCAGTGCTGTTTGGATTATTATATGCTGATTCCCTGGATTATCCTTTGTTGTTCCTGTTACCCAGCGGAGATATCGTGGATCATACTGCCTCTCCGCTACAATTGGTGGCAAGCGACGGGATTGAATTTACACAGCAAAGCAACGTTCGGCAGATTTTTAAACGAATCAAGGAACAAGCATTCGGGAATCAGCGCATTCGAATAAACCTCACGAACAGCAGGTGAATGGGAACAGACTACACCCTGCTAAAACGGAGCACATTAAAGGAGCTGCTGGAAGCAAGAGGAGCAATCGCCAGTAACAAGGCAAAGGCTGTCCTAATTACGGAGCTCATGGAAGGAGACAGAGCCGCAGCTGCTGCAGCACCTCAAATGGAGGGACAAAACAACGAATTTACAGCGGAATTCCGAGCACGAATGGCTTTATTTCCTGAACCACCATCTACAGAAATGTTTAACCGGCTGTTCGCCGATGTACAGGAGTACATTATGGCTAGGGGACCGCCAGGAAACCAGCAAGCCAGAGAAAGAGCCGCAACGCCAGTCCATAGTTTCCCAGGGAAAACCAAAATCCCATATCAAGCCTTCAAAAGCTATGTGGAGACAGAGGGTGGCGTTGACGACTATTTACAGGATTTCGAGAGACTGTGTTTGCTGCACGAGATTAATGATGCAGACAGAGTACCCCTACTAGCGGGGAGATTATCTGGGCGAGCCGCCGAAGCGTACCGGGCAGTACCAGACGAGGATAGTAGAGACTACGCTAAAGTAAAACGGGCCATCCTAGCCCGGTATGCCATCACCTCAGAGGCATACCGAAAGAAGTTTCGGGACATTAAAAAACCCAGTAAGGACACCCATGTGGAGTGGGCGCACCAGCTACAACGAGCTGCCAAAGGGTGGCTGGAGGCCGCCCAAGTTGATACATTGGAGGGTCTGTTCCAGCTAATGGTACTGGAACAATTCTTCAATGGCGTCCCGACCTACCTACAAAACTGGATCCGGGACAGGAAGCCACACACCCTGCAGGAAGCGGCTAATATGGCAGACGATTTCCAGGACAATCGGAGAGATCAACCCATACCAACCCGAGCCACCATCCCCCCTACAACGGCCAGCCCTCCAGGGGGCCCCGCAACGTACCAGCGACCAGGGGTAAATCAGAATTCCTACCCCCCCAGATATTCAGCACGTCCACCAATCCGGTGCCATACCTGCAACCAACAGGGGCACATCCAGAGAGACTGCCCACGGAACCGGCCTCGACCCAGCTGGAATAACGCCGCCCCGAGCAACCGTGCCGCAGTCCACTGTCTACAGGCCGAATCCGACCAAAATCTGGAGTTGGGGACGACCCGGGAGGAACCTCTCGGTACTCTACACGAGGTGAACCCTATCCAGGCCGCCTCCGATAACCGCCAAGGGCACCGCCAGGAAGTACACATGGAAGGGAGGAAAGTACAAGGACTTCGTGACTCGGGAGCCACCCTAACTCTAGTACGCAGTCATCTGGTACCAAAGCCCAAGCTCACGGGGGACTGTGTGGCTGTGCGGGTGGCTGGGGGAGCCATTTACAAAGTACCCACGGCCAAGGTGCACTTGAATTGGGGAGCGGGGCACGGGAATGTATATGTGGGGATGATTAAAGACTTGCCAGCGGATGTGATTTTGGGCAACGATTTGGGGGAGCTGACTTCGGCTTTTGTTCCCCAGCCCACCGTACAAGAAGCATACCCGGTTGTGACCCGGCAACAGGCCCGCACCACTGCACCATTCGAACACTCTGAGGCTCAGGTAAGCAATGACCCTCCCCTACCCCCTACCCTGCCCTGGGCCAATTCCATAGAGTTCGGGGCCGAAGTAGCCCTAGATCCTTCGTTACAGGTGTACAAAGACCGCATGGATAAAAATCAAGCTGGGTTAGAGGGGGAAAGATATATCTGGGACAAGGGGCTACTATATCGGCACGCAGAGAAGGTAGTGTCCGGGTCAATACCGTTGCCCATTAAACAGCTAATAGTGCCTCGAAAGTATAGGTTAGAGCTGTTACGCATAGCCCATGATATCCCTCTGTCTGGACACCTAGGCATCAGTCGGACCAAGCACAGGCTGACCCAAAATTTCTTTTGGCCAGGTATTTCCCAGGATATTAAGCGGTATTGTCAGACCTGCGATACCTGCCAAAGGGTAGGCAAGAGGGGGGACAGATACAAAGCCCGACTACGGTCTCTGCCCATCATTGAAGAACCATTCAGTAGGGTGGCAGTAGACATTATAGGTCCCCTCGCAAAACCCAGCCCCTCCGGCAAGAAGTATGTCCTAACTGTGGTGGACTACGCCACCCGGTACCCCGAGGCAGTGGCCCTAACGAACGTACACGCAGAAACGGTAGCCGAGGCCCTGATGAGGATATTCACCCGGGTAGGATTTCCCCGGGAGATTATCTCCGATAGGGGCACCCAGTTTACTGCGGAAGTGACCCATCAGCTCTGGAAAATATGTGGGATACAACAAATCCTCAACTCCCCATATCACCCCCAGTCCAATGGGCTCTGTGAACGATTTAACGGAACCCTGAAACAAATGATCCGCACGTTCATGGACACCCAAAAGGACTGGGAGCGGTTCTTACCCCACCTACTGTTCGCGTATCGAGAAGTGCCACAAGAATCCACTGGATTCTCTCCGTTCGAATTATTATTCGGGAGGAGAGTGAGGGGACCTCTTGACTTGATATGGGAACACTGGGAGGGAGACGAAACCGTTAATGGCACCCCTATCTTACCATATGTGCTCGAGTTCCGGGAACGCCTGGAGAGGCTAACCCAGACCGTCCGAGACAATCTCCAGGTAGCGCAACAACGACAGCGCCGATGGTATGATAAGGGAGCCAGGGACCGCAGCTTTCAGGTGGGGCAGAAAGTCCTAATCCTGCGACCCGTCCACAAAGATAAGCTGCAGGCTTCCTGGCAGGGCCCATACAAGGTGGTGGAACAGATCTGTGACACCACCTATGTGATCGGCCCGGTTACCGGCGTGGGAGGCAAACGCATGCTCCATGTGAACATGCTCAAGCCGTACCACGAACGGACGGAGGAAGTCACCGCAATCTGTGCCCCTGCCACGGAAGATTTTGATAACCTACCCCTACCCGATCTCCTAGACCAAGAGGGCCAGAGCGGAGATCTGGGAGAGGTACAGTTAGGAGAAAGATTAAATACCCAAGAACGGGCCCAGGTACAAAAGTTGCTTCGGGAAAAGAAGGCCACGTTTTCCAATTTACCCGGCTATACCCCGTTGGCTACCCATAAGGTAGAAATGTTAGATTCGACCCCCCCGCGCCAACCCCCCTACCGCACTCCAGAAGCAGTCAAGGAGAATATGCGCAAGGAAATTGAGGAGATGATTCAGCTAGGAGTAATAGAGCACTCGGACAGCCCCTGGGCCTCCCCGGTAGTACTGGTGCCGAAACGGGACGGGACGACCCGTTTCTGCGTAGACTACCGACGGCTCAACGATAAAACGACCTCTGACGCATATCCCATGCCCCGAATAGACGAACTCCTCGACAAAATGGCCAGGGGTCAATACCTAACCACTATAGACTTGTGCAAAGGGTACTGGCAGATTCCCTTAGCGGACGACGCCATCCCTAAGTCGGCTTTTGTCACCCCGTTTGGCCTGTATCAGTTTAAGGTCATGCCATTCGGGATGAAAAACGCTCCAGCTACCTTCCAGAGAATGGTGGACAGACTATTAGATGGGTTCCAGGAGTATGCCTGCGCGTATCTAGATGATATCGCCATATTCAGCCACTCCTGGCACGAACATCTGGTTCACATAGGAGCCATTCTAGACCGAATCCGAGAGGCCGGACTGACCCTAAAACCCAGCAAATGCCATATCGGTATGGCGGAAGTCCAGTATCTGGGGCACCGGGTAGGGAGTGGGCAACAGAAACCCGAACCTGCTAAAATAGAGGCAGTCGCCCAATGGCCTACCCCTCGCACCAAGACCCAAGTGCTCGCTTTTTTAGGGACCGCCGGGTACTACCGGAAGTTTGTGGCCAACTATAGCGCCCTCGCCAAACCCCTCACAGACCTGACCCGCAAGAACCTCCCTAAGTTAGTAGTCTGGGCCCCAGAGTGTGAGCAGGCGTTCCAACAGCTCAAGACGGCGCTGGTTAATTCTCCTGTACTTTCTGCTCCTGATCCAACTAAACGCTTTCTCGTCCACACAGACGCTTCTATGTTTGGATTGGGAGCAGTACTGAGCCAAGTTGGACCCGATGGCGGCGAGCACCCCGTAGCTTACCTAAGCCGAAAACTTTTACCCAGGGAAGTAAGCTACGCCGCCATTGAAAAGGAGTGCCTGGCTGTGGTGTGGGCCCTCAAGAAGTTGCAACCCTACTTATACGGGCAACCCTTCACTTTACTCACGGATCACAACCCGTTGGTGTGGCTGAACAGGGTGTCCGGAGACAATGCCAGGCTGCTGCGCTGGAGTTTGGCGCTGCAGCCTTTTGACTTTACTATCCACTACCGCCCTGGGAAGCAGAATGGCAACGCCGATGGGTTGTCTAGACAAACAGACTTGGAGCCGTGATTCGTGAGTACTCCTCCGGACATCCCCAAGCCGATCCGTTGGGATCAGACTGTGTATGCCGGCTTGGTTCTGGGGGAGCATTGTGGCAAACCTAGCCACTCGGACTATAACTGGACACTATGCCTTTAAGGGTTGCCTATAGGTCTGGAGAGAGATGCATTGTACCTGTATGTGCCTGCTTCATGTATTCCCTGCATTGCCTGTACCTATCTGTTCCGCCGAATGCAAATGGCGGTTTGTATGGGGATTCCCGTTCGTTTCGCGAACGGCACTTTGGAGGGCCGTTCGTGAAACGAATGCGATACCCCCTAATAGCCCACACACTTAGAGGCGTGTGGCGCTAGTTAACCGATTGCAACATTGTTGCAATCGGTTATTAGAGGCTCTCCTGGGTGGCCGTCGTTCGACTACCGACCATGCGGCGGGCGGCCATCTTGGATCCCTGGTTCGTCAGCGGGTCCGTGTCGTCGAACGCATAGCATTCCCAACAGTTATTCGACGGCACGAACACCGTTAAGCCTCCAGGACGTTCGGGAGTTTCAGGACCAGGTTCACTAAAGACAATCGGTTCTTTTCATGTGTTTTGAAAGAAAGGTGTTTTCTGTGCGGCGTTCGGTTATTTTAGCTGGGATCTGAGCGGCAATCTCACGAATGATGCGCCCAGACCCCAGCTATCTACCGAACGTCCATTCGTGTAAATCCACCGTATATTGTACCAACTGTGGATTTTTGTGTGAATTGCCGGTTCTGCTGCACGAGGGGATAATCCCCTTAACGGTGCATTCTGGGAGGATGATCCCTCTCGTGCAGCGGTGCCTGATGGGAGAAATATGTAGTACAGTAAGTCCCCATGTAGTCCCCTCCTGTACAACCCCTGTAATGTCTGTTTGGAAACCCCTTGCATGGGGAATTGCATAAATACTGTGACCTGTGATTAAAACCTCAGTTGACTCCCAGCCTATGTGTCGTCTAGTTCTTGGGAAGGAAGGGTTACTGCAGTGCTGTTTGGATTATTATATGCTGATTCCCTGGATTATCCTTTGTTGTTCCTGTTACCCAGCGGAGATATCGTGGATCATACTGCCTCTCCGCTACAGTCACCTTATTTTATCTGAGATTGGGTCAGCTACTTTTCTGTGTTTAAACAGACGTGTTTGAGTACCAAATATTTTCTGTAGAACTGAACAATGCGGACTTTTCTCATGTGATTTAAATAAGGTTATTGAATTTATTTTGTAAGTGCTTCCCAGTTTTTGTGTTCTGATCACAGCGCAATTACTACAACGGTAAAGGATGTTTAACGGGTCATTGTAAGCACCACAGCCACTTCAGCGTTCTAAAGTGCTAATAATGGTGCTGGTTCAATGGCACCATTCCATGCACGAGTCTCTCGGATTTTCAACTGTCTGCCATATCTCTACGGATATTAAAGACCACCGGGGGGAGTAAAGATGGCTTAGACCACCTTTCATCTGTCACGGCGTCCATCAGCCAGTGTGAGAACACTGTCCAAGCATGATGCGAGTTGTAACTCTGTAACAGCTGGGACCTACCTTTCAGGTTCTTCTGGTATACAGAATATAAACGTATATTTGTATAGAGTGTCAGCAGGTCTGATACCAGAAATCGCAAAAAACAGCTATTTTGTCCTAAGATTTTTGATTTGTTTTTTAGTTGACTTTTTAGAAGGGCTACTCCAGGCACCATGGCCACTTCCGTGTTTTGTAGTGGTCATGGTGCCTGGATCCCTTATGTGTGGTGTTTCACTTGAAACGCTGCACAAACTGAGTTTAACCCCTTTCTTGCTGGAGGTGTTACTCCTCCAGCATCATTGGGGTGTCATCAGTCTAACTAATGTCAGTTCTGTGCATATTTCAACACTCTCAGCCCACCGAATGAGGGTCATGTTGGACATCCGGCTGTATCTTGTAAACCCTGCTTCAGACAAGTCCTGGTAAGCGCCAGGTAAGAGGACAAATGGTTTACCTCATTACCGGGGAACATCGCTAGGGATCTCCTAGCATGATAACCACTAAAGTGGGCTGCAGTGGTTATGGTTGGAGTAACACTTTAATTGACAGTTTTCTGAAAAAGCTCCTGTTCACTGTAAGGTGTTATAGCTTCCTCTCCTATGCATCAGGGTACGGCAATGTTCTGATGATTGAAAATCGAGTGGGAGATGCATTATTGTCTTTTATAGAACAGCACACTATAATTATTGTTATTATATGTGCCGTATATAAGACTTACCCCCTCCTACCCCAATCAGAGCACAGAGATCTCATGTATGTAATGCAGAAACAGATGTGGTGCTCTGGAAATGGCTTTTATAGGACTTACTTCCCAAGTCTGAAAAGGAATTGAAATCTCTGCATTTTGCGAGCATTTTAAACAATGCCCACATGCTGGCATCCTCGGGAGCTGGACATTGTATTCATTTTCTGCTCTGCCAACTTTCTTGGCATTTAAAGAGACATGACCACTGAGAAAAAAATTAAAACGTGCAATTTACATTCTGCTAGCAATACTAAAAAGACTGTTAGAAAAAAAAAAAACAAGAACACAACAAACAAAATATAAATAGATTTTACCCAACGCAGTCTCCAACAGAAAGCAGGAAGGGAAAAATGAGAAGAATTTTTTTTTTGTTTTTTTGCTTTTAGCTTGTTTTTTGTTTTGTTTGATGGCAGGAACCACACGACATTTATTTATGTGGAGTTTATTAACTAAACACTAAATATTCAGGAATAAAAAATGAATGGCATAAATAAGGCAAACATAGCCATTCTATGACTACAACAACCTTAGGGTGATAATTTCAGTTTTCAATTCACTCCAAATTGGTGTACAGTACCTTTTTCCTGTGAATGAGTTCTAGAATCAGAATACTTGGGTGTTCAGTGGAGGTTAGAATCAAGAGAGGGTCTTGCCTACTGGGGGTGGCTTTTTTTCCCAGTATTCCCGCGCTTTTCTCCCTGGTGGTCGAAAAGAGCATGAATGCTGGAAATTCCAGGATAAGCAATGTGACAAGGGTGCTGCTTGCTTCTTTCGTCATGTCTGCAGATTCTGTGGGCCATCCTGGAGCAGCGTGCAAGCGGCCTTCTCAGTCGCAGGCCTCCTCTGATCGCTCATTCTCCTCTCTCAAAGGCTCCAATACCGCTGAAGGTGGACGCAATTGAGAGGTGGCTGACTTTTTACCCTCCCCAACAGCAAACTGAATGGCTTCTGTCTGGTCTTCAGGAGGGTTTTGTGATCACAGTTTTGGGTTACTACCCTGGTAAGGTTCCTCCTAGGAATCCTCAATCGGCTTATTCTTTTCCCCAAGCGTTCAGGGACAAACTAGCTAAGAAGGTCTCTCTGGGTAGGATAGCTGGCCCCTTTGCTCTCCCACTTATAGAAGAATTGGTTATTTCACCATTGGGTGTAGTGCCCAAAAAGGAGCCCGGCAAGTTTAAGCTCAGTCAACACTTGTCATACCCTGACGGGGCGACAGTTAATGACGCCATTGACCCAGCTCTAAGTTTGGTCCACTGTCAGTCATTTGATGATGCTGTGGTGTTGGTCCAACAAGCGGGCCAGGGGGCTTTGTTGGCAAAGCTTGACATTTAGTCTGCTTTTTGCCTTCTCCCCCTACACCCTTCTTCGTTTCAGTGGATGGGTTTTAAGTTTGATGGGCTTATTAGGTGGATAAGTGCTTACCTATGGGCTGCTCGGTGTCGTGTGTTTTCTTTGAATCCTTCAGTTTATTTTTGCACTGTGCCATGGCCTTGGCTGCGGACAGCACATTGGTAGTGCATTACTTGGATGATTTCCTCCTGGTGGGTCCTGCCGGCTCGCCTCACAGCTCCTATTTGATGTCCATCATGAGGAGTCTCATGGCTGAGTATGGTGTTCCCCTGGCAGAGGAGAAGTCTGAGGGGCCCACATGAGTGCTTTCCTTCTTGGGTATTGAAATGCAGTGCAGGCTGACACAGGACAAAGTTGATAGGACGCTGCTTTCGGTTCGTACGGCTGTGGTAGTACAGGTTTTGTCCCTAAGGAATTTGCAATCCCTTTTTGGGCCTCCTCAACTTTTCCTGCAGGGTTATTCCCATGGGTCGTGTTTTCAATAGGCGTATAGAGATGCCTCTCCGCGGCAAATCTAAGATCTCCTTGTCTGTGGAGGATCTTTGCGTCTGGGGGTGTTTTTATGCAGGATTTCAAGTCAGTTTTTGGCAGTCGGATCTTTCCTTTACTTGGTTGCGTCCCCTGAGCTTTGCCCAATTTCTAGTCCACGCGGACGGTTCAGCGCTGTCACGCTTTCAGTTTACAAGAGTTTTGAGCTTAGCGGTGCGTCAGGCGGGGTTGTCGGCTTGCCATATCACTTCCCATTCTTTCAGGATTGGCGCAGCAACTAGTGCAGCTGCGCTGGGCCACCCCCCAGATGTACTTCATCGCTTGGGGCGGTGGAGGTTGCAGAGGTACAAGCTATATGTTAGACCTCTATCTGCTGCGTAGGTTGAAGTGCTACCTGTTTTGTTTTCATTTACTCACTATGGTTTCCTTTTAGGAGCTGCTCCCCGCACACGTGTTTGGCTAGTGGGTCACTCCATCCACTGGGCAGCCTTTCACGCACTCTCCTCGTTGCTTGGCCAGGCTCTGGGGTTCCTAGCCTCTCGGGTGTGTGTCTGCTGGTTGGGACAGCGTGGGCTTTGCTGGCCTGCTCTACCAGTGTTGCTGCAGGAGGCTCAGGCTCAATGGGGGAGTCCACACATTCTGGTGCTCCATCTCGAGGGCAACGATTTGGGGTCTGTTCCTGTGCTAGACCTGGCTCGGGTTGTCTGCTCGGATCTCCGCAAGCTTTCTGCTTGGTTACCTGGAATGAGGATCGGGTGGTCAAATGTGTTGCTCAGGCTTCAGTGGCGCAGATTTTCTTCTCCAGGAGCCGCTTACAGGGCTCGGAGGAAACTTAATAGGTTGGTAGGTCGGGCTGTTGCTGAGCTGCATGGGTTCATCATTAGGCATCCAGGCATTTCTGACAACCGGGTTGAGCTTTTTCAGCCTGATGGGGTCCCACCTCAGAGCTTCTGGTCTGGACCTTTTTCTGGCTGACTTCCATGAGGCTCTGGTGCCCCGGGTCTAACCCGGGCCACAAAAAAAATAAACTCTTGCCGGCTGTTGGTGGCGGCAAGAGTTTGGATCTCTTGTCGAGAGAGGGTGTGGCTTTAGGGCATGGTGAAGAGAGAGAGGGTGGGAGTGACGGTGGCAAAGAGGCTGGGCTTTTCCCCCTCTCAGGCAGTGGGCCGGCTGGGGCGCCCGCCTGCAGTCTGCCTTCAAGGTGGCTGTGCCAAAGATTCCCCCTTGCTGTCCTTATGCCTCTGCTTGGGTGGATGCAACAGGTGCTCCACAGCAGGATTAGATTGAGCCGCATCCTCTTGTTGGCTGAGGAGTTTAGCTCTCAGCGCCGCCACCCTATCTAAATTTGGTTACTAGTTATTTATGTTATAGCCGTTCTGTTTAAATGTTTTTTTCTGCCATGATGCCATAGTGAAGTATGCAATAAATGCGGCGAGCAATGGCTTTACCTCCCAACATGGTGTCTGTGTTATTTATTTCAAGGGGAATGTTGGGTTAGGGAGGGTGTTATAGTGTAAAGTGTTTGTCTAAAACGAGGGGACATCGGAGATTACCCATTATGTCACCTGGGTGTCTTTAAAAACTGCAAAAACCTCATAAGGGTCTGCGGAGACAGGAAATTGTTGTAGACTGATCTTCCAATTTTTAGGTGACTTCTCAAAGCCAGAACAAGCACAACGGAGAGTGTAATCACTCTGTATGGGAAAATCTTTCTCACCAGCACCAGGAGTAGATCCCAGAAAATTAACTACAAATAATACAGTAATAATCAGTAAACAGAAAAGAAAAAGCAGACAAATAAAACAGTTATTCAGACTAGGTTTGTGTCTGTCTATGTCAAAAGTAACTTTTAGACATTTTGTCAGGTCGATATGTTCTCTGTAGACATTGACAGCATCCCCTGGCCTGTAGCAGGCACAGGGTCATTTTAACATATGGCATTGTCCCTCTTGAGTCCTGATAAATTGGCATTCAGAGTGAGTCCATTAAGAATCATCTAACCATTCGTCAGCTCTTGGTGGAACTTGACAGGTTCCCAAATATAAAAACATTTCCCTGTCTGGACCTAAAGATGTGAGAGAGCTTATCTAAATGAGACCCTCACCGTGACAGGCAGGCAGATGGTAAAACAGGAGTCTTCTAGCTACAGGTGTTACAATATTAATCATGTTTTCAGTATAGCTATATGTCATACATACAGCAAGGAAGAGGCTTAGAAAATAAGCCTTAGTGATTGGTTTTTGGAAGCTCGTCCTAGATCGCTATACCAAGCACATATCATTACGGTGAAAGATTTATGATGAGGACACTTTGAACACAGCTACTGGATGACCTGTGTCTACTATCACACTTCAAGAAGTTGGCTTTGTGAAAACCCTTTGACGTTTTCTTCCAAAGGATTTTCTTTGAATGACAAACAATAAGTTTTGGCTCCTCTATTTTTAATAACCCAAGTTTCAGCCCTTTATTAAATGGATAGCAGTTAGTGTTTTCCAGGTGGAAAGGACAGGCTAATAAACAGGGTTTCTGCCTATTTATTGTGGATGTTGAAAAGAAAGAGGCAGGAGAGATGAAATAAGGCTCGTTGTGCATTTGGTGGCTGGTGGAGGAGATGCATGCCAGCCAGCGCTGTGCAACGGACAACCTTTGCTGGAATTCACTGAACGGCACAATTTCAGATCGGGTCACTGTGAGGGGTTTTAAATTTCCAGGACTGCTCCTTAATCACATTTCTGTGACTAATGATGTGGCGGTTTCCCAGAAACGGCTCAGCTGGTGTTTAATAGAAAGCGAGATGTATATCGGTATACTGTGCCAGAACAGCCTCAAGGTTCATTAAAACAGGTTAGGCATTTAATTTTTAAAACTAATTCCATGTTCCAAACAAGTCAAAATAAACAAATGATAAAACAGATTGCAAGCTGCACAGGTTAGAATACTTCATTCTGCGTCCCCCCAGCTCCCTATTTATATGTACTCTTGAGTTCTGGCTGAGTGCACACATTAATGTGCACCTGAAGTAGGAGAGGGGGAAGGGGGGGGGGTGTTGTGAGATGTCTCCTCTTGCCTCCCAATCCAACCACTACATCTACGGGTATAGGGCAATTCTCCCAATCATTCTAACCATGCGTGCCCACAGTATCATAAAGGTTATTTACTAATGTGAGAATTCAAAGTGGATTTCAAATATAAGGCCAGAGTAGTTCAAATGGAAGCATAGCTGATTTTGGCTATTTTGACCTTAAACTTTCAATTCTTACATAAGTGGCTAAACCTGTAAGAGTTCATTTCTACCGCTAATGATCCTTATCGCACGGAGTACCATTATGAGCACTTTGGTGCCAACTACCTCCGTAGATTCTGCACCTTATCTATGCACCCCAAACTGTCAATACTTGTGTGTTTACGCAATAAACATGTTAATTTTATGTTTAAATACTCATCTTTGTCCCTCAAACCCCCTATCTAACAGGTAGTCCGGTTTCCAAATTGTCCTAATTGTACAGGGGTATGCAACCTTTTAGCAGCACTGTGCGAAAACAAGACTTAGTGGTGCCAGTCTTGTTTAATGTTAAATGTATGTGTGTATATTGTCGTATTGTGTATGTGTATATGTGGGCTGTTTGCGTAAATGAGTACCGTATGTGAGTGAGCAGTTTGTGGTATTGTGTGCGTCATTTATGTATATGGACTGTGTTGGAGGTGTGCTTGTGTATGTAATCTCTATGTCGTATTGTGTATGTGTGGACGGGCTTCCTGTGGGATACTGTGGCGTTGGGTGTATGAGTGGAAGGGCTTCCTGTGGGGTACTGTGGCGTTGGGTGTATGAGTGGAAGGGCTTCCTGTGGGATACTATGGTGTTGGGTGTATGAGTGGAAGGGCTTCCTGTGGGGTACTGTGGCGTTGGGTGTATGAGTGGAAGGGCTTCCTGTGGGATACTGTGGTGTTCGGTGTATGAGTGGAAGGGCTTCCTGTGGGATACTGTGGTGTTGGGTGTATGAGTGGAAGGGCTTCCTGTGCGATACTGTGGCATTGGGTGTATGAGTGGAAGGGCTTCCTGTGGGATACTGTGGTGTTGGGTGTATGAGTGGAAGGGCTTCCTGTGGGATATTGTGGTGTTGGGTGTATGAGTGGAAGGGCTTC
Source organism: Pelobates cultripes (assembly GCA_933207985.1). Taxonomy (NCBI): domain Eukaryota; kingdom Metazoa; phylum Chordata; class Amphibia; order Anura; family Pelobatidae; genus Pelobates; species Pelobates cultripes. The sequence continues at coordinate 18,426,307 of OW240916.1, forward strand.
CTGTGGGATACTGTGGTGTTGGGTGTATGAGTGGAAGGGCTTCCTGTGGGATACTGTGGTGTTGGGTGTATGAGTGGAAGGGCTTCCTGTGGGATACTGTGGTGTTGGGTGTATGAGTGGAAGGGCTTCCTGTGGGGTACTGTGGCGTTGGGTGTATGAGTGGAAGGGCTTCCTGTGGGTACTGTGGCGTTGGGTGTATGAGTGGAAGGGCTTCCTGTGGGATACTATGGCGTTGGGTGTATGAGTGGAAGGGCTTCCTGTGGGATACTGTGGCGTTGGGTGTATGAGTGGAAGGGCTTCCTGTGCGATACTGTGGCGTTGGGTGTATGAGTGGAAGGGCTTCCTGTGGGATACTATGGTGTTGGGTGTATGAGTGGAAGGGCTTCCTGTGCGATACTGTAGTGTTGGGTGTATGAGTGGAAGGGCTTCCTGTGGGGTACTGTGGCGTTGGGTGTATGAGTGGAAGGGCTTCCTGTGGGGTACTGTGGTGTTGGGTGTATGAGTGGAAGGACTTCCTGTGCGATACTGTGGTGTTGGGTGTATGAGTGGAAGGGCTTCCTGTGGGATACTGTGGTGTTGGGTGTATGAGTGGAAGGAGCATCTTGTAGAATAGTGCATTGTTGTGTGTATGTTTGGAGGGGCTTCTTGTAGGCTACTGTGGTGTTGGGTGTATGGGTGAAGGGGCTTCTTGTGGGGTTGTGTATGTAAGCTGTCAGTGGTGTTTGTGATGCTGACTGTAAATCTGTGTGCGTGTTTGTGTCTAAGCGGATTAGTGTTGGGGAGGCTCTTTTTGCTATTTCTGTGGTTGCGTGTATATATGTTTCACATGCTCCAGAAAGAGCCACTAAGGCACATACTGCTCCTTATTGTTACTCATTACTCATAGATACTTCTTTAAAACTGCAGGGTGGATGTGCTCTAACATCCCTCCCTCCCAGCTATAGTCAGTACTACCTGCCAGAAACACCACACTGCCATCCACTTGGTTCACACTAGTAGATATTTGAATCAGAATTGGCCAAATTGGGGAGCGGCAAAATGCTGCACCCTCCAAGTGCCAGATGATTCCCGGTCCACCTAGGATCCCTGTCGAGTTATGGGGCATGTCTGGCAGCCTGTTAAATTTGTCTTTAGCTCCCTCTTAAGGTGACTAAAATATATATATATAGTGGAATTTCCTCTGCAATAATTGAAGTCATGCTACATACACTGATCAGCCACAACTTAAAAACTGCTGACAGGTGAAGTGAATAACATTGATTATATCGTTACAATGGCACATGTCAAGGGCTGGGATATATTAGGCAGCAAGTGAGTTCCTGAATTTCAAGTGTTGGAAGCTGTAAAATTGTGATAACAAAGAGAACGTTACCTGCGCTCTGGCCTAAATCCCTATGTACATTTAAACAAATGGCGGCTCTTTAGTTTTATTCCAATGGCCATTTGAATATAAGCTCATCTGCCATGTCAAGGCAAGCCCCAAAAGGTGAGTCCTATTCTAGCCATTAGATTTGCTGATATCAGCCAAGAATGGCGGAAGGGGTATTTTATAAACCCTTTCACATTAAACCCTTTATAAGGCTTCTACACATACAATAAACTTTGCTGGTATCAGACAAAGTGTAAACATGTCTAATGAGACATGAAGGGGTGTTTTATAAACCCCTACATACTTATTAACCCTAAATAGGGCTCTAACACATACAAATCACCTTGCCGGTATCAGCTAAAAGGCACATTTCTCTGTTGAGACAGGAAGGGGTGCTGCCACTACATACTTATAAACTCTTAATAAGACAAACATGGGGTGGCTGGCAGCAATGTAACATGGCTGTGTGATACAAACATCATATACATATAGTGATGGCTAGACATCTGGGTCAGAGGATCTCCAAAACGGCAAGTCTTGTGTGGTGTTTCTGGTATTCTGTGGTTAGTACCTACCAAAAGGGGTACAAGGAAGGACAACCGGTGAACTGGCATGAGAGTCATGGGCATGTGACTCAAAGATGCATGTGGGCAGCGTTGGCTAGCTCATCTAGACTGATTACACAGAAGAGCTAATGTAGTTCAAATTGCTGATAAACGTAATGCTGACTATGAAAGAAAGGTGTCAGAACATACAGTGCATTGCAGTTTCTTGCTTATGGGGCTGTGTAGCTATAGACCGGTCAGAGTGCTGATGATGATCCCTGTCCACCTCTGAAAGTATCTTCAATGGAGATGATGGTTACCTGGGCTGATGAATAATGTTTTTTGAACATCCGTGGGATGTACTGAAACAACACATCCGATCCATGGAGCACCCACCTCGCAACTTGCAGGATTCAAAGGATCTGCTACTAATGTCTTGGTTCCAGATACCACAGGACACATTCAGAGGTCTTGTGGAGTCCATGCCTCGATGCATCAGAGTTGTTTTGACAGCACGAGAGGGACCTACACGATATTCGGCAGGTGGTTTTAATGTTGTGGCTGATCGATGTGTGAGACACACAATAGAGCTATTTATGTGGCAGTACCAAAAATAACATATGCACATACATAATTTTTTAGCTCATTAAAACTCACTGTTTGGTGAATAAGACCCACATTTCAGCCTTAAAAAGTCTGAGCAGGTATGAAAATGTTAGTGTTCTGGAAACTCAAATTTCTTTATAAGTGCTGTTGAAACGGAGAACCAGAGACTTTTGAAATAAGTCTTTTGAAAGTAACTGCTTGATGCATTGCAGTACCAATAAATTTCATCCTTCTTCAAGAAGCGTTTAAAACAGAAATCTGACCCTCACAGGTCTTGCTGAAGCCTTCACCGGTTAAGCCTACTTTACCGGAGAGCTCTTCAAAGAGCGGAATCTCAAATGTCTTGTAGTCATTTAACACTGGCCAGAAATGGGGGAAACCCTTAAGTTGCTGTGCAAGAGCTGATTTCGTAAAGAAAGGAAGTCAGGCTTTACTGAATCCATTGCACCAATATATATTAATGATTCTCTGTGGTAATTATTAATTATTATTATAATTATTATTACTGGTATTTATATAGCGCATGCATATTCCGTAGCGATTTACAATATTATCAAAGGGGGAGATTTAATAATAAATGAGACAATTACAAAAACTTACAGGAACAATTAGTTTAAAGAGGGCCCTGCTCAAACGAGCTTACAGTCTGTAACAGGAGACCTCCATTCCCAGGGGTTATATTGTTTTCCCCCACCCCTTTTTTGTCTACTGAACCCCAAACACGAAGCTATTTCTCCTTGTTGTTCGTGTACTGAAATTTATGTTGAAAGGACAGACCACCCATAATTGGAAGTGTGCTGCTTGTTAACCGCAGCTTAATTGATGAACAGCTGGGTGGTCGCTGTTTATATAGCCAAACACGTGGCTTTGGCCATCTTGTTTAGTCGAACGAGGCCAGCAGTGTTTTGCCGTTGAGTTCATGGAACTAAAATCGGACACTCGACAGCACAAACTCCACTAGGACTTCCACCTCTAGCTAAATTCGACTAAATCCCCTCGAACAGAGCGCTGTTCGGTAAAAGTATTCTGCCAAACACACTTCAACCCTGACTTTGTGCACGAACGGTCCCGTTCGACTATTCGAAGTACATTTTAAATATTTCTGCTTGGGGATAATTGAGTTACTTACAGTATCTTGCTCAATTATCTCCAAAGCAAAGGGGAGGGATTGTGTGCAGTATGTGGGAGTGCCAGACATTGTACATTGTTTTTATTGGTCTGTAATTCGGTGTCCCATCAGGTCCAGAGGGTGTGCCTCTGGCCTGTGGAATTGTGTATAAATCCAAGCTGTACCAATAAACCTTCAGATCTTCTTACCCTCAACTCACAGCCTCGTCTCATGTTGTAGGAAAATGCTATACCTGCTGTAATCACTAGCTCTTCTCAGAGCTCTAAGGAACTTGCTTATCACAGCAATACACTGGGATGTCGTATTGGGACTCTACCAGGTTGGGGAAAAGGACATTTAGGCGGTAAATACCCCGACTACCCAGGGGTGACTGTCACACAGTTTATAGGAGGTGGGGCGTAAAACCCAACATGACAGAAGGTAGCAATCAAACAAGGTGGAGTGAAGTAGAGATGGAGGAGAGAGTAGAGTGCTGCCCTTTAGGAGAGAGCAAGGGACAGGTATATGAGGTAGATGTTACTCTGGGAGGCCATAAGCTTTCCTGAAGAGATGGGTTTTGAGGCACTTTTTAAAAGATTGAAGACTAGGGGGGAGCTTGGAGGGGAGTTGTGTACAATTAAGTGATACTATAGGCATCAAGACAAATGTAGCTTAATTAAAAGCAGTTTTGGTGTATATATCATGCCCCTGCAGTCTTACTGCTCAATTATCTCCCATTTATGAATCAAATCGCGTTTTTTTCTGTTTATGTAACTCTAATCACACCTTCCCTGGCTGTGACTCACACAGCCTGCATGAAAAAATTTAATGTTTCATTTCAATCAGATTTCAACTTGCTTTAGAAGTTTTTAACTTATACTCTGTAAATTGAACTTTAATCACACACAGGAGGCTGCTGCAGTGTATAGAAGGCTATTGCCAGAGCAGGAGATAAGAAATTCTGAATTAAACAGAATGTGCAATAAAGGAAGTTTAAATATTAGATCTCTCTTTACAGGAAGTGTTTATGAAGGCTGTGTAGGTGCAGGAAAGTGAAGACGTTGGATTTCCTAATGCAAAGCGTGAGGACGTCCAGAGTTGTATCATGGAGTTAAACTTTGTGAAACTGCAGAAAGCGCCTCTAGTGGCTGTTTGGTAGACTTGCCGCGCATGCGGATTCGGCTCCGCTGACGTCGGCAGAGGGAGCTGACATCGGCGGGGGCGGAGAGGTCACCAGCGCCAAAGGAGCTCAGCGCTGGATTAAGTTAAGCTGCTGAAGGTGTTTTAACCCCTTCAGCGCCACGGAAGGGGGACCCTGAGGGTGAGGGACCCTCAGGGCACTATAGTGTCATGAAAACCGCTATGTTTTCCTGACACTATAGTGATCCTTTAATGGTGCTCAACAGCTGGGGAACAGGGAACAAGCTGATAGCCGAGTTCTGAATCCATTCAAGCCACTGTGGTTCCAGGAGTGCTGCTTCACTTTGTCTCCATGACATAAAGCACACTTGATGTCCGTAGCATTTGGGACAAAAAATATCTGCACCCTTTACACCATGCCGGGGAGACCATAGATAATATTCCATTAGAAATCGACTGAAGCACCTGGTAATTCTCCAGATATGCAGGGGAGCGGAATTGATGCTCTAGCTACACTTTTATTCCCTATTTTAGGCTGTCCGTTCATTTACTGAATCAACTCTGTGTGGTCCCCTTGTTCGCACCTTCTAACAACCGACCACCCCTGGCTGTTAAACACAAATTGCTCGTTAAGGAAAGTGTGGCCCTGTGTGGCCACCGTTCGTATAACCAAACGCACGTGTGCAAACATAGCAGCCATTTTGTCTCCCGAACGCGGGCTGCGGTACATGGATGTCGACGGTGTGAACTATTTCCGGCTACACGACCCCGCGAACTGGTACTGCTGCCCATTCAACCTTCCGAACAGTTATGAGTACGGCATTCGGGAGGCATAAACTACTGAACAGGGGGAACATTTGTACACTAACAGCCAGGGGGAGCATTCGTCAGTGTTCGTGCGAGAACCCCTGAAAGATGACCGGTCGTTGCCTTGTTTTCTCTGGAACTGTTTTCGGGCATCACCTCATGGCCGACCGATCAAAACTTCATTCGCAAGGCATTCCCAAATCACCGAAGGGATCTGAGTGATATTTCATCAAAGTATGCGCTAAGAACCAAGCTGTTCGGTGATATGACCTTCGTGGGGTTCTGTGCCATTAAAATGGATTTTTGGGATGTTCTGAAATATTGTAGATTTTTCTGGACCTGAGAGATCATTAAGTTATAGCTTTTTCGCACGCAATTATCTCTCAGGCACAGAGGATCTTGGGAAGAAAAGCCCTGTAATTGTGACCAAGAAACCCCATGCTGGGGGCAATGTATAAAAGCCGTGAGTGGCAGGAATAAAACCCTGTTGACTCCCAGAACTATGTGTCGTCTAGTTGCCGGGGGGACAAGGTCTTGGATTGTTATACTGTTTCTTCTAGCTACGAGGACTGAACAGCGGAGATACCTATGATAGGTATTGGAGCTCTGCTACACGTAGTTGCAGTTTAGCTTGTGATATCTCAGTATGCTTTGGCCCTGTTAAGTATGGAGGTACTGTGACAGTTGTAGGAGTCCGAGATCGGGCACCATGTGTGATATACTCTGTGGGAGCAGGGCCTCCATCAGGGGGTGACAACCATGACGGTTGTCATGGACCTGGCGGTCCTGGGGGGCCCGACTGGTGCAGCTGCACTGGGTCCTGCACGCTGATTGGGCCCATCGTGTCACTTAGGGCCACCCGATAGGCCCTATTTCTTCAGGTGCCGGTCAGCGCTGTGGCAATAATAGCGCAACTGGGCCAGAGGGCTTACGTTTTTTCATGGAAGATCCAAACTCCCAGGGATAAGGATCAAACATCCCAAACTCACTAGTACAGGATTAATATATTTACTATAATTTCAGCTGAAAGATCAAAAAGCTCAGGAGCTGCCCTAAAATGCAACCAGTCAACATGGCGGTCAGGCCGCGCCCTCTGTTTTGTTTTTTAAACCAGAATATTCAATAATATAATGGTTAATAAGCGGAGGGAGGAGACGTCAGCTTGTCATTGTGGAGTCAAAACTATTTGAATCAACAACAAACAGATGAGCGAAAGGCTAAACTTGATGGTCTTTTTTGACCTAGATTACTATGTAACAGTCGAAAAATGTTATTTCTTCTTTGAAATGTTTCGATAACCAATTCTGCATATTACATTTTTTTTTAAGGAGAAACTTCCACACGTCTTGAACAAATTCCCTCTCGTTTACATGGCTTTGTATAGTTTTTTGTTTCCAAAATTCTTGCATGACTAAGGGTGACGGCTCAAAATAGAGGCAGAGTTTGCAATGTTGCTGTTTTGGAGACTATGCTATTGATCTTGAATAATAGAAGTTATGTCTCTACTGAAAGACAAATTAATGTGTTTGTTGCTTGGTACAATTTTCCCTATTGAGAATGGTTGTTCGGAGCTGTACAAGCGAATTCATTGTAACAATGATGTGCAATTTCTTCACAATAGCAATGTGCAAAATGATCACACTGCAATCTGGTTATTACAGGCTGCTGCAAAAAGGCACTTTCTCTAAGTGTATCTGTTGTGGACCTATTTATCCCAATGACTCATACGCTTTGACAATATTTTACGTTTTTTTTCTGTGACCTCTAAAATCCCAGTTACTTTGCTGTCACCTCCATGTCATTAAATGTAGGTCTTGTCCCACCTTCTCACACTTTCAAACCATCTCAATTTCAACCCCCTCCTCTTTCATGCATTTTCTCAACTGCCATCGCTCACCCATTAACCCCTTAAGGACCAAACTTCTGGAATAAAAGGGAATCATTGCATGTCACATGTCATGTGTCCTTAAGGGGTTAAAAGGGATTGGATAGAGGTAATTGAAATATATCATATAGACAGTGCATTACATTGATGCAAATATATATATATATATATAAAAAAAAAGGTTTACTATCAGTAAATTAGATTTAGGCTTTTCCAAATTTCTGTATATTGAGTTTTGGCATTTTTTCCTGCATATTTTTCCCACTGTAATTTTACACTTCCTCTTTGAAGGGTGGGTCTACGCACCATAACTACTACATGCTTATGTAGTGGTTATGGTGCCATTAATCTGCAGACGCAGCCCCCTGATTTTTAGTCAAACTGTTTTCAAAGTAAAACTACTTTGGGTTTTTAACATTAGCAGTTTCATACATAGCTTCATAATGAGCGAGTCAGCTGACTCCAGGGTTGCCAACATACTATACCAGCGGTCATAAAAGCAAGTTAAAGGGATACTATAGTACTAGGAATACAAAGCTGTATTCCTAACACTATAGCTCCCTTACGCATCCCTCCCTTTCCCCCTACCCCACACAGTAAGGGTTAATAAACTTTTACTGTACTTACCCCATTCCAGCACTGGGTTGGCACTCCTCTTCCTCTGACATCACGCACCGGAGGTGGGTGCGGGGGGGCGCTAATGAGCATGCGTGGCAATTAGGCCTTCCCCATTGCTGCTGTCCTGTTAAAGGGACAGGAACACAGCATCCAGACCACGTTAATTAAATCAAGTGGTCTGGGTACCTATAGTGTCCCTTTAACCCATGGCTTGCAAACAAGTCAACTTTCTCCTTTTATCCTCAGTATCTTTTTATGCCCCCCTGCCCCACTGTGTGTTTATGTCACCCTTCCTGCCTCCCTTCTGTCTGTCTGTTCATCCCCCGAATCTCCCTTCTGTGTGTCTTTGTCACCCCAGTCTTCTTCCTGTGTGTCTGTATCACCAACCCAGCCTCCTTCTGTGTGTGTCTGTCACCCCACCAGTCTCCCTTCTGTCTGTCTGTGTCACCCCGCAGCCTCCTTTATGTGTCACCCCACCAGCCTCCCTTCTGTCTGTCTGTGTTACCAAACTAGCCTTCCTTCTGTCTGTCTGTATCACCACCCCAGTCTCCTTTCTGTGGATCTGTGTGACCCCCAGTCTCCCTTCTGTCTGTATGTGTCACCCTCTAGCCTCCTTTCTTCTGTCTGTATCACCACCCCAGCCTCCCTTCTGTCTGTATCACCACCCCAGCCTCCATTCTGTGTATCTGTGTCACCCCCAGCCTCCCTTCTGTCTGTCTGTATCACCACCCCAGCCTCCCTTCTGTGTGTGTCTGTCACCCCACCCGCCTTCCTTCTGTCTGTCTGTATCACCGCCCCAGCCTCCTTTCTGTCTGTATCACCACCCCAGCCTCCCTTCAGTGTGTGTCTGTGTTACCCCCCAGCCTCCTTTCTGTCTGTCTGTGTCACCACCCCAGCCTCCTTTCTGTCTGTGTCACCACCCCAGCCTCCTTTCTGTCTGTGTCGCCACCCCAGCCTCCTTTCTGTCTGTGTCGCCACCCCAGCCTCCTTTCTGTCTGTCTGTGTCACCCTGCCAGTCTCCCTTCCGTGGTTTCTCTCCCCCCTTCCAGCTCACCTCCCTCCTCCTTGTAGCTGTGGACCGAGGAAGTGGAGCATCTGTAACCTCTACCTGGTCTGACAGGAAGCTGTTTGGCAATGTATGCGAGCATCGAACAGCTTCCTGTCAGACCAGGTAGAGGTAACAAAAGCCCCACTACCCCAGTCAGAGGCTCGACCACTCTACATGCAGTGACCGGCAGGAGGAAAGCACGGTGCAGTGCGCTGCCCTCCCATCGGTCACCCAGCCAGTTGCGCCGGCCCTGGTATCACTGCCACTTGATGCAAACTGGCTTACTTGCTAAATAATAGCTTGTTAATCAACTAGCAAAATCTAGGGTAGAAGAGTTCAAAAATGTAACAGCAACTTTAAACTCAATATTTAATACGTAGGCACCAACAATATGGATGGAGCTCATAGAACAAATGGACATAGGGACAGAAAAGAGGGACAGAGGGATTTGGGCCCAAAATAGGGACTGTCCCTACTACATAGGGACACTTAGGAGTTATGACTGTGGACCACAAAGAACAGGGGTACCATCACCATGGATACCAAGGTGACCTTGCCAAAGCCTGGGTGCACCTACATTTGCTGCTATGCCTTGACATTATTGCACAGTCGTTATTCGGCATGTGCCAACCATACTTTAATAACACACAGACACAGAAAATTCTGTTGGAGTATAAAGTCCACAGCTTTATTAATTAATATCAATATATAAATTAACAATTTAGGGTCATTGTCAACAGTACTCCTTCGTTAGGCTCTCTTCCTATATCATACCCCCGACAATGACCCTACCAAAACAAACATTAGCATAACCAATAATACATACACATAACTCAACGGCCTACCAAGAGGCCCCACCTCCATTTGTCTAACTGCAGGGGTGTACCCAGACACCCCTACACCCCTTGGTTCGTAGCCACCGACGGGCTCGAACCTACCTCCATACTTTTGACTTCCGGCCTACTCCAGCCTAGACCTTGGCCTACCAATTTCTTAACCCACCAAAATTCCAGTTTAACCAAGACCTTTTCCCGCCGCTGTGACCAAGCGGGAACTACTACTAACTCATAGGGTGGGTGGGAGGGACAATTTACAGGTAAGAAAGGCTCAAGTTAGAATGAACTTACCCTAAAATGGCCGCTATTTAAACTTCCCTTCTAACCCACGCCCCCCAGCACAATCACAGGACAGCCTCTTGACCTGAACTTCACCCTGCCTACTCCTGGCTCTGTCAAGGCCCACTCCTCCCTGCGTTGCTCCGTGGTTTCATGACATTATTGCACAGTCGTTATTCGGCATGTGCCAACCATACTTTAATAACACGCAGACACAGAAAATTCTGTTGGAGTATAAAGTCCACAGCTTTATTAATTAATATCAATATATAAATTAACAATTTAGGGTCATTGTCAACAGTACTCCTTCGTTAGGCTCTCTTCCTATATCATACCCCCGACAATGACCCTACCAAAACAAACATTAGCATAACCAATAATACATACACGTAACTCAACGGCCTACCAAGAGGCCCCACCTCCATTTGTCTAACTGCAGGGGTGTACCCAGACACCCCTACACCCCTTGGTTCGTAGCCACCGACGGGCTCGAACCTACCTCCATACTTTTGACTTCCGGCCTACTCCAGCCTAGACCTTGGCCTACCAATTTCTTAACCCACCAAAATTCCAGTTTAACCAAGACCTTTTCCGCCACAGCACTTGCCTTGACCCCTTAAGGACATGTGCGACCCCCACCACACAAAAACAGGGCTTGCGCTATCCCGTCTTGCAGACCTAAATTAAAAAGGTCATAACCAACATCCGATAAGTGCACCCCGTCATCACGAAAGTAACCCGGTAATCTCTCCTCCAACTCCCGATGCCTCACCACCACGCCTCCTAACCTTCGAATGAACACTGCCATGGTCCTGTTCACTTTACCCCGACATCGAGAAACTGCCTTCTCATCCCTGGCGTATCTCCAGCATAAACGAGGTACCATCTCCGACCATACCACTTTCACGCCAGGGACAAGCCCCCTTAGTCTGTCAACATCCCGCTTCATACACTTAACCAGTTCACGCTGGGGGACCAGACCCAAGTCGTTTCCCCCCCCGTGAATTACCACCACGTTCGGCAAGGGCTCCTCCGCTACCTTCCGAAACAATACCGTAATAATGTGCTGCCAGTCAAACCCCCGATAACCGAACCAGAATAACGCCACCCGATCCTCAGGAAAGCCCAGCTGTGTTCCATGTCTTCTAACTGCGGCCCTCCTCCTTGCCCAATGGATATACGAATGGCCAATTATCCACACCGTCCAACCTAAAATAAAACATAACATTGAGGAAACATCACCAGCACATCCCAAACACCCACAATCAACCACCCCTTCACACCAGCCTATCTGGCCGTACATAAGAGCGAAACCTGAGAGATTCCCATCTCCCAATTCGTCTAATCCGCTCATCCCCTAAACCCAAGCGAGCCGCTTCTGTCGCCGCGCCTATTCGGAATGAATGTGTTCCAAACTGCATGGGCTCCAGACCCAACTTCTGTAATCCCAAACGGAAAACCCGCACAAATTGGAAGCGCGACAGTGCCGTGCCGTCGGCATGTATGAAGAAACAACCGCTCCCTATCGGGCGTAGTTCCAAAAACCCAGCCCCACTTGCCACCGGACACAACCCCGACCCTGGTAAACCAAACAACGTGACCATGGAACCTTTACCAAATACATCCGTCTTTGATTGAATCAGGTGGATCAACACCCTGTCCCTACTAACCGTCACATCTTCCAACCTAAGCCCACCAACCCCTTTCTTGTTGGCACTAAGCAACTCACCAATCCGAAATGCCCCAAAAAAGGCCCACGAAAAAGCCACTGTAAATAACGCCACTTCAAACACAGAAAAACATATCTCAGGTAGTTTGTTCACTAACCCCTGTAACACTGTGAAGGAGACTGGTCTTCTCGTATCCTTCGTCTTCTTACCTTTCCTGTATCCCCGAACCGCTTGCCTCACTATAAAATGCTTCGTCACATCCTCCCATCCATTAAACTTAAACAAAAACGCCAACGCTGACATGTACCTATCAACCATTGATGGCGACGCTTGCTTTGCGAACAACCGGCATAGGATCCATAACAGTATGTCCAGCCGATTGCTCCCAGGGCCCGTCACCCCTACCTGCTGCATCGTGTCTTCCCACACTTGCCAGACCTTAACATAGGAGAACCAAGTTCCAGGCGCCAGAGACTTCTTTATGTACTCCCCAAGCAAGACGTCCCGAGCTCCCACATCTCCGCCGGACAGGCTTGACCCTCTTCTTCCGCCTCCGGCGCCGCCTCCCGAAAACGCTCCCACTGTAGGCGAGACAGCGCGTCAGCGACAACATTGGTAAGCCCCGGTATATGCCGAGCGCGAAACACAATATTAAAAGACATGCACAAGAGAACCAATTGCCTCAACAACCGTACCACTGGCCATGAAGAAGCCGATAATCCGTTGATAGCCTGCACCACTGCCATGTTATCCGAATTGAACACCACCCTCTTATTGGCTAACTCCGGACCCCATAACGCCACTGCCACCACAACCGGGAAAAACTCCAAAAAGGCCAAGTTCCTAATCAAGGGGCTCGCTTTCCATGCCTCCGGCCACCCCTCCGCGCACCATTTACCCGCTAGGTACGCCCCAAAACCGATGCTGCCTGATGCATCCGTAAACAAACCCACGGCCGTGGAGGTTCCCAACGGCTCCCGAAAAAACACTTTCCCGTTAAACTCCCTCAAAAACCTAGCCCATACCTCCAAGTCCTCTCTCATGTCCACTGACACCCTAATATAATGCGACGGTTTTCTCACCCCGCTTGTCGCCCGCGCCAATCGTCTGCAAAAGACCCTCCCCATAGGGATCACTCGGCACGCAAAATTCAGGCTCCCTATCAACGATTGAAGTTCACGCAAGGTGACCTTCCTCGCCCTACCAACCGTGTCCACTAGCCGCTGAAGGGCATGTAATTTGTCCCCGGGCAACCTGCACTCCCTCCGTACCGAGTCGATCTCCAAACCCAGGAAGCTGAGGCACGTAGTGGGCCCCACCGTTTTGTCCTCTGCTAACGGCACCCCAAATGTGTGTGCCACCCACTGGAAGGTCCTCAACACCTGGCTACAGCGCTCCGTGCGTGGTGGGCCAACGCATAAGAAATCGTCAAGGTAGTGCACCACAGCACCCCCAGCCGATTCCCGTCGTACGACCCACTCCAAAAAGGTGCTAAACCTCTCGAAGTAAGCACACGAGATGGCACAACCCATAGGCAAGCATAAGTCCACAAAATACCCCCCATCGAAATAGCACCCCAATAAGTGATGACAATCCGGGTGTATGGGAAGCAGCCGGAAAGCTGCCTCCACATCCAATTTCGCCATTAGAGCCCCTTGTCCCGCTCTCCTAACCAACTCGACAGCCTTGTCAAATGATGTGTAGGAAACAGAACACAGGGCCTCGTCGATATCATCATTAACCGATGTACCTTGTGGGTACGATAAATGATGGATCATACGAAATTTACCCGCCTCCTTCTTGGGGACTACCCCAAGTGGAGACACCCGCAAACCAACCAACGGCGGGGAAGCGAATGGTCCTGCCATCCTCCCTAATTGCACTTCCTTACATAACTTTTCCCGAGCTATGCTCGGATGTTCCCCCACTGACCGAAGGTTTTTACATAACCCACCCGCAGCCCTTTCTTGAAACGGAATCCTGAAACCCTCTGTAAAACCCAGCCGTAAAAACTTTGCCACCTCCTGATTATCGTATAGTTTTAACCAAGGCAGCATCGCGCTTACCTTCACCGGCGACGCTCCCAGCTGCAGCCGCAGCTGTTGATGTGCCGACAACCCCTCCTCCCAAGTTCGGCTTACCTTTTCGGAAGCACCTGGAAACTCCGTGATTACCCCCGCAACCGGAGCACTCGTGCTTAAATCTGCAAGATGCACCCCACTTGCATTGGCCCTCATTGTAGAGCCAGCAGAAACCTTTCTTCTGACCTGCCGACACGGTACCTGAGCCCGTGCCGGCCGCTCCGAGAAAGGGGGCACTTTTCTGTGCCATCATCAGCCTCATCCACAAAGGCAAGTCCATCTGGTCCCACCGCATGGACGGATTTGCCGCCAATCGCTGACGAAATTGTTCGTCATATTTCCACCATGCTAAACCCCCATAGGTCCGATATGCGTCCCCTATCCCGTCTAAATAACAAAAAAGCTGCGAACATCGATCTGGGTATTTTTCCCCGATCATGCTCGCCAAAATACAAAAGGCCCTCAACCAGTTCCCAAAAGACTTGGGTATTTTCCGATACCTCCGCCTCTTTTCCTCCTCTTCCTTTTTCGCATCCTTTTTATCCTCTTCTTTCAAGTCTAAAAATTCCTCCAGGGGAAGCAGGGAAAATATTTCCACGAACTCCCCTTTCCAAATTTTCTCCTTAACCTCCACCTTTAAGTGGCACCCTAGCGGTCCCGCAAAAGACACATGCACATTTTGCCGTGCCGCATCTGTTACTTCCCCGCAGAGAACGACATGCTCACCCACGTCACCCGTCGCTCCTTGACCCGTCCCCGCGGCGCCCTCACCCCCTTTCGGCTCCGCTGACGCTGCGGCCTTCACCCCTGCTGCCCGACCGCCGTCCGCAACCCACACTTTCTCAAACTGTGTCGGAGACCCCCCGTCCCCAGACCATGAATCTAACAGAGATCTTAAACATCCAAGTAAGCTTCCTGGGTGTGATGCAGTTGGAGACTCACCGCTCAAGCCCCCGGCCGCTGCTGGCCGCGGGGGCGCCACTTTTTCCACCACGACAGCCGACCCAGAAGGAACCAGGGGACGCCGACTCCTGCCCGCCTGTTCGTGTGTTGCTCTCGTGGGCGTCCTACTCAACGACCTGCAAGGAGAATACAGCCTGGGTGATCTGTCCGACTGCAGCCTCACCCGCCCTTCATTCCCGTGATCAGACCCGTCCTCACCACTTCCCTGCCTGCATCGTCCCTCCCGCTCGCTACTTCTCCTCCTCCGTGCCGTGTGGTTCCTCTCAGACGACCTTGACTCACTGCGCCGGCGCCGTAGCCACCTGTCCCGAGAAGCTGACCTCCTCCTATTGCTCCGGTTCCCTGCTGGGCTCCCGTTCCCATGTCTCCTACTGCCTGCAGACCCTGACCTGCTGTCCCGCCATTCTGCCCTTCCGCGCTGCCATCCTCCGCCATTCCCTCTGCTGGCGCTCCTCCTATCGAGCCGCTCCTGGGATCGACCCCTAAAGGCCTCCCGCCCACTGCTGTCCTGGGTGCCGCCGTCCTCCTGGCCAGTCACCCGCCTGCTGCCATTCCGCTCCATACTGCCACTCCTCCTGTCTCCTGGGTCCCCAGACTTGCCGATGCTGTGCCCGTCTCCCCTTCTTCCCAAGCTCCTGGCCATGCTCCTCTGATCCCTTGGATCCGCAGCGCTATCCTTCCTGCCTCCAACTCCAGCCGCCTCCTGCTGTGCCCTGCTGACCTGGTCCCTCTCCCCAACCTGTGAGACCGCTGTCCTGCCACTGCCAGCCCCTCTCAATCCCTCCTGCCCCACAGTGCTGCCCCCAGGGGGCGACTCACCGGGACGTCCAGGGCTGCTCCTAGGTCTTGCAGCCGACTCCCCTCCGTCCTGCTCCATTCCGGCACCAGCTGTCAGCTCCGCCTGCCCGCCCGCCGCCATCCGGCAGGGGGCGCCCTTCAAGGGAGGCCTCCTCCTGGCCTGCAACCTCACCGCCCCGGCATTGCGCCTAGCTGGCGGTCCCGGCCGACGACCCGCTCCACGTCCCTGCTTTCCGGCCGCCGCACTGCTTCCCGCCGAGCTCCTCCTCCGTCTGGCTGCAGGACCCGCTCCAGGACTAAGCCGCTGGGGCGGCCTAGCTCTCCTCTCCGGCCTCCGATCCGGCACCGCATGGGGGGGGAGCAGACGTGCTCGGAACCCCCAGCTGCTCCTGTAGCCACGCCATTCCCTTCTCCTGCACCACGGACCGCAGACCCGACAGAAGTTCTTCTAATGACGCCATGCTGCACCTGGAAAAGAAGAAAAGAGGAGCCCAACCGACCTGCAACAATTTACAGGTAAGAAAGGCTCAAGTTAGAATGAACTTACCCTAAAATGGCCGCTATTTAAACTTCCCTTCTAACCCACGCCCCCCAGCACAATCACAGGACAGCCTCTTGACCTGAACTTCACCCTGCCTACTCCTGGCTCTGTCAAGGCCCACTCCTCCCTGCGTTGCTCCGTGGTTTCAGTTAAGTAAGGTAAATTAAGGGAAAACACTTTCATACTCCTCGAGA
>OW240916.1:18442894-18503286 GCA_933207985.1 Pelobates cultripes
GCCATGGTTCTGTTCACTTTACCCCGACATCGAGAAACTGCCTTCTCATCCCTGGCGTATCTCCAGCATAAACGAGGTACCATCTCCGACCATACCACTTTCACGCCAGGGACAAGCCCCCTTAGTCTGTCAACGTCCTGCTTCATACACTTAACCAGTTCACGCTGGGGGACCAGACCCAAGTCGTTCCCCCCCCCGTGAATTACCACCACGTTCGGCAAGGGCTCCTCCGCTACCTTCCGAAACAATACCGTAATAATGTGCTGCCAGTCAAACCCCCGATAACCGAATCAGAATAACGCCACCCGATCCTCAGGAAAGCCCAGCTGTGTTCCATGTCTTCTAACTGCGGCCCTCCTCCTTGCCCAATGGATATACGAATGGCCAATTATCCACACCGTCCAACCTAAAATAAAACATAACATTGAGGAAACATCACCAGCACATCCCAAACACCCACAATCAACCACCCCTTCACACCAGCCTATCTGGCCGTACATAAGAGCGAAACCTGAGAGATTCCCATCTCCCAATTCGTCTAATCCGCTCATCCCCTAAACCCAAGCGAGCCGCTTCTGTCGCCGCGCCTATTCGGAATGAATGTGTTCCAAACTGCATGGGCTCCAGACCCAACTTCTGTAATCCCAAACGGAAAACCCGCACAAATTGGAAGCGCGACAGTGCCGTGCCGTCGGCATGTATGAAGAAACAACCGCTCCCTATCGGGCGTAGTTCCAAAAACCCAGCCCCACTTGCCACCGGACACAACCCCGACCCTGGTAAACCAAACAACGTGACCATGGAACCTTTACCAAATACATCCGTCTTTGATTGAATCAGGTGGATCAACACCCTGTCCCTACTAACCGTCACATCTTCCAACCTAAGCCCACCAACCCCTTTCTTGTTGGCACTAAGCAACTCACCAATCCGAAACGCCCCAAAAAAGGCCCACGAAAAAGCCACTGTAAATAACGCCACTTCAAACACAGAAAAACATATCTCAGGTAGTTTGTTCACTAACCCCTGTAACACTGTGAAGGAGACTGGTCTTCTCGTATCCTTCGTCTTCTTACCTTTCCTGTATCCCCGAACCGCTTGCCTCACTATAAAATGCTTCGTCACATCCTCCCATCCATTAAACTTAAACAAAAACGCCAACGCTGACATGTACCTATCAACCATTGATGGCGACGCTTGCTTTGCGAACAACCGGCATAGGATCCATAACAGTATGTCCAGCCGATTGCTCCCAGGGCCCGTCACCCCTACCTGCTGCATCGTGTCTTCCCACACTTGCCAGACCTTAACATAGGAGAACCAAGTTCCAGGCGCCAGAGACTTCTTTATGTACTCCCCAAGCAAGACGTCCCGAGCTCCCACATCTCCGCCGGACAGGCTTGACCCTCTTCTTCCGCCTCCGGCGCCGCCTCCGGCGCCGCCTCCCGAAAACGCTCCCACTGTAGGCGAGACAGCGCGTCAGCGACAACATTGGTAAGCCCCGGTATATGCCGAGCGCGAAACACAATATTAAAAGACATGCACAAGAGAACCAATTGCCTCAACAACCGTACCACTGGCCATGAAGAAGCCGATAATCCGTTGATAGCCTGCACCACTGCCATGTTATCCGAATTGAACACCACCCTCTTGTTGGCTAACTCCGGACCCCATAACGCCACTGCCACCACAACCGGGAAAAACTCCAAAAAGGCCAAATTCCTAATCAAGGGGCTCGCTTTCCATGCCTCCGGCCACCCCTCCGCGCACCATTTACCCGCTAGGTACGCCCCAAAACCGATGCTGCCTGATGCATCCGTAAACAAACCCACGGCCGTGGAGGTTCCCAACGGCTCCCGAAAAAACACTTTCCCGTTAAACTCCCTCAAAAACCTAGCCCATACCTCCAAGTCCTCTCTCATGTCCACTGACACCCTAATATAATGCGACGGTTTTCTCACCCCGCTTGTCGCCCGCGCCAATCGTCTGCAAAAGACCCTCCCCATAGGGATCACTCGGCACGCAAAATTCAGGCTCCCTATCAACGATTGAAGTTCACGCAAGGTGACCTTCCTCGCCCTACCAACCGTGTCCACTAGCCGCTGAAGGGCATGTAATTTGTCCCCGGGCAACCTGCACTCCCTCCGTACCGAGTCGATCTCCAAACCCAGGAAGCTGAGGCACGTAGTGGGCCCCACCGTTTTGTCCTCTGCTAACGGCACCCCAAATGTGTGTGCCACCCACTGGAAGGTCCTCAACACCTGGCTACAGCGCTCCGTGCGTGGTGGGCCAACGCATAAGAAATCGTCAAGGTAGTGCACCACAGCACCCCCAGCCGATTCCCGTCGTACGACCCACTCCAAAAAGGTGCTAAACCTCTCGAAGTAAGCACACGAGATGGCACAACCCATAGGCAAGCATAAGTCCACAAAATACCCCCCATCGAAATAGCACCCCAATAAGTGATGACAATCCGGGTGTATGGGAAGCAGCCGGAAAGCTGCCTCCACATCCAATTTCGCCATTAGAGCCCCTTGTCCCGCTCTCCTAACCAACTCGACAGCCTTGTCAAATGATGTGTAGGAAACAGAACACAGGGCCTCGTCGATATCATCATTAACCGATGTACCTTGTGGGTACGATAAATGATGGATCATACGAAATTTACCCGCCTCCTTCTTGGGGACTACCCCAAGTGGAGACACCCGCAAACCAACCAACGGCGGGGAAGCGAATGGTCCCGCCATCCTCCCTAATTGCACTTCCTTACCTAACTTTTCCCGAGCTATGCTCGGATGTTCCCCCACTGACCGAAGGTTTTTACATAACCCACCCACAGCCCTTTCTTGAAACGGAATCCTGAAACCCTCTGTAAAACCCAGCCGTAAAAACTTTGCCACCTCCTGATTATCGTATAGTTTTAACCAAGGCAGCATCGCGCTTACCTTCACCGGCGATGCTCCCAGCTGCAGCCGCAGCTGTTGATGTGCCGACAACCCCTCCTCCCAAGTTCGGCTTACCTTTTCGGAAGCACCTGGAAACTCCGTGATTACCCCCGCAACCGGAGCACTCGTGCTTAAATCTGCAAGATGCACCCCACTTGCATTGGCCCTCATTGTAGAGCCAGCAGAAACCTTTCTTCTGACCTGCCGACACGGTACCTGAGCCCGTGCCGGCCGCTCCGAGAAAGGGGGCACTTTTCTGTGCCATCATCAGCCTCATCCACAAAGGCAAGTCCATCTGGTCCCACCGCATGGACGGATTTGCCGCCAATCGCTGACGAAATTGTTCGTCATATTTCCACCATGCTAAACCCCCATAGGTCCGATATGCGTCCCCTATCCCGTCTAAATAACAAAAAAGCTGCGAACATCGATCCGGGTGTTTTTCCCCGATCACGCTCGCCAAAATACAAAAGGCCCTCAACCAGTTCCCAAAAGACTTGGGTATTTTCCGATACCTCCGCCTCTTTTCCTCCTCTTCCTTTTTCGCATCCTTTTTATCCTCTTCTTTCAAGTCTAAAAATTCCTCCAGGGGAAGTAGGGAAAATATTTCCACGAACTCCCCTTTCCAAATTTTCTCCTTAACCTCCACCTTTAAGTGGCACCCTAGCGGTCCCGCAAAAGACACATGCACATTTTGCCGTGCCGCATCCGTTACTTCCCCGCAGAGAACGACATGCTCACCCACATCACCCGTCGCTCCTTGACCCGTCCCCACGGCGCCCTCACCCCCTTTCGGCTCCGCTGACGCTGCGGCCTTCACCCCTGCTGTCCGACCGCCGTCCGCAACCCACACTTTCTCAAACTGTGTCGGAGACCCCCCGTCCCCAGACCATGAATCTAACAGAGATCTTAAACATCCAAGTAAGCTTCCTGTGTGTGATGCAGTTGGAGACTCACCGCTAAAGCCCCCGGCCGCTGCTGGCCGCGGGGGCGCCACTTTTTCCACCACGACAGCCGACCCAGAAGGAACCAGGGGACGCCGACTCCTGCCCGCCTGTTCGTGTGTTGCTCTCGTGGGCGTCCTACTCAACGACCTGCAAGGAGAATACAGCCTGGGTGATCTGTCCGACTGCAGCCTCACCCGCCCTTCATTCCCGTGATCAGACCCGTCCTCACCACTTCCCTGCCTGCATCGTCCCTCCCGCTCGCTACTTCTCTTCCTCCGTGCCGTGTGGTTCCTCTCAGACGACCTTGACTCACTGCGCCGGCGCCGTAGCCACCTGTCCCGAGAAGCTGACCTCCTCCTATTGCTCCGGTTCCCTGCTGGGCTCCCGTTCCCATGTCTCCTACTGCCTGCAGACCCTGACCTGCTGTCCCGCCATTCTGCCCTTCCGCGCTGCCATCCTCCGCCATTCCCTCTGCTGGCGCTCCTCCTATCGAGCCGCTCCTGGGATCGACCCCTAGAGGCCTCCCGCCCACTGCTGTCCTGGGTGCCGCCGTCCTCCTGGCCAGTCACCCGCCTGCTGCCACTCCGCTCCATACTGCCACTCCTCCTGTCTCCTGGGTCCCCAGACTTGCCGATGCTGTGCCCGTCTCCCCTTCTTCCCAAGCTCCTGGCCATGCTCCTCTGATCCCTTGGATCCGCAGCGCTATCCTTCCTGCCTCCAACTCCAGCCGCCTCCTGCTGTGCCCTGCTGACCTGGTCCCTCTCCCCAACCTGTGAGACCGCTGTCCTGCCACTGCCAGCCCCTCTCAATCCCTCCTGCCCCACAGTGCTGCCCCCAGGGGGCGACTCACCGGGACGTCCAGGGCTGCTCCTGGGTCTTGTAACCGACTCCCCTCCGTCCTGCTCCATTCCGGCACCAGCTGTCAGCTCCGCCTGCCCGCCCGCCGCCATCCGGCAGGGGGCGCCCTTCAAGGGAGGCCTCCTCCTGGCCTGCAACCTCACCGCCCCGGCATTGCGCCTAGCTGGCGGTCCCGGCCGACGACCCGCTCCACGTCCCTGCTTTCCGGCCGCCGCACTGCTTCCCGCCGAGCTCCTCCTCCGTCTGGCTGCAGGACCCGCTCCAGGACTAAGCCGCTGGGGCGGCCTAGCTCTCCTCTCCGGCCTCCGATCCGGCACCGCATGGGGGGGAGCAGACGTGCTCGGAACCCCCAGCTGCTCCTGTAGCCACGCCATTCCCTTCTCCTGCACCACGGACCGCAGACCCGACAGCAGTTCTTCTAATGACGCCATGCTGCACCTGGAAAAGAAGAAAAGAGGAGCCCAACCGACCTGCGACAATTTACAGGTAAGAAAGGCTCAAGTTAGAATGAACTTACCCTAAAATGGCCGCTATTTAAACTTCCCTTCTAACCCACGCCCCCCAGCACAATCACAGGACAGCCTCTTGACCTGAACTTCACCCTGCCTACTCCTGGCTCTGTCAAGGCCCACTCCTCCCTGCGTTGCTCCGTGGTTTCAGTAAATAAACCATGGTCTGCGAGTCTTATTATTTTTTTAAACTTATTTCCTCTCAAGTCTTTTTCATTTGATTTATTTTTTAATAATGATGTCTGAACATAACTTAATATCAAGTCTTAGACATCCTGAATTACAGTAGGGAACGTTAATCTGAGCAGATCTGTCAGTCTTCGATCTGCAGTTACTCTTCCTCTCTCAAGGTCATACAAGGCCATCATTTTTTTTGTTCCATTTTCATATAAAAATATATTTTGTTAGACTTTTCTCTGTTTGGAAACTTTCCATACAATTAATTGTTTCTGCAGTTAACCCTTTCAGGCTGGAAGAAGACTGGCATTCACCAGTCGGAATTAGGAAATGGTGGGGCCAGTTTGCAAGGCTCATCTCTATTTTTACAGTCTTGCAATACCACATATAGCCACTAGGGATGTTTTTCAGATTTGCTGCCACTTCCACTGTTTCGAAAGTCCAAAGTACCTGTATTAGATGTTCTGCCTACCTTATACCTGTGCCTCACACACAAAAATCTTATAATTTAAATGTTTTTATTTATATTTTATTTTTTATTTTAGGACATGATGGTGATCGTAGACTTTCTACATTGCATTTTTTTGATGTTACTTTTTTGGGGGCACTCTTGAAGATTTTTGTAAATGTAGTCTAAGGCTATCTATTAAAATATCCAGAAACCTAATAAAATCTGAAAGGCTCAGCTAATCCACACAACACGCACAAAGCGACAATCAGAAACAAAGCGTATTTGAATTTATCGCAACCAGACAGATGCATGTTGGGATACATAAAATAAAACACTCAATAGAAACTGTTTCAAACTCTAGATACAGGTCATCCCAATGTGGTTATGTGTGATAAAAATACTTTAAAAGCTTACGAACAGCTTCATAGAACGTTGATAATATCCAGACCATATGATGTCTTGATTATATAAAGGAATACTGCAATGATAGTTTTATTATCACTGAATACAGAAAATTACATATTGAGTAGCATGACTATTGTTTTGTCCGTTCTTACTTATTTTTAGTGCATCAACATTCTTCCTCTGGCTCTACCGGGGGCGACCATATTTTAGTCTTTTTTGTCAGAAACACAACTTATCTTCTAGGACGGTGCACCAGCTTCTTTTTTTTAGATATGTGGGGGCCCTTGTGCTTGCTTTCACGGTTCATGAACATGCACTAGCTCTTGATTACCTGTCCTACACATTATTAGTTTGAATATGAGGTGCTTCTAACCAAAGAGTAGTTAAAGATGGCCACCTCCATACAGCATGGTTAAGCCAGGAGATGCACAGAAAATAGGCATTATCTTAAAGCTAAGTATTGTAATATAATACCCAAGGTGCCTACAATACATATAATCTTTTACTTAGAATAATAAAAATGATGACAGTTTTCTTCTAAGTCACAAGTCAGATTTAAGTCAATCCTCCTGAAACAAGGTGACATTAGTGTTGTGTATGTCTCCCTTGAAGTAAACATCATCAATAAACCATTTTCAAATTGATCCTGTTAGCTTTCAGAGCGTTGTTGCTATAATTCTGTAGTACTGGTCTTTGAACAGACACCACAGGTTTCCATAG
The DNA here is from genome assembly GCA_933207985.1 of Pelobates cultripes. Lineage (NCBI taxonomy): Eukaryota > Metazoa > Chordata > Amphibia > Anura > Pelobatidae > Pelobates > Pelobates cultripes. The sequence continues at coordinate 18,449,907 of OW240916.1, forward strand.
ATGTATTACGGTTTCAGCTGGTCCATTTTACAGTCTTTTCAAATCTTTCTTTATCTTCGAGTTGCAACACACTAAGTGTCTTTCATCTTTCTTCTGTTACAGGTTCGTTAATGAAAGGGAAGAGAATACAAGAGATGTGCGTTTTTTTCTTTTACAATGGCGGCCACCAATGTTCTACATCAGTGGGAAATAACAATGCAAAATCCAGAGTAATGTAATAGACATCAATGCTCGGTCCTCATCCGAGAAAGTTTTGTACACTCTAAAACAATCCAGAAAGTTTTGTACACTCTAACAAGTATTCCTAAAGCTGGTATGATATTTGTTGTCTTTCAAAAGCACACTTACTCCAGATGCACATTTTTACACATCTATTTGGAGCTTGCTACTTTTGCCTGAAGTTTTAGTCTGGCATTGCATCTACCTAGAATCCATTGGTATTACCTGTAGACATCATATATTATTTAGTAATTAGCCATCTACTTGAAGCCCATTTGTTTGGCCTTAAGATTCTCTGTTCCATCTTGTAGGACAATAACGCAGGGCTCGACAAATCACATTTGCGACTAGGAATTTTTACCTGGCACTTGAGATTTGTCAGCCCGTTCATTCCCTGAGGTGGCCTGCTGTGGGAGAGTGAAGGCAGTCAGCCGGCCTGCCAGAGTGGAATAGGAGGACGGGCGAAGAGAAGAGCGTAGAGGCAGGCAACGAGGGATGGTATGTTCTTGCTCTGCTCCCTTGCGTGCCCTGCAGTGATGTTGGAAGCCAGAATATGATGGCACTCTAGCCCCGATATCACTAAACAGCACGGAGGAACAGGAAGGTGACAGCAGCTCCACTGGACTCAGGCATGGATCCACATTTCCAATCATATGCTTCTCTAGTAGAAGAAGTGAATTGCAGCGTGTTCGAAGGTAGAGCAGGTAGCTGTAGCATAGGAAGCCTGGTGCCAAGGTAAGTAATTTCTTTTAAACTTCAATGTTTTTTATTAGGAAATGGGGGTGGACAGTAGGGATCCTATAGTCCCAAATTTCAAGTGTTATTTTCAGGCCTATAGGTTCCCTTTAAAGTAGTGTACCTGTCCCTAGTTCTATAGAGGTCATTTCCCTCCCTCTTCCTCAGTATTACAGCCACTAGGGTGGATTTATCCCTGCAACGTAAACAAGGCAGTTTCTAAAAAAAAAAGTCTGCAATATTTTATATTGCAGGGTTAAAAGGACAGGGTCACTGCACCTGAAATCCCAGTTTTTGGCATTAATCCATCTATCTGCATCTCATCGATTTCACCTGAAGGCTCTGTGTTTACCATTAAGCCACCTACCTGTAGCCCATCAGTTTTACTTTGATGTCCTGTGCTTGGTATTATCTAACAAAAACCTGCTGCTTTCGCCAAAAGGTACCTTGTTTGGCATTAAGCCATCTTCTAGGATTCTGTTGGTTTTGCCTTGAGACTCTGTGCTCAGCGTCGTTAATTACCTGTAGCCTGTTGGTGTCATCTGAAGGCTCTGCTTGGCATTAAAGGAACACTATAGAGTCAGGAACACAAACAGGTATTCCTGACCCTATAGTGCTAAACCCACCATTTAGGTGGCTTGCCCCCCCCCTATAAAAGTTTAAAACTTCCCTTATTTCCAGCGCTGCGCGGGTCCGCCAGCGCTGGCTCCGCACCCTTTGTGACATCATCTAAATGGCCATAGGAAAAGCATTGGATTGGCTAAAATCGGCACGGGGGCAGTGCCAAAAGCCATTTTGGCCAATCAGGACCGCCTCATAGAGATGCATTAAATCAATGCATCTCTTTGAGGTAAATTCAGCGTCTCCATGCAGAGCATGGGGACACCGAACAGCTGGGCTGCTTACTGTGCAGCACTGAGCCAGGAAGCCCCTCCAGTGGCCATCTAAGGGCAATATAAACACTGCATTTTCCCGGAAAAGGCAGTGTTTACATGATATGCCTGAAGGGAGCTATTATACTCATCAGAACAATTACATTAAGCTGTAGTTGTTCTGGTGACTATTGTGTCCCTTTAAGCCATCCATTTGGAACCCTGTGGTTCTGCCTGGGGGCCCTGTGTTTGGCATTACACACACTCTAAGCATCAAAACCACTACAGATAAATCAATTCTTTCGATTCTATCTCGTATTTTTGTCAAACTATATTTGAGTAGTATGACAAAATAAAAGGGGCTCTCCCAGCACCCAAAACCTGTCCCCTTTACTTACTGCTCAGATAATGTGAATGTTTTAATTCCAAATTATTTTTACAGCTGTCTAGGCTTGGATTGCAATCAACACTGCAAGAACAGGGGGCAGCTTGGCTGAACATTTACAGCCTATCACTGCCATCCAAGGTTGGACACATTAAAATAGATAATGCCACAAAATAACGTAGCGGGCAGCAGATAGCCAGGGTTTTGGGGACCAGGAGACTCCTTGTTTTTGCTAAAGTGTTCTAAAAAGTTTGAACAAAAAAAATAAAAATAAAAATAAAAAGAAGGGATGTTACTCAAAAACTCCATGCACCGTAACTCCTACAATAAGTTGGAGTGGTTATGGTACTTTATGTGCTTCTATCTGGCAACTTTCTTGAATTCATGGGAAGTAACATCAGCCAAGGAAGTATAGGCTGAGGGAGAACTTGGCCGTAGCAATTGAAAGGATAAGTTTGAACTTATGTTCTCTATTTTTTTGCTGGGGGGGGGACGTGCGGGGGGACTTGTTATGCTAAACATACCAGTATTTTATGAAACCACTGTTTTTCGGATGGAGTAACCCTTTAACAAAGCTACTTGGGAACTCATTGGCTTAGCACTGTACGCTCTGTTTGATATTATTATTATTATTATTATTGCCATTTATATAGCGCCAACGGATTCCGTAGCGCTTTACAATATTTTGAGAGGGGGGGTGTAACAATAAATAGGACAATTACAAGAAAACTTACAGGAACAATAGGTTGAAGAGGACCCTGCTCAAACGAGCTTACAGACTATTGGAGGTGGGGTGTTTGAAACATTAGGACAATAAATATCAAGTAGGAGTGAAGCAGAGCTGGAGGAGAGAGCAAAGCACTGTCCCATAGGAGAGAGCAGGAGACAGGTATGTAAGGTAGAGATTACTCTGGGAGGCCATAAGCTTTCCTGAAGAGATGGGTTTTAAGGCCCTTCTTAAATGATTGAAGACTAGGGGAGAGTTTGATGGCAGTAGGCAAGCTATTCCATAGGAGAGGAGCCGCCCGCGAGAGGTCCTGCAAGCGCGAGTTGGCCGTACGGGTGCGAGCAGCGGTCAGGAGGTGGTCACGGGCAGAGCGGAGGGTACGTGGAGGGGCATATTTATGGATCAGTGAAGAGATATAAGCGGGGCTAGAACTGTTCAGTGCTTTAAATGTATGGGTTAGCACTTTGAATTGACTCCTATAGCATACAGGGAGCCAATGTAAGGACCGGCAGAGGGGTGAGGTGTGAGAGGACCGACTAGAGAGGAAAATCAGTCTAGCTGCAGCATTCATTACAGACTGTAGCGGGGCAATACGGCTTTTGGGGAGACCAATCAGGAGAGGGTTACAGTAATCCATGCGGGAAATTACTAGAGCATGGACAAGCTCCTTGGTAGCATCTTGCGTAAGAAAGGGGCGAATGCGGGCTATGTTTTTGAGTTGGAACCTACAGGACTTGGCAACAAACTGGATGTGAGACTCAAAGGTGAGACCAGAGTCAAGTATGACGCCAAGACAGCGCGCTTGCAGGGATGGACTTATGTGGATATCACTGACTTGAAGGGAGAGCGAGAGAGGAGGATCAGTATTAGGAGGAGGAAAGACAAGGAGTTCAGTTTTAGAGAGGTTAAGTTTCAGAAAGCGTGAAGACATCCAGTCAGAGATGGAAGAAAGGCAAGCAGTGACACGTTGCAGGACAGCAGGGGAGAGGTCCGGGGAGGAGAGGTATATCTGAGTGTCATCAGCGTACAGGTGGTAGTGGAATCCAAAAGAGGCAATCAGTTTACCAAGAGAGGCGGTATAAAGAGAAAATAGAAGGGGACCAAGGACAGACCCTTGGGGAACTCCAACCGAGACAGGACAAGTGGAGGAGGTATCCTTGGAAAAGGAGACACTGAATGAGCGTTGGGAGAGATAGGAGGAAAACCAAGAGAGGACCGAGTCACAGAGACCGAGCGATTGAAGAGTTTGAAGGAGGAGAGCATGATCAACGGTGTCAAAGGCAGCAGAGAGGTCAAGGAGAATTAATATGGAGTAATGACCTTTGGATTTAGCGGAGATTAGGTCATTAGTCACTTTGAGAAGAGCAGTCTCAGTAGAGTGGAGAGGGCGGAAGCCAGACTGAAGAGGGTCAAGGAGAGAGTTGGAATTAAGGAAGCGGGACACACGGGTAAAGACAAGCCTTTCCAAAAGCTTTGATGAGAAAGGGAGCAGGGATATGGGACGATAGTTAGAAGGGGAGGATGGGTCAAGAGAGGGTTTTTTCAGGATAGGTATTACAGTGGCATGTTTAAGGTCAGCAGGAACAGTGCCAGAAGAGAGAGAGCAGTTAAAGATGTGTGTTAGGGTAGGCACAAGACAAGGGGAGAGAGATCTGATATAAAGTCATTTATGTGAAAACACTTTTGCTTATACACTGGAGGCTCTACTTTTGGCATTGTCTTGGTGGTTCTTTCACAATACTCCCTTTCACATTTATGTGAATAAGATTTGTATATTCATTTGAGTCACTAAGCACCCACAGCTTGGCCTTCAGAAAAACAGCACCATGCATGCCACCCCCTGGTAGAAAGAGGGCAGTACCTCTAAAGTAAGGACACCGTCTAACATCCCTATAGTACTATTTTTAATATTGATCTACCAGGCTAGAAAGCTATTTGGATGAGCACCATGACAAATATAGTTTGCGGACATTTGCAGAGCCAAGGGTAGCCATCATCGCCTTAATGTATTATAGTAATGTGTAGAAAGAATTTTGTTAATCTCATAGAACACACTAACCAGGCATTATCTTTTGTGAAAGTGGATATAAAATAACTGTTACAAAAATAAGCCATTATATGAAATTGTACTCTTCGTGATCGCTTAAGGAGTTCTGACCTCTTTGTTCCGGAGTCTGAAAAGTATCTGCTAAGCACACACCTACTCGCTTGCTTCGCAAGTCCCCCACCGACAATGAGAAAAAAAGAGCAGGAAACAAGTGTTTAATGCCTTCACTATTGATTGATGGAGCGAATGTTTGTTTTATATAACATTTTCTCCACTGGCCAATCCATTTCGCAGAGCGAGTAAATTAGACTGTTGAGGTGCAACCATTAATTAATGGAAATAAAAGCACTTATTTCCTGCTACATGTTAAAACAACATGTAGAAAAAAAAACAAATACAAAATAATGGAAACTTTACATTTAAGCATTATATTAAAGAAGAAATGTCTATTTCGGGACCTAAAACAAGAGACAAAAGGGAAGTTAAGTTGCAAAACTTTGCTAAGCAACAGAGACCACAACGGTGCCCCATCTCGCTGTTTAAATTCTGAATACTTGGTTTTGCAGCTACATAAAAGTCTTGGCTTTACTTTCATTGTCCCAGTTTATCAAAGTAAGAAGGACAGGCTTCAATGTGAGGCGAGAAGGTTGATAACAACAGCATAAAAAAATCTGTATCTAGTAGTACTATCATGGGGCAGACTCAATAAAGTGACAGCAGGACAATTCCTCCCAGGACAACAAACTGCCACATTGTGTGTTTACAGTAAGTGGAGAGTTCCACGGTTACTGGATACGTGGTTGATTTATGTGATTCTTGAATATGCATATGGTGACTGTTACTGTGTGTGCTTGACTGGACTGTACAGTGTTTATGTTGCAATTGGACCAAACATAGATTGTGATAATAAAATGAGCTTAAAGGGTCACTCTCTAAGCGGCATAGATAACACATCTTTAGTGGTTATTCTGCTAATAGTCAGGGTGCTCCACCACCCATTTGAAAGCAGTGATAGGCTGAGAGCCTTGGTCTAATCTGTCTGAATTGTGATCAATGTATTACTGCCGTACAGGTTGGGTGACATTGGTAATACAGAAGTATCGTCAGTGATTTGAAGTGGTCATGGTGCCTTGGAGTCTGTATGTGCAGCGTCATTGAGCATCATGAGCCTGTTAATGTGAATTCTGTACATATTTGGCATCTGACGTCAGCACACACAGCATTCTGGCGGTAGACGGCCAATGGCAGCAATCACCCACCACACGCCGCTCTGTGACTGCCCTCAGCTTTATCTCCATAACATTTTATGTTTCCCTAGACTTTAGACACTAGCTATTGAGGTTGGTCTATGAGGCTGTTATAGAACTACAAGTCCCATAACCCCCTTCCAGATAACACAGATTGTGGCTTGACAAAAGCCAGCTGTAGAGGATGTAGCTCCAGATAATGTCCATGCTGTCCTCTGTACACTGATAACTTGGAAAGTACATACAGTGAGAACTATGTATTTTAAGTAATTTCCTATAGAATATACAGTATAAATCTTATGTATGAAAATATAAATTTTTTATGTCTTTGAACTATGTATTTAAAAAAAAAATTATATAGAATATTTGTAGTCGGAAACATAAAGGCCGTATGTAGACAATGGTGATGCAAGTTGGTTGTGGTTTGCCAAAACCGACGTACGGGTAAACAAAAGTGGGCCAACCAAGGTAAAGAGTAGCTAAATAAATATAATTGGAATATATAAATTAAATAAGGGGGAGAGGGAGGGTGGGAATGATCTGAGATGGAACAGCCCTGGTAAGAGGAAAATAGAGTTTATATAGGTGCAAACTCCTACTAATACATAAAACATATATCTTATATATAAAAATATAAAATTTTTATGTCTTTGCCTGATTGTGGAATCTGATGAACTTTTTGATACCCTCTCCAAGGTGATGTATTGTATATCGATGGATGGTACGCAGGCATTTGCGGCAACATGGAACATCTTAAAAATCCAGCGTTGAAGGCTGGATTGTCTCTTTAAATCTAAGTTTTTCTGATAAAAGTGTGGGTTTTCGCAAGAGATCAGTGCTGGAGCCGCTCTACAAGCTTTGAAATCCTACCTGGTCACGTCAGGGTTAACAGCATTTCACCACTGTCCTGCCTTTTCCCCTGCTAACCTCGTGGCTAGTATTAAATCATATGTTTCTCTACATGACATGACTTCATCTGCATCTACTGAGACTCCTCGCTCAATACCACCCATCTGAGGGCAAGAAGGTCGTTCGAAATGCCCCAAGCAAGAGAAATATTAAAGCCGAGCAGCCGGCAAAGCTAAAACTGTGGAGGTTTAAGGAGAAAAAAAAGCCAATTGGAGGGGACACATGAAGGACACGATTTAAATGGAGCAGCAGCACATGGAGGAGAACGCTGCTGTCAATAGTGGGAGTATATCAGCTGGTACTTAGCATGGTAATGAAATGAGATAGTGTAGCGGAATGAATGCAAGCAGGGTTCATGGGAACAGTCATTAACATGGAAAAGGTAAATACAAAATGCTTGTCACTTTAGATGAGTGTAAAGAGGCAAAATACGTGTATATTTGTCCCAAGAAGCCATGTTTGAATGTCTACATACAGAAGGAAGGCTTGAGAATGAAGCTTTATACACTGCAATTGCTGTGCGTATACATATCTATATATATATCATACATAGAAACAGACACATCTCACAGTAACGTGCAAAGTGTATCACAGAGCTCCACAACAATAAAACCCACAGTAATGGGCACTGTATATGAATGTATCACAGAGCTCCACAACAATAAAACCTACAGTAGCGGGCACTGTATATGAGTGTATCACAGAGCTCCAAAACAATAAAACCCACAGTAATGGGCACTGTATATGGGTGTATCACAGAGCTCCACAACAATAAAACCCACAGTAATGGGCACTGTATATGAATGTATCACAGAGCTCCACAACAATAAAACCCACAGTAATGGGCACTGTATATGGGTGTATCACAGAGCTCCACAACAATAAAACCTACAGTAATGGGCACTGTATATGAGTGTATCACAGAGCTCCACAACAATAAAACCCACAGAAATGGGCACTGTATATGAGTGAATAGTAACAGTATCCCAGTGAGAATCGCAAAAAATAATCAGTACTCAAACACCTTAGTGAGTATCCCTTTATCCTCACAAAAAAAAACTAAATATACATACAGAATAAGGTGGAGTTTCCTCTTATTATAATAGCTGATATTAGCAGGTATACCTAAAAATGAAACAGAATAGGACACATAATAGTGCAATAACGCCTGGATACAATTTTGGAGTTCGACAAATATATGAAATATCACTCACAAATAAAGAGCCTGTAAGTAAGGCTCAAAAATCCAGCTTTGAGGGATGTCAAGGTTCCCACTCCCTTCTTTATACTGCCAGAAAATTTCAAATGATGAGGTATCCTCACAAAGGTGAGTGTAAAGATACGGTGCTTTATTCTAAGTGCACAAGTAATAGTGAACAAAATAAATAAAATCAAAACCTTACAGTTGGAAGGTTAGTCTTTTGCAGTAGTCCTTTGTATTGCAAAACGCGTTTCGCCTCATATCAGAGGCTTCCTCAGTTGCTGATGTCCTGCTGGTCGTGAATGTCCTTTTAAATAGTCCATATTTGGCGCTTACTTACTGCCGTCGGTTCATGCTTTCAAGTGGTATTTCCGCTTCCGGGTTTTGCGTTCCATCAGTGAAACGCATGTAACGGCAGAGTGCATATTTCCTTTTCCTATGCAGTGGAACGCATCCTTGCGTTCCACTGCGTATTCGCGATGTATTAGTCTCTTTCACTGCTTAAGACAATCCATAATGGATATAATATAAATAGATCAAATGTTTAGTATATAAAAGGGAACAGATATATCAGTCTCTTGTACAGCATTAGGCAATTCATAAATATATCAAATGATAGGGAATATTCAGTGGATAAAAACAGAGCAAATATTCAATAATGTTTTGATAAAAAAATAGAGAATAAAAATAAAAATACTGAATGATACAATATCTTAATATTAAACCAAATTAAATATCATAATAAGATAGCATAGGTGAACAAATAGATCATATTAAAATAGATAATGTGGTACACCGTATCCAACTATTTTAAAATCATTATAGTAATCCCGATTTTAACCAGAAAGGTGGTCTATTGTGCGTAATTACAATGAAAGAAGAGAAGAAAGTATATAAAAATACTACTTTGATTCCCCATGGTTTAAATTCTGATTTTGAAGTTTGCCACATTTAAATAGTTTTTATATTAATAATGTTTTTTATACAAGTTTTAATAAGAGCATCCTTATTTTACCTTGTAACATTTTTATATAGTATTTTTTATATACTTTCTTCTCTTCTTTCATTGTATGAAACATGTTTTCATTGCAGTGTTAACACAACTAGAGTGACTGTCTAGAGAGACAGCCTTTAGAGGCGCGTCCGCGTTGGAAACAAGTCAAACATGGTTAGCAGTCAGTCTGGCATACGTCCGGCATCCGTTCATTGGTTGAAACCATCCACTTTCCAATCCCTCCTTTGAGTGATGCTAATAATGCAAATTGCGTCAATGGCCATGCCCCATTTTATCTTGCCCAATGGCATTCCACTTCACGAGACACTGATAGTGGTGGTGGGGGGAGGGGGGAAGGGGTTATGCAGGGCTTACCTATATTTCACTAAGAAATTAAACTATGTTGTTAGCTGATAATGAACTGAAATTGCAGAATCCGATGAACCCAGCTCTAGCGTGAGAATCCTGAGACAGTGTGCATCTTTCAAGTTTTAAATATTCACAGAGAATCTGTACATTCGTCCTGATATCCTGAGAATCTGACTGCTCTTCATTCTGAGACCCTGAGAATTTGTCCATTTATCTCATTACCAAGATAACCTGGCTGTTCACCCGCCACCACCCCCCCCCCATATCCTGAGAATCTGTCCATTAACCACAATGACCTGCCTACTTGGCCGGAGAATGCCTCTTTCAATTGCTCGAGCATGGATTAGCACAGATTTTGCTGTAATGATGCAAGCTATTACATATATCACGACTGTGCCCTTATTGATACAGAATTTATCCTACATTTATGTAATGATACAGTTCTAATGTGAATCTTGCCCAGTACTGACCAAGGACAGCCAACCCTTTGTTTTTAATCCACATCTTGGGTTGACAAAATTATAGAGCTACTAAATGCAACTTCTGATTCCACTCAATTCCAAGCTTGAGAAAGCAGCCAGGAAGATTGATTAATTATGCAGAGTCTCAGCTCTGTGGAATGATTATAATAAAGATAAACCTTTTTAAGGGACAGATGCCTGCGAGGGATCGGATTGGAGGATAAAGAGAAAGGATGGAATCAATGAACCCTCTCCATCAGTTTTCAGCTCATTATTTATATTAGTAAAGTGAAAATCGGGGGATTACGGACGTTTCCTGGAAAGGAGCTACGAAGCCGATCTATACACTGAAACAGTATCTACAGATTTGATAACAGTTGTTGCCACACCACTAATACACTGTCATCCTCGGTTTAAATCCTGGTTATTATTAAAGCCTATTTTTTAAAACTCAGATTGAAAATTCATCATAACTCAATGTATAGTAAATACACTCCTTAAATTGTTGTACATTTTAGTTCGGGGTCATATGGTAGACCCCAGCAGACAACTAGAATTACAGCTCCCATAAGGCTGTGCCAGCCTTAATGAGGCACTCCGGAAATTTACATATTTAATGTGATGTGCAGGAAAGGCTATAATTTTTATTTTCAACAATAATAATAATTATAAAAAAAAAAAATCTTGTTTTAAAAGCCCATCCTTACGGACCCTCCCCACTTGTACTAATTCACTTTTTGATCAAAAAATGTGGCTATAAATATTCGGTGATTCCAGTTCAGCAGTTTGCTTTCTAAAGGAGAAAATTGGCAGTCGAACTGCAACTCCCAGGAGCCATTCTTGTGCCTGTAAATAAATGATTATGTAAAAAACACCAGGACACTGTAGTGGCTTGGAGTGTTCCTCTAAATATGTTTTTGCCTTTTTATATACATATTTATTTATAAATTAACATATATATATATATATATATATATATATATATATATATAAATTAACTTCAGCCTTGAGTGTTCATTTAAAGGTTGGAAAAGCCTTATGGGAGATGAAACGTCACAACAGCTAGTATCTACCTTATACCATCAATGATTTGCCAAGGAGTTCCTGGCCCACAGAGCTTACAATCTAAGTGTATAGCTTTACAGATTTTATTTTGATCTTGCCATTTTCAAGTTGAGATGATGTATTTACTCCTGGTTTTTCGGAGCAGTAGATGTTAAGCTCTGTAGTTCACAGTGCGTAGCTGTCTTCCTAGATCCCGATAAACCCATCTGCGAAGTAGTCACATGATGTAGCAGCTGCTGCGTCCCTCAAGACTGATCCAATTGCATTAACATGCCAGCAGCGGCCTTACAGAGCTCTCAGCTTGCGCTCTGTGCTGCTCCTGGCTGGGTTATGTTTACTAACTACACATACTTAACACTTTCAGAGCCCACAGCTGTGCAAATACAAGCATGCAAAGACGTTAAACTTACACCAGAAATTGTAAAAAAAAAAAAACTGTCCTTTGCTTCTATCCAAACTATCATGAAGGTCTTCTCTTATTTAAAACGCAACAAAACTTTTATTTGAGAGAAAAAAAGTGTAAGCTAAAATGTCACCCTTACTGCTGTGGCTAGTAATAGTATATGTTACGATGGAAGAGGCTCTCCACCCCGTCTCTTTTTAGGTTGTTTAGTTGTAAGTTAACCCCTCCTCGCTGCTTGTGTCATATTACAAGGTAAAGCTTTCCCCACAACATCAGTGTCATGTGAATTGGGATGCCCGTGTGCAGGGTAACAGGGAGCAGGCCAGTAACATGAACTGCATCATTTGCCTAAATGACTGGCAGGCCGGTCCACTGAGGGCAGACCATGCATGGTCTTGGACAGTGTACATCTTGCAAGTTTTAATGATTCACCGAGAATCTGTACATTTGTCCTGCATATCCTGAGAATCTGTCCATTAACCACAATGACCTGCCTACTTGGCCGGAGAATGCCTCTTTCAATTGCTCGAGCGTGGATTAGCACAGATTTTCCTGTAATGACTGTGCCCTTATTGATACAGAATTTCTACTACATTTCTGTAACAATACCGTTTTAAATAGTGTATTGAGACATGTCTAATGATGTACTTGTGCTATACTTCCTGGGGACAGTTACCTGGGGTCCAGAAAGGCAGGACACCAGGGAACAACACAGGATGGTGGAAAGGAACCTAAATTGGGGATGTCCCACAGTATTCGGAATGGTTGGGTTGTCTGGGAGAGCTATGCTCCTTTCTGGACATAAACATTCTTATATGGTGTATGCACGCCTCACAAGTCCTAAACAATTTGTACAGGCTCTCTCATAGCTTTCAATGTGCATCTGTGAATAGTTTCATTCATAAAAAGCCAAGAGTTGCCTGCAAAGTAATTTCATTCATGTCTTCTCATGAATCAAACTTATACATACTGCTGTGAGTTTATGGGATATCCCACTGAATGTGAATGGTGGAAGAGGACTGGACAATACATTTCAGCAACTTCCTGGTCCCTTTAAAACACCTTTCATTTAAACGGTACATACATGTGTTTGATGGGGTTTTTATTTTTTTTTCAATTTGACCATTTTTATTTTGTCTTAAAACAAGTAGGGGTACAGAAAAGAAAAGGGAGGTTAGGGGGGGGGGGAAACATTGTGCTGGCATTACATGTCACAAAGTCACATTGTTTCCATATGAACCTTATACAACCACCTGGGTTGAATACAGCTACGTGCCTCTATATACCCTGGGCCAAGTTAGCGTGTATCTTTCTGCATTGTCCCTGTGTGGTATATTTGTTGTAGAGCATTTTCATGCCTGTTTTGGAATATAGGCAAAGCAGCACAGGAGGGAGCATCTCTAGGTGGTAACTCGTGAACAAGGGAAGGGGTGAGGAGAGGTGGGGTGTGTTAGCATCCTTTAAGCTAGTCGTTGTGGATACTTCGAATCCACTGATATTCGTGTGTCTGTAGTATTTTAAGTACCTGTAGTTCCCCCTTTCGCTTAGACGTGTTACCCTGTGGTTCGCTTATTGGTGTATTATTATGGATCTACATAATCCCTTTGTCATATTAGAAGTATGTGTGTCCTGCTTGTTAGACGAATGCTTAGGTTGGGTGTTTTAGTTCTCAGTCCTCCCAAACCTCATGTTTCCAGCTATTGCCGGGTGGCACCTGCGAAATGTTAGATTCGTATTTCCCAACCTGGGATATGTATCTGATTATTTCTTGTGCTGATGCGTTAGCTGGCAATAGCCAGATTTTTGCTACAAGTTGTTGAGCTGCCACCAGTAGTGATGTCCCGAACGGTTCACCAAACGGTTCGCCACGAACGGTTCGCCACGGACTCATCATTGAGTAAACTTTGACCCTATACCTCACAGTCAGCAGACACATTCCAGCCAATCAGCAGCAGACCCTCCCTCCCAGACCCTCCCACCTCCTGGACAGCTCAATAAGAATGCAGCTTCACAATGGATGCTGTCCAGGAGGTGGGAGGGTCTGGGAGGGAGGGTCTGCTGCTGATTGGCTGGAATGTGTCTGCTGACTGTGAGGTACAGGGTCAAAGTTTACTCAATGATGAGTCCGCGGCGAACCGCTCGTGACGAACCGTTCGGGACATCACTAGCCACCAGTATATGAAATATTAAATATTTTACTGGTTTAGGGTAGGTGGAGCCAACCATGAAAAGAAGTAGAGAGGATGGGGTGTTTGGTATTGTGACAGATGTGTGTTGGCATATTAGTGAGATGACTGCATTCCAGTATGGTTGGAGTTTCGAACATTTCCACCAGATATGGAGGAATGAGCCTGTTTCTTTTTTGCACCTCCAGCAAGTGTTGGATAGTGTCGGGTCTATTGTGGCCAGTCGCGTAGGGACCATGTACCAGCAGTAAGAGAGCTTACGGGTTATTTCTAGGTGGGAGGCGCACAGTGTTAAACCCTTCATTATATTTGCTGAGGCTAGCCATGTTTTCTCTGGTATTGTTTGGTTTAGGTCTTTTTCCCAGGAGAGTACACAGGGAAGAGTTCTAATTTCACGTCTGGGCAGCAACAGTGCGTATATGGTGGATATAGGTTTTTTTTACCTGTTTCTCTGCCATAATGAACTTTTCTGCTAGCATGAGATTTAAAGTCCACCAAATTAGTTTTCCACCAGGATGATAGTTGGAGGTAGGAGTGATGTGCGTTGTTCGGGAGGGTATGGCTGTTTTTTAGTTGGTCAAAGGTTGCTAGTTTCCCTTTGTTTAGGAGGGTATGTACATGAAGCACCCCGCATCTGTTCCAGACCCTATAATTCAAGTCAGCTATCACCCGTGCTAAAAATTTAATGGGGATTGAGAGGGGGGTCGGGTGGCAGCTACACAGGAGTTTACACGAGGCGTCAAATTTTTAACGTTGCCAGGGTGGCTGGGAGTGCTCGGGTGGTGTCGCCCCTATGATGTGGGGGTAACCACATCATTGTTTTAATGTCTTGGTTTTGCAACCAGTGCTGTTCTATGGATACCCATTGTGGGCGGTTAGCGTCTTGGGTGATGGGGAAGAGGCTGGCTAATACTGCTGCTCTATGGTATAATTGCACATTGGGCAGGCCCATTCCTCCTGTGTTTTTAAGTTGATATAGTGTGGATATGGCTACTCTGGGTCTTTTTCCCTGCCAAATGAATAGGTTGATCTGTTTTTCGAGTGATGTAAAAATAGGCTGATGGTATTTGTAGGGTGAGTGTCCGGAACAAGTATTGCAATTTAGGCAGTATTACCATCTTGACAGCTGCTATATGGCCCGACCAGGAGATAAATGTATTTCTCCAATTATGGAGTGTTGTTATGATCTCTTTACTAAGTCTGGTATAGTTCAGGTGATACAGGTTGGACAGATTATGTGGAAGTTTTATACCCAAGAATGTGAGGTAGTCTGTTCTCCAATTGTATTAGAATTGGCCCCGTAAGGCTGATAAGTATTCATCCTCCATCCCCACCCCCATGGCCTGTGTTTTGGAGAGATTTAGTTTATAGTATGAACATTTACTGTATTCCTGTAGTATGACATGGAACGCCGGCGGGGATATGTGAGGGTCGGTGACAGTAAGCAGAATATCATCTGCAAAGAGATTCAGTTTATGTTCCTCTCCCCCTACTCGTATCCCCGTGATTTCCCTCGCTGAACGAATGGCTTCGGCCAAGGGTTCCAAAGCTATAATGTATAGAAGGAACGACAGGGGACACCCCTGTCGCGACCCGTTCGTTATGGGGAAGGGTGTGGATTGAAATCCCGATGTGAAGACCTGGGCTTCGGGGTTGCTATACAGCGATTTGACTACTGAAATGAAATGTGTGGGGAAGCCGAATTTCGACATGACCGCCTGCAGAAACGGCCAAAACGGTGTGTAATAATTTGAGGGCTTTGCGCCTTCTATCAGTTCCCTGTCTACCATGCACAAAGCCAACCTGGTCAGGGTGTATAATGGTCGGGAGTATATTCGTCAGGCGATTGCCGTATACTTTTGCTAGGATCTTCACGTCTGAGTTTAGTAGGGAAATGGGTCGGAAGTTGGCGCATTGGGTCGGTGGTTTTCCTGGTTTAGGAGGTGTGGCTACATTAGCTGCAAGCATATCTGGTGACATGGATTCTAGTGCGGTGGTGGATGTAAAGAGCGAGACCAGTCGGGGGGCGAGGATGGAGGAGAACTTTTTGTAGTACACATTAGGGAGCCCATCTGGGCCAGGGGCTTTATTTAGTGGCAGATTTTTTATAACTGTTTCTACTTCTAGTCGGGAGATGGGTTCTGCTAGAGATTTTTGTTGTGCGGCCGTTAGTCTAGGTAACTCAACTCCCCCTAGGAAACTAGCCATCTCCCCTTCAGTGGGTTGGTGGACTGTGGGGTCAAATTTTAATTTATAGAGTTTTCCATAGAACTCCGCAAAGAGGTTACTGTTGTCTTGGGGTTTAATCACTTTTTTCCCGTCATTTGTGAAGAGGTGGGATATTTTGATGTGGGCCTGTGCTTCTTGGAGCCGGCTCGCTAAGAGCGAACCTGCTCTGTTACCCATACAGTATTCTCTGGTTTTCAGTCTATGAAGTGTACGCGTTGTGTTGGCTATATTGATGCCATTCATTTCCGATTGGAGTTGTGTTAGGAGTTCAGCGTCCTTTGGGTTCGGGTTAATCATGTGGGATGCTGAAGCATCCCTCAGCTTTCTCAGCAAGTTCAAGAATCTAGCTTGGGAGATCCACTTGAGGTAAGAAGCTCGTCTTATAAACAAACCGCGTACTACTGCCTTGTGGGCTCTCCATACTGATGTCGGGGGTGTCTCCGGTATTTCGTTAGTGGAAAAGTATTGCTTGAGTTCGGATTCTAACTCCAAGCTAAACTTTTCATCTCACAGCAGCGATTCGTTTAATCTCCATGGGTTACAACCCAGATACCTAAAATCATCTCTAAAAGGTTGCAATCACTGGCGCATGGTCAGACCATAAAATGTCTCCCAAGATACATGATTGGATCAGGTTGAGGGAGGGGCCTGATATTAGTAACATGTCTATTCTCGAGTAAGATT
This sequence comes from Pelobates cultripes, assembly GCA_933207985.1. NCBI lineage: Eukaryota > Metazoa > Chordata > Amphibia > Anura > Pelobatidae > Pelobates > Pelobates cultripes. The sequence continues at coordinate 18,466,640 of OW240916.1, forward strand.
TGTGAGGTTTGAAGTAGTAGGAGTATCCTCTGTCGGAGGGGTGAAAGGTTTGCCAGCTATCGTATAGGTTAAATTTCATCAGAAGTTGTGTCAGGGCTTTGCAATTTGGTTTAAGGGATTTTTGTCTGCTCGTGTGGGGGGGCGTAGAGGTATCAAGGTGGGGGTCTAGAATATGGTTTATGTCTCCGCAAATAACAGTATTGCCCCTCTGCACAGCTGCCACCTTTGTGAGCACACTAAACAGAAAATTTTGATGGTTCTTATTTGGTGCGTACAGGTTTACTAATGTATAAAGTGCGTTGTTCAGTAAACAGATAATCAGATATCTGCCCTGATTATCCCAAAAAATTTTGTAGCAGTTCAAAGGCAATTGAGCTGTGAACATATATTGATACTCCCCTAGATTTGATACATAGGATGAGTGAAACTGGTTGGGAAAATGTTTCATGCCAAATTGTTTTTTTTTTTTGCTTTAGTGAAATGAGTTTCCTGAAGGCAGCGTATGTCCGCCTTCAGTTTGCGAACCTCCTTGAGTAGCATGTGTCTTTTGTGGGGCATGTTGAGTCCCCTAACATTATGGGAGTAGATCTTCAGTGTGAGTTACAAGTAAATCAGTTAGTTAAGCGAGTGAGGGCTACAGTTGGGGGTAGGTGCCCTACCCCATGTAAGGTGGGGAGGGAGCTGAGTAAAATTTCTAGCTAGATCATAACTGATGAAGGCGGCCAGATGCTTGGCGTGGGGGGCAGGGGTTAAACCAGGGAGAGAAGACAGGGGTGTTGGAGGGGGGTATGAACTTTAAACAAAAGTATATACAAATAAGCCCGATCTCGGTGCATGGCACAGAGGCACAGCGACGTGGGGGGCGTAGGATCAGAGGTGGTGGACAGTCGTTGGCCTGAGCAGGCTAATTGGGTGAAGTGCTACATGCACAACTTTGTAACTTTAGCATAAAGGGTCCATTGCATCAAAACCGCAATGGAGTTTTGTATAAGCACTTATGTCTGTTTATAGTGAGTCGTCCCTGCGGGACTGTAATGTAGGAGAGAGAGTATATTGCGTTGGTTGGATTCTATGAGACGGCTGGCATTCCCGCTAGGGCACCAAACCGGGGGCCATTCATAATGCATTTTCATCAGGTTTAAAAACTTAGGACTGTAACTATTCAAATAGACGAAGTAGGTGAGGTATGGCATGCGTTTGCGGATACAATTGTTAACAGGATGGACGAGTGACATACATGCTGCTATGGCAGGTAGGTGAGGAATGTCGTGGTACTCTGGTATAACCTGTTAACAGTCTGGGCTGCCAATCCCTGTATTAGTGTACTAATCAGGTGCGGTGCATCATGGTGTTGCAGTTTATACACCATCTAAACTATAATAATCCTGTTAGTTAAAACATGGCATGACACTACAGGTACATTTGCAAACAGTATGGATGGATGAGTATACTGCTAAGTAAGGTGTAGTGCGGCTCCGTGGCTGCATCTTATAATCCTTATTTTGATGGGGTTTTTAAACCAAAGTGGAACTCTAAGCAGCATAACATAATAGTGCTATGAGTCTTTACCTAGTTTACAGTCACATCTTTCGAGCCTGTTGAAAGACAATGGGGAGAATTTTGGCACTTAGAGCCCAGTCCCTCTGCCAGAGCCAGATTAAGGTTCCCCAGGGCCCTAGGCAGATGCCAGGAAGGGCCCCCTCATAGTTCCTTGGACTCTTTCTGTTAGTGTTGTATGTGTGTGAGAGAAAATGAGCTGTTTGTGTAGTGGCTGAGTGTTATGTGGCTGTGGAGGCAGCTGAGTGTGTTTGTGTGTGGAGGGGCATCTAGTTGTTGCCAACTGGTGTGTGCGTGTGTGTGTGTGTGTGTGTGTGTGTGGGAGGGGAGGCTATGTTGTGTGGCTGAGAATTGGGGGGATACTTTGGGGTGGTGTTTTCCCTAGTGATCCAACAGAGCTATGGAGGTCACAGGCTTGTGGTCAAAGGATCACAGCACACAGTCAAAGACTCTGAGCGCTGGCTGCGGACCTCTCAGTTATTGAGAAGCAGTGAGTGACCGCAAGAGAGCTCTTAAAGTTGTCTGCACCTAATGGACCACAAAGCTTCCTCAAAGAAATGAGGGGCTGTACGGCAGAATATAGAGATCTACTGATCTCCTTGCCGGCTCAAATAGAGCCCCCCAAGAATGGATGACCTTGGTCAGAAAAGTACTCGAGCAGCTCCTGAAAGTATAATGGATGTTAGAGACCACTAGAAACCCAAAGATGTATTGCACCCTAACCACTAGAAAAAGCTGCAGTGGGTACGATTCTTAAAGTATCTCTTTAATTGCAATCTCTCCAAAATATACAGACAAAGGGGTCAACTCATGCCTCGCGTATTTGTTTGAGAACATTACAATAGTATTTCTCAAGAACCAACTTAAAGGAACACACAAAGATCCATATTGTGTGCTGTAGTGGCTAGGGTGCAAGGCGTGCCGTGGTGCTCCTTGTCTCCACTACAACCTTTAGAAAGACACAGGCTCTCTATCTGAGCTAAGTACTCCTAGTACAATAACCACTGCAGTATGCTGAAGTGGTTATGATGCTTGGAGTATTCCTTTGAAGAAATGAAGGACTATTTTTTGAAACTAAAAACTTGTTTACAGACACAGTTCTATTGTACCAAGTTAAATGAATTTGCATAAGACGCCCTTGTCTGCGCCTTTCCAGAAGGCAGTTTCAATTATCAAAATTATTAATTGAAAATAATAAAAGGAAAAAAGCAGATAACCCAAAATGCATTGCAGTTCATCTTAAAGAGTTAGTCAGCGAAACAGTACGTTGATACATAGCATTGCTAGTTCTCTTTGAGACGCAGGTCTACTTTAAATAACTTAAAAAGCTATTGAAATCTTTAAGAAAACAGATTTTTTTTTTCTGTTTGTCATTTATTCTATTCCTTAAAACACTTGTGTTTGCTCTGTTCGGTTATCGATAGAGCAGCATGCAGCTTTGCATCGTAAATGTGTTTTGACCTTCATGTAAACCATTAAATCAAAAAACAGCTAGAAAAGCAATGTTACTGCATTTATTGTGAATTTAAAGAAATCTAAAGCTTCCTGTGCCATGTGGGATTGTTGGTTGCCTTATTACAGCTCTTCTGAGATCTAAAGTATATCAGGCATTATTTGATAGTTAATCATGAAATCGATTGAAATCAGCTAGTAGTTTGTAAGATCGTCTTACCTGTTTCTAAAGACGTTACCTATTGGGAGGGAGAATAATTCAGGCCTTGTTTGGCTTTTTGCTGGATTAAGAAAGATCACACGTTTACATTACTGTATCCAACATTGAATGAGAAGTGGTGTTTACAATATTATTTTAAAGGCCTAAAGATGGGTTCGCTCCCCTACCCGACAAAAACATTAAACTAAAGGCATTGCAAATTCTCTAGGGGCTTGCCACAGCAAAACAAATTCAGGCAAAATATTATTTAAGACAAAAGATTTGCACTTAATCAAATTTATATCATGGGCTCGATCACAATCTATTATTTGGATAATTATCCATCCCTTTCAACAGTCCCTATTTTGAGCCCAGAACCTTCTGTCTATCTTTTCTCTCCTATTCTCCTTCTTTTCTACAAGCTCCATACTGTTGCTGTGTCTGTGTGTGTCACAGAGCTCCACAGAAATAATACTCCCAGTAATGGGTCTTTAAACTACAGTACCCTAAGTGTGTTGAGAGTCTGTGTAAATAAGATACATTGTTCTTTGTTCTAAATTACATTTTATTTACTTAAATTGCCACACCCCCACTCACACTCCTAAAATTAAAGTGCCTCTCTGTGTCCATTTGAATTACAAATTCAATGAATTATTTCTGTGTCAATAGCTGCTGATGAACATCTAACAATGTTGATAGAATCGCCTAGTCATTTCTTGGATAATCTTTATTTATTTATATTTTTTTAATTATTTCTTTTTGTCTGTATATTGTTTACACTGTTTTTGTTCTGTATAATCTGCAAAATCTTAACTATAAAACTATCTGATTTTAAAAAGAAAATTATTTATTGCTACATAATAAATCAGTTGTTTCCTCATCAAATTCAACAGCCTAATGGATTTAGTAAACCGTGGACAACACATACATATATTACCCAAAAGTGATCAAACTTAACAACGGTTTTGTGCACAAGCAAAACAAACAACATTCATCCTTATAAATTAGCTTTGTGTAGGTAAGATTTTTTTAGAAATGCCATCTCCAGTTCAAAAAATACAAGGGATGCCCAGTTATTGGACTGGCTGTTGATAATACTTAACCTGTGATGTCATTGCCATATTTTGTTTTGTGATTAACGATTGTGATGACAAAAGATAAGCTCAGTTTTAATTTCGTAACAATTTTTATCTTCAGAGGCATTGGCAGCAGAAAATGGAGTGAAAACAAATACATAACATTTGCCAAGGGTTCACAAGCCATTATCAATCAAAAGCAACTGCGGGATAGTGATTAACATCCATGTTAGATATCATATGCATGGGACAACCTATTTTACAATTTTACAAATTCCATATTATTACTACGGACAGCTCAGATAGCAGAATTGTCCCCTTATCAAGTTTTATAGAGCTTTTATATAGATCTACCGATATTTCCAAAGAGGCTTCACAGGTGATCTTGCGAATGCACTAATGAGATACCATAAGCATTTATTGCATATCTTGAACTAAGATACCTGTTTCATCAGCCTGCTCTTTCGTCATGGAAAATGGCAAGATGTGGTGGAAGAAGCTTTGCTCACGTATGACACATTTGGCCAAAAAAAAATCAGATTTTACATGAGACAAGTAAATATCATGTATATGAGGTGGAATTTCAATGAGTCTTATGAGTTATTCCTTAAGAATTCTATGTTCACAAATAGCTCAAACGAGAGAGAGACACTTTAACAGATACAGCGAATCCTTTTAAAACCAAGAAATATTTAAATTCTCATCTCCTTCATGTGATTGAGCTCCACAACATGTATTGCATTTAATAAACACAGCGTATATACATGGTAGCTACTTAATCCCATTTGACCACTAGAAAACCTTCTTAATTTTTTATCATTAACCAAAGTAATTTGTCAATATCCGTTAGATAAATGTATCAGCTAAAATGAACAATGCTTTTACTAGAAACTAATTAGCGTTAAGTGACAAACACTCATCTTTCCACTGATCCTATTTAGTTCTAAATCGTTAGATGAGACCTCATTCCTCTTCTCCCACCAACTCTACCAATATTGACCTGAGATTCCTATTCATTTACACAGTCTTTTTAGACTTCCAATGGTATTGGCAAAGAATTAACCATCTTCAATTATATTTTCACCCTTGACCCTATTCCTTTTCTGTGAATAAATCATTTAGGAGTTAAATCACTTTTGGCTCCTGCAGGTTCTAGCAAGCTATTAACAGTGCAGGAGATAATACATTCTAAATTAAACAGACTGTGCAAAAAACAAAGTATAAACATTAGATCTCACTTTACAGGAAGTGTTTGGGAAGGTTGTGCAGGTCACGAGTGGTGTATACTGGTTTTGTGCTGCCCTAGGCAGGACACCCTAGCAGACACACACACTCAGACTCACACTAACAGACACACACTCACATTAACACTTTTTTTATTTAACCCCCCAGCCTCCTTACCTTTGGGAATGCTGGGGGGGGGGGTTCTCTTTCTCCCTGGGGGTCCAGTGGCTGCTGGGCAGGCGGCGGGTGAGGGAGCACTTCCTCTGAGCTATCTGCTCAGCTCCCTCGCGCGCCACAGAGTGAGGCTGGGAGCCGGAATATGACGTCATATTCCGGCTCCCAGCCTCACTCTGCGGCATGCGAGGGAGCTGAGCAGACCGCTCAGAGGAAGTGCTCCCTCGCCAGCCGCCCTCCTAGCCCAGCCCAGCATGTCAGTTAGCCGCAAGGCCGCAAGGCTAACAAGGCATTTGGGGGCTGCGTTTTTTGCCGCCCCCTGGAAAATGCCGCGCAAGGCAAATGCTTTGTTTGCCTCGCGGCTAAAACGTCCCTGCAGGTCACATGCAGGGAGGTATGACTAGGGCTTTATAGCTAAGGGCTCGGCTTGAGGAGCCATTATAAGGGCAGACAGAGAGGGTTCGGGCAGGTTATGGTTATAATACGACAGTTTGGGTTTGAATGAGACCAGTGAGAAGTAGATTTTAGTACTCAAGGCAGGAGATAATGGAAGGGATGAGGCATGTAAATAGAGTAGCTAGATAGGGATACCTAAGATAATGCAAAAAAAAATATATATTTTTTAAATATTAATTCAATAAATAAATGTTCAAAAACTAGTCAAGCATTAGGACAATGGAAATATGAATGAGGAGAGTTAAAAGGCAGGATACCAGAAGACAGAAGGGTCAAATCTAGCCAGGTCAGATGCCCTGATATTCCAATATCAATGTAAAAGTGCTAACTAGCTGCACAAACCATACCAGGACAATGGGAGTACATGGGTTCAGCATCATCACTGTTGTGCCGTCAACTTACCTATGCATGTTCAGCTGGGATATGACGTGTGATGGACATGAGGAAGTCATGAGATAACTTAATAGGTCAATAGGGTAGAACTCCAAAATTTCTAAATGGCACTATCAAAGGTTAACACTTTTTTTTAAGCAGTTCAGTCAAATTCCTACTCAGGTGAGATGTGCTACAGTCAAAATATTTAGTGGTGTTACTGTGAAGTGGAATATTTAGGAACAATAACAACATAGTCACTAAGTGGTAGATGACAGAACTGTCGAAGGGTGTAAAATTCATATTTAGAGTGCTCACTGTTAGAACTCGATGCTGTACTTTCACGAGATCAACCTAAAAATGGACAAGTAAGACAAGGTAAGTAATCTCACCGTCGGAAGACTTTGCGAATTCTGCAAAGTTCCAAGTCAGTGACAGTGTCGCTTTAAGAGCATTGCCTGAATGTACAGTGCCAACTGAAGAATTTTATGGAAAAGGAATAATTTGGTGCTGTAATAAATACATGAAATCTGTTAGGATTTTTATGGGGTGATAAATATTAAAAATAATTTAATAATTTTTATTATGTCTAAAATTGATAAATTGGCACTGTTCCCCTTGATTGATTTAAAGCGAAGAGTTGCCCACTATTTTAACTCTTATAGATCTTGGAGTACATTTTATTAGAGAATTTGTATTTCACACATTAATCACAAATTATAAAAGTATACTTTATTGTGACAAATAATTAATAATTTTAATATGTAAATACATGACAATAATCAGTGAATATTTAGGTATAACATAAGTATACATATGGCAACAGTTATGACACAATTACAGATAGTTCATAGCGGCATATCCACATACACTGAACAAAATTATAAACACAACACTTGTTTTTGCCCCCATTTTTCATGAGCTGAACTCAAAGATCGAAGACTTTTTCTATGCACACAAAAGCCTATTTCTCTCAAATATTGTTCACAAATCTGTCTAAATCTGTGTTAGTGAGCACCTTTGCAGAGATAATCCACCCACCTCACAGGTGTGACATATTAATATGCTAATGCATCTGAATGGAATGTATAACCATATATTTGCTTAGCTAATTATGATTCCTAAATTAGAAATCCGACCAGCTTTCATCCAGATATATTTTGCTGGTAGGAAAAATGTATTAATTTAATTAAATAAAACCAGCATATTTGCCAGCTTTCTTGGTAGAATTTCTTTAGTCTTGGCGATATATTCCATGAGTGGTGTATGTAAGTATGAGTGGAGAATTGTGAAAATAGGAAAGTTATCAGAGTTCTGATTAATAAGAATTCCAAAGTTTCAGTTGGAGTGTTTTTTCAGAGTTCCAGAATTAGTTGGAATAGATACAGAGAGTTATGTGTGTCCAGCTTTTGGTTAGTGATCAAAAACCTTGTCTCCTTGTTTATTGCTCCAAACCTCCGACTTAAGACCTTGTCTTCGGCTTGCTTCTCAAACTTTCTTTACGTCACTCATTTAAAGTGACCAGTAGAGTCAGGTGGGCGTATCTCCTCAACAGGTTATCATCTAGACTTTGGTCAATAGATGGTGTTGTAACACCACAAGAAATTCTCATCAGGAAGACCAACTACCACTTTGTATAAGGGGTTAATTGAATTATGTGATGTGTTTGACATCATAATCTTTTATGTTTTTGATCCCCGTCCATCACAGATTTGTAATTCTTCAAAGAATTTTTTATTCTTTTCAGCAAACTTACCGTCTGGGTTTTTGGGCCATAAAGTAGATTTTGACTCCTCTGCCCTTTCTTTTCCCTTCTCTAATATAATGGAACCTTGTAGCAATTCATTAAATTTAAAAAGTAAAATTACTTTTAGTATTATTATTATTTATTTGTGTGAAACTATGTGTAGTACTTAGTAATGTGACATCATGTGATATATACACACACATGTCTTTTACACACATTCAGCTAATATTAGTTTAATAATAATGACATTTCTTCATTTCTTCTATCCATGAATATTCAATATTATTAACATAGATACTATTTATATATGATTAAACTTTATTATAATTATAGTGTCACGGGTGGTGGTACAGAAACCGGGACCCCTGTATGCCTGATGTTCAGAGTAGGAGTCACCGCGTGGAGGTGGATTAGCAGGGTCTGGTGCAGGGTAACCGCACGCCCCCTGGTGTTGAGCACCAGCGTTTGTACAGGCACATACCAGAACCCTGATTCAGCTACTGCGGATCCCAAAAGCTAGGAGCAGGAATTAAGCAGACCTCCCAGGAGCTGAATAGGGAGGCTCAGCAGCAGGAGTGTATCCAGTACTGAAGCAAGGCAAGACTAGAGATAGGCACCATACATAAAAACCAAGACAAAACTAGGAGAACAAGGCAAGACTAGAGATAGGCACCATACATGAAAACAAGACAAAACTAGGAGTACCCAGAACCAAAGCAGAACATGTACACAAGACATGAGGAAAACAAGAACATAACATGGGCATGACTGGACAGGACTGTACACAACGCCAATGTACCCCATATCTGGCAGGTCCTACACTGCCTAATGTATGCTAAAACAACCACAATATAGCACTTGCCTGCAAGAAAGGGCAGAGACTTGAAACACTGCTGCAGGTCCAGGCTGAAACCAAATGGGTGCGGCAACATAAAACAAACATTTAAGTGAATCCAAGAGACTGGGAAATCCAGGGACGGAATATAAGAATGAACCCAGAAACCCAGCAACAAAGATAACCAGACATAGACCAGAAAACCAGAAAAACCAAGCAAGGACAGCAAAAAGAGTACTGGATACCAGAAGCCAAAGTCAGACATCTCCGCAGAACATGGCATGATGTGACATATAGTTAGTCTATATGGATGTATATATATATATATATTATACGGATATAGATATATATTATACAGTATATATGTGTTTGGGCTGTTGCTCTTTCTACCCTCTTTCTAGAGTCTTATCACCGGTCAATGTTTACACCAGCCGCATTCCTTTGCTCAGGGTTTGAATGAGTAGAGTTACAGAGAAATAAAATGTTTGTCTGTCTTTGCATTTTTGTTACAAAATGGAGTCACATCTGCTAAGTGGTGACTTACAGCATACATTTTTAATTTCTATCTTACCACAAAATGTCTGCCAGTGGAAATACCCTGACAAAGCACTTTAATTATTTTTTTTTCTAGAACTTCATATTCCATATTAATCCATTGTTAGATTATACAGTTTACTCTCTTGATAAATTTATAGAACCAAACGTATGATTTCTCCACAAAAGTGTGGTTTTGTCTTCATAACAATTTTCACAATGTTACGTAGGTTAACAGTGTGAAGCAGAGACACCTCCATTTGTGTGAAAGAATAGCACCAAGGGCCACAGTTACGTTATATCATCGACAAAATCTGTGGCTGGAACTTATTAGCTAACAGAAATCACTTATTTTATGTTACTTCTTCATAAAACAGAGAACACATTCTGAACTTTATGTTCTCTCCGTAAGCTTGTAAAAATGTAAACCTGCATTAATTTTATAGCTTTCAATTTTTTTTTTCAAACCGGCTTTGGGGTGTTATAAGATTGTAACATCTAAAAAATGATTATTATACCGGGCTTCAACATTCACCCCCTGTACTTTAGAATCAGAACCTTTCTCTGCTACTTGTCAGATATGAAATATCTACAGAAGAGGGCCAAAAACCTTGATACTACTAATTAGCCAAAGGCAATTACTGTGACTGTGACACATTCTTTATTTACATGACTAGCTTCTTAAAAGCTTTACTGAGACTGTATATAAGTCAGAGACAGACTGTGTTGCTTAATATTCCAGTAATGTAGATATTTTGTTTTATTTGCCTTGGGAGTAAACATATTATCATTATAGAGGGACAAGTGGAATTTGATGGAAACAGACTACTTAACTACAATAACCAGAGGAATTGGTTTATTTAAAAACAGGCATCCTGAAATTATGTGGCAGTAATTTTTGCACTTTTTCTTTTTCAGAGTCAATCATATTTCTTTGTGCTCCAGCTCTGGAGAAAATCAAAGCCACAGCCATGTGAGCAGAGCTGTGAATAGGCTAAAAGCAATTGCAGTATGGCTGCTATCAGCTTACTGAGCAGTTAAAAGGACAAGCTAAGCACCAAAACAACTTTAGCTTAATGAAGTAGTGTTAGTGTATATATTATACCCCTGCAGTCTCACTGCTCAATTCCCTGCCATTTAGGAGTTAAAACAGCCCCTCCATGAAAACAAAATGGTTTAATTTTTAATCAGTTCTTACAGCAGTGTGTTTATTTTAAAAGTTCTTATCTCCCCTCTGTTAACTGAACTCTAATCACATACAGCAACTTGTTGCAGGTTCTAGGAGGTTATTAGCAGAGTAGGGGATAAGCATTTATACATGAAACACAGTGTGCAATAAAGGAAGTTTAAACATTAGCTCTCTCTTTACAGGAAATGTGTAGGTTGCATTCAGGGGAGGTGTGGCTAAGGCTGCATAAACAAAGTGATTTAACTCCGAAATGGCAGAGAATTGAGCGGTGAGACTGCAGGGGCATGATCTATACACCAGAACTGCTTTGTTAGGCTAAAGTGTTTGGTGCTTCAAGTGTCCTTTCAGATCTATTGATTGGAATGGTGACTGGAGGCTTCATTACATATCTGGACAGAAGTTTATGGTGTAAGAAAAAGGTCCACAGACAAGAGAGAGTTTGCTTATTGGTGTAGCTCAGGGATAGGCAACCTTCGGCACTCCAGATGTTGTCCCTCATAATGCTCTTACACCCATAATGCTGGTAAAGCATCATGGGAGGTGTATTCCAAAACATCTGGAGTGCCAAAGGTTGCCTATGTCTGGTGTAGCTTCTTTTTGGTCTGGGAGGGGACTGCTGTTTCTGCTGACAACAAATATGGGTGATAGAAATATCATTTGGGCTGAGCTAGAGATTTTTTTCCCCAAAAAACTTTTGTTCTGGCTTTGTTTTTTCTCAAATCAGTTGGTGGCAAACTTACTGCAATTAGCGATAAGTGATTATACAAAACGTAACTGTGATTTTGCACCTTTTATCTTATTAAACCGCACATATTTTGAAACATAATGCAGATACAGAGGAGATAAGCCATTCTTACAGCAGGATACACAGTGAGTCACAAACATATATTTATTTTGTTCTATCTGAAAGTATCACAACAGATTCTGCAATGTTTCAAGGAAAATCAATCATTTGCCATATGGTGGAAACACCTTTGAAGTGATACAGTAATTAGCCAGCAGTAAAATGCAGCAAATTATTTCTTTTCATCCCAAAAAATCCATTTATTCAAGCCACCGTCTGCTGATCACACCATTTTTTATTTTTATTTTTTAAATCAGATATGTGGAGTTGCAACTATTAAAAAAAAAAAAAAAAGTTTTAACAGTATTTTGTTTTATTTAGGAATTGAGAGGAAGAAAACTATTTTTTACATACACTTGTTGAGAGTAAACGTGTATAAACAGTGAGTTTGCCAGCAGATAAGTAATTGGCAGTATAGTCTACACCAGAGTTGCCCAATAGGTAGATCCCCAAATGTTCTAGAACTACAGCTCCCATGATGTTTTGTCATTCTAAAGGCATGCAAAGCATCATGGGAGCTGCAGTTCTGCAACATCTGGGGATCTACATATTAGTAAGCTCTGGTCTACACATGATCAAATCCAAGGCTGTCCTTTAGGATGATCCACTTATCTTTGTTTATTCCGTTTGCCAGCAGGGCTTATTTCCTCTTCCAAAAGATATTTCCTTTTATTCTTTACTACCTGGTCTACGCTGGCTCTAGCTTTAAAAAAATGTTATCTTTTTTGTCCTTGATTCTGGTGTGGGCGGATCTTTAACGGGAACACTGTATCCCTCCCTGGCTCTAAGCTCTGCTCTCCTGCTTCCTTGCTCTGTCAAAGTCTAGACTGGATTGGCGGGGACCTCGATAGTACTGGCTGTGGAAAAGGCTTGCTCAGTGACATCACAAAGACATCCTGACATCACTGAAGTTGACAGAACACTGATGATGTCATCAAGGCACAGCAGCAGTCAGTAAGAAAGCTTTTATTTTCTTCCTTCATAGCAAGGAAAGGCTAGGGGAAACAAAGTTAATCTCTTCACAACTGGTCGAGTTTTCAATTCGGACTACTTGGCCCTGAGCCCGATAAATGTTAACTGGGAAATGTTAGGACTTAAAGCAGCACTGTCAGCGACTGGGGGCTTTGCAGAATTCGCAAAGATGGTGACATTGCTGCTGGGGGTCCAGTGCAAAGGTGAGTTCTACTTACCTGAACTTGTCCTTCGCGGGCATGGCCATCCTCCATAGATAGAGCCGCTGAGGAGATTGACATTTCTAGATGGCAGTAGCTCTGCCCAGTGTGTAGAAGCGTCAGGCTGAGGAAATTTACTTTGGAATTTCAGGGAAACTCCAACACAATCAATATGAGTATTTTATTAAGCTTCTATCTTTATGAAACACAAATTTTTCAAGGGGTTGGGGACATTGCTGTTTTAATACTTTGAGCTTTGTGCTTTTCTCCAGCTGTCTTCGCTCTAAACAACTTGCCCCAGGCCTAAGCCCATCATCCCTAACAAACCTCTGGTTTAAAAGCACCATTTCTTGCATCTTGGCACATGGTAAAGCCTAGAGAGCATCACAGTTCCCACTCCAAGCCTGACCACTACCTGCCAGGCCATGTTAAGACTATCCCATTCCACCCAGGCTTAAGCCTTCTCTCTTGCCCTGCCTAGTCTCAAAACCCATCCTACACCAGCACAGGCTTTAAAGCCACACCCCTGAGTCTGGGGAGGCAGGTAAGCCTAGGACACAGGCCGCTCTAATTCTGTCTGCCACCTGCCAAGCCAAGTTAAGCTGATGAGTTCTAGCAGAGTCTTAATAGTAGAGAAGATAGAACTGGGCACTGGTAGGCGGTCCAGGGCAGATTTTATTAGACAGGATACAATGCCCTATTTCCTTTACTATTGATCCTGTGATTATGGTCGCCTCTCGAGTAGAGGCACGGTGATTATTATTATTATTGGTATTTATATAGCGCCAACTAATTCCGCAGCGCTTTACAATATTACGAACAGGGTGTGAAATTTACAATAAATGGGACAATTACACAGGAACAATAGGTAGATGAGGACACTGCTCAAACAAGCCTACAGTCTCTTTTACTTGTGTCTACCCATCTCTCGTCTATGCTAACAGAGGCTTACGTTCCCTCTCCACTGGATCCAGACTCCTGTTCAATTGGCCAAGGGTTACAGAGTTTTTGATGAAATGCTGCTAAGGCATGTACTGCTGGGTCCCAACCTAATATTGTAATTTTAAATCAAGAAATTAAGGTAGGAACCCACAGAGCAAAAAAATTAAATAGAAAAAAAGGGTTCAGGAATACCTAAATCAATGTAATAAAAAAACAAATTCTTTACTTTCACAAACACACAAAAACATAAAAGTGTAAATGTGAACCAGGGCTTCTGTGTAACCCATCTCCTGGGTTTTCAAACGGAACGGATTAATTAAAGGGTACTACACGTAAGTAGCAATATTTTATTAGTTTTCAGAACATTATAAGAGCTTTTGATCAGCTGCCACAGTTACAAAATATAGCTTCAATCTGTATTGTTTATCCAACAGATTAAGACTCCCTGTAAAAAGTGAGACCCTAATAGGATATAGTAAAAAAAAAAAAAAGGCCAGTTAGTAGGTAAAGTCAAAGATTGAGACATAATGGATAGCTACAATGTTACTATAGTGAATCACTGCAAATCCTGCATGGTTAAAATACCCTAGGCCTAGACCACAATCACTCCACTCATATTAAATGGTTCGACCAGGCCCTTGCTTTTTAGCCATGTTGCTTTTTAGCAACCTCTCCTCCCACCCCACACCCCCGGTCAGTTCCGGACACATTTCGATCCATTAATGATCCTTACGCATGTTCTCCTATGGAAACCTTGCTACAATTTCCTCTGGGTGGTTGATTTTCTTCTTGGCACTCCACCAACATAGAAACATAGAATGTGATGGCAGATAAGAACCGTTTGGCCCATCTATTCTTCCTAAATGACCCTGATGGTATGACATGAGGACCTCACTGAACCATCCAATTTGTAGTAGCAACAGGTGGTGTGTACAAAGAGATGGTACTTAATCAAACCCTCACTTACTGGGAATTTCTTATTGCAAACCCAAATCACAAGCAGGGTTCAGCAGGTTCACCACACCAGGGCTCTGCTGGGGCCAGAGCAAGCTCAGTTGCCAAAGGAACAGGTCTCTCTCCATGGATTTGGGAGTTCCCTCAGGATTCTGGGGATGGGCCCATGGATGTGCAATAGAGGACATGCATGTTTTCATTAGGGGTATATATACTAAATCACGATTTTGTTTTCCCCACCCCAACAAGGTTTTCCTTTAAAATAAGAGACTGAAGACAGCCATAACCCATTCATTGGAATGATACAAGACACCTGCAGAAACCATGTTCCATACTTTGTGGCTGCCATCTTCTCCGCCACAAAGGATGTAACATGGTTCCTGCAGGTGTCTTGTGTCATCCCATGTAACATGGTTCCAAAGGATGTAACGGATGATTGAATGGGGCAGAAATTATCTTCAGCTACTAACATGGGCTTTATTAAGTAAACATGAAACTGAAATGAGCAGACAAACAACTTGCTAATTTTAGGTCAAAACCGCAGTGTTAGAGAAAACAGAGTTAAAGATTGTTTTAGGTTATTTTGGCCACAAATCCACACTTTCTTTATGAAATCTCCCACATTTTTATTTTAGTGAATAACCCCCTGTATTTTAACATATACACTTGTGGGTGAGTTTGTGACCTCAACGTACGGTATAAATTGGTATTCCTACCTGGAGTGGGCTGTGTCATCCGTATGTTTTATGAGAGCAGAGTCCCTTAAATCGCATCCAATATATATATATTTTTTTTTTTAGATTACATCGGGAACAATGTTGAGACATTAGTGTGCTGTTAGTGTCTATTATCCTGTGGTCAGTTAAGGGCCTGCAGCAATAAAAGAGCTAATTTTCTTACTCAATTTCTGGGATAACAAGTTTGAACATTTATGAAGAGCTGTGAAGTTTCATATCAAGTGCTAATGAGTTTTATATGAAGTGCTAATGAATAAAAATGAATTTCCAATCACTAGTTCAATACACACACTTGACAAAGCGGTATTCCACATTCTGCTTGCTATTCAGGATCGTTTGCAATCAAACCAGACTAATCTAAGGAGGAACCCTCAACATTATTACATCCCATTCCCACATGACAAATTATTTAAATCAGTCTAAACTATTATTCACAGTGACACATTTACTCTGAACTTCAGCTCCCATGATGCTATAAGACTTGAGGACCACCGATTGGTTTTGCCGGTTGTATGCGTTCAACACTAGGTTGTGTGAGAACTGCAACTATGGATTAGCAGTAACGGCATACATAGAAGTGCAACAGAATGTATGATTATATAGTATATATAAATCCCTTACATTACTGGGACACTAGAGTCACCAAAACAACTTTAGTTTAATGGAGCAGTTTTGGTGTTTAGATCATGCCCCTCCAATCCCACTGTGCAATTCTCTGCCATTTAGCAGTAGATACAAACTTTTAAAGTTTTATTTTTATATCAAATGTTTTTTATTTTGTTGTGAATAGAACAGAAAAGAGAAAAGATAGTCATGTTGTCAGGAGACACACAGGTCTCTAAAGCATTAGGAAGCATTTGGTCATGCAAGGATATTAACATCAGAGAGAAATGCCAATAATTGCGTAAGGGAGTCATAAGAATCAGACACACACACACACACACACACACACACTAACAGACAAACACAAAGTAAGTTAAAGGAGCACTAGAACACAAACATGTATTCCTGACCCTACAGGGTTAAAACCACCATCTATCCCCCTGTCCCCCTCATGCCTCAATAAATATAGTAAATCTTACTTGTATTCAAGTCTGGAGCTGCTGGCTCTGTCCCTGGTTCCTTTAGACCTGCCCACTGCCTGCTGACATCATCAGAAGTGGTAGCCTGATCCAATCACAATGCTTTCCCATAGGACTGGCTGAGACTGACAAAGAGGCAGAGGGCAGAGCCAGCACAATTCAAACACAGCCCTGGCCAATCAGCATCTCCTCATAGAGATGAATTGAATCAATGAATCTCTATGAGGTAAAATTCAGTGTCTGCATGCAGAGGGAGGAGACACTGAATGTCTGGATGCATTTAGGCAGCCATGACCCAGGAAGGGCAGCCATGACCCAAGAAGCTATCTATGGAGTGGCCAGTGAGGTTATCACTAGGCTGTAATGTAAACACTGAATTTTCTCTGAAAAGACAGTGTTTACAGCAAAAAGCCTGAAGGGAATGATTCTATTCACCAGAACAAATTCAATAAGCTGTAGTTGTTCTAGTGAAACCATGGTTTCCCATGCAGGGTGTGTCAGTCACAGCCACGGGAGGTGTGGCCAGGGCTGCATCAACAGAATCCAAAGCGATTTAACTCCTAAATGACAGTGAATTGAGCAGCAAAATGTCAGAGGCATGACAGGTGCATAGTCACCATATGGGCAGGGGGGGGGGATATATGACTTGAACCCAGCCCACCCAATCAGACACTGACACGTAGGGTTATGGGTTAAATTGTCCACAGCTTTAATAATAATAATAATATAACAATCTATATATATATAGGGTCATTACCTGCCACGCCCCCAATCTCGTATCATTTTCACATATTTACATCAAGATAATGACCCACCACATAATACATTTCCAATATACAACCATCATATAACATAACATATAACATATCAACATTGATCCATTTCACCTGGTAGGGGTATACCCAGATACCCCTACACCCAGTGGTGTATCCTGGTTTTGTGCTGTTCCTAGGGGAAAAACTACAAAGGGAGGGAGGGACCAACTCTTCGAGGAAGAAATTAGAGAGAGGGATCATAAAATGGCTGACTATATCAGCCAACCCCCAAGCACTGTTCTACCAATCCCCTGCTGCTACCACCCCCAAGCCCGCCTCCTAGCCTTGTCAGGGCCCTATCCCCTAAGCTGTGATTTCTCCATGGGCTTCATGACCTATACGCAAAAACTGCTTCATTAAACTTAAGTTGTTTTGGTGACAGTATGTTAACACTAACAAAGTAGCAGTGTCTGCAATGTCTTGACAGTGTTGAATCTAAGAACTTCCACTCTATGCCACTCACTTCACTAAATATATCCCTGGCCACTTTGCCAACGTGTATTTTAAGTAAAGTACAGTAACAGTACTGATGTGCTTAAGCAATCTTAGGATATTAGTATCTTAGTATACTGCAGATCCTTATTTGTGTCACATAACAGCCTTATGTAACAGCAGTGTATTATAATCTATTATAAAACTAGGTAAGTGTATATCTGGGGTCTAGAATTTTTCAGTGCCATTTAAATGTGCCAAAATGGATGACCATAATATATATTGGAACCTAACCTTAAATGCTATCCCAACACTTAATTCTATACTTTGTTCTAACACTATTTCTAAATATCACCCCTAGCACTATGTATCACCCAAAACAAAAACTGTTTAATGACAGTTTAATGAAAGAAAAAAAAAAACACATGTAAAAATATGAGTGAAATAAAAGGTACACCTGTTTTTGTTGTGCTGAGAAGGACCTACCTCAGATGGTCCTACCACCAGTTGTACGCTGGATACCAATTCAGGCAGACATATTTGTTTACATTTTATTACCATAGAAGTTGAACTACTACAATAGCAGGTGATCAAAGACACAACACCAATTAAATAGAACAATGCACAGTCTCTCTTAAAAATCATGAATTATTAAAAAAAATTCCCATCTATTCAAAAAGAAAACATACTGAAAGTGTCTTTTTGGAGAGATCTAAGCGAGATGTCTTTGGGTAACCTCCATGCAGCACCACGTTATTTGTAAATTCCAAAGTTCTTTACAATGAGTTTACCCTTTGTGTCTAGTTTATTTGTCACTGTAACTACTGTAATTTTGTTTAAAAAGTCTTTGAGAGAGGATTATAGCTTTTCTGCCCTCCTGTGCGCTATGTACTGCTGATGTTACGAGGAGATTTAAACCCTGTAATTCGCAGCAGAAGCCGAGAGTCTTATATCTGACGGCAGCCTCCTGAGAGGTCAGGGCAGGGAGGAGAAAACAACATTTTGTTTAAATATCTCATTGGTTTGAGCTGCTTTCCAGCTGGGATGTTGACTGAAGAGGAATGAAGCTGTGATTACAGAGAAACTAGACTCTCAGGAACACAAAAAATTTACTAAAGTTTCACATTGTGGTAAAACATTAAGAAAAACAAGTACAATTTCTGGTACTTAGTGAATACACTTATCTTTATAGGCAATGATTAAAGATGTTTTCAGTTACACTATATAATTTAGAAACAGTACGTTTGAGAAGGGTATTATAAAGGTCGCCGAGTTCCAGAGGATGACTCAACGCTTTGTGTACGTTGTCACCCTACTGACATGCCAAGCTATTTTATCAGGAACCGCCATAAAATGCCACCAAAACACATTTTCTCTGACTTATTAACTTATCTTGAATACCAAGGTGGACATTTTTATAAATGACAGATGATAACCTATTCTATAAAGGGGGCTGGGGCCTGACTGCCGAGCAAGCAGGTTGAAAGAGCTCCTCAACTTAAATTTTACATTAAGCCTAACATTCAACATATTGTGCTATTTTGAGGCTGTTGGTTGTCTACTATAGCAGGGAGAACATTCTGTATAATCCTGGACTGAGTTTTTCCAGTTTTACCGGTTGTTCTGATACAGTATTTACTGCGGTCTGCTGGCTATCCCCGGGTGGGAAAAACAGCCAATTCCCTACCTTGGTTCAGCATCAACATTTATTAGAATTCGACCGACCCCCTTTGGACTTATGGGGGTTATCCAGGTCCGTGCTATTCCACAAGAATATGCTGATCATTACACTTCACAGCCTGCACCAGGTTGAGTTTCTCAAAATGGCAAACACAAACAAGCGTGCTTCACAGTGTCCTGTGACACTGCGCCCTGACCTGGCAAGCTCATTTGTTCAAGTATTTGATCAGTTCTGTGCTCACGTTTGGGTGAGGCTTGCTCAGAGAGATCTCAACCATTCACATGAAGCTGTGTGTGTTACCAGCCGCCTGATCTTACCCAATGCCACTTAGCTTAGCTGGGAGCAATCACGGAATAATTCCATGAGAATAGTCCACAACTTGGTCTTTCAGCCAAGTTTACGAACACTAAGTAAGATTACTCAGTATGTGTAAATAAGGGAGTTTAACATCTCCCTCCTGCCCCTGCTCGCTATGCCGCCAGAAGGGGCATGTCTACTGGAGGTGGGGGAGTAGTCAATTAATTAACTAAATATTAACCCCTTAGTGACCAGACCGTTTTTTCAATTTGTTTTATGTGGCCTTTTTTGGGCCTGAAAAAAGAAGATTTTAGAAAATAGAAGACATCTAATCGTAAGTATGATTTTTAAAAATGTTTAGGTCATAAGCTTATTGCTCCCACAGGGGCACCTAGGGGCGTTTGGGGGTGACTAGGGAGACAATTGTATTGGAGTCGGGAGGGGGCTTTAAAAAAAAAATGGATGTGGCCATGACAATGCTGCTCTAATGAATAGTCTGATAATATGTAGTCACAAGCCTGCAATTATTTGTATTGCCTTTCCTATTAATTTCCTTAAGGAGGACAAAACCCCCCCAAAAAAACGGATGGTTGGTGGGTGTGTGTGTGTGTGTGTGTGTGTGAGTGAGTGAGTGAGTGAGTGAGTGAGAGAGAGAGAGATATATACAGATAGAAATTATATATATATATATATATATATATATAGCAATTATAGATAAAAGATTGAGAGGCGGATAGGCACATAAACAGTCAGAGATATAGATTGAGAGATGCATGGATCAATAAACTAGATAGATAGATAGATAGAAATAGAGAGATTGATTGATAGATAGATGATAGATACATAGATTGATAGATAGATAATGTTACATAGCTGAAAAGAGACTTGCGTCCATCAAGTTCAGCCTTCCTCACATTTGTTTTTTGCTGTTGATCCAAAAGAAGGCAAAAAAAAAACAGTTTGAAGCACAATTTTGCAACAAGCTAGGAAAAAAAATCCTTCTTGACCCCAGAATGGCAGTCAGATTTAGAGAAATGTGACTATTTCTTTAAAAGTATAACTAATATAGACATTGTGTAGTGCTAGCGCCCATAATACATATTTTGGTTATTTCCTCCGTTTGGCCAGATAATGCCTTAAAGGACGCTGTTTGGTTTGTGAAGTTGCACACCTTGTGTAGGGAAAGATGGTAAACAATACAAACAAATAGTCAGAAAGCTTTAGGCATTTGCTCCTGCGCGTCCCGCACTGCCCAGCAACAGAGGCTGCACATGTCCCCGAGTTTAGAAGCAAACGTTCTCTTTACATCATCAATAACAGTCACAGAGCCAGGGGAACAGCCACGTCCGTGTGCCAACAAAAATCTCTTCCCATCTCTGGTATCCAGGAATATCCAATTAGAATTAATGAAACAGAAGGGGCCTGTATTTGTACAGAAGAATAAAATGCAATTAGCAAAATGCCGATTAGCAGAAAAGAATAAAAAAAACAAAAAAAGTAGGGTTTGTTTTCTCCACTTTTCTTTGTATTTTTTTTTCCCATTAATTAACGAAGTGTATTCGTTCTACAAATTATCCTCCTCTGCCAGCTTTTCTACCAATATGCGACAGTAAATGCGGGTATAAGTTTCAGGTACGATGATTTTGTTTCTGTCAATTTTAAAATATTAGAATAATAATAGGGACAGATCTCTCACGGTTTGTCAAAGAAATAGCTAGCGATATATAAATATTTTTGTGCCACTAACTCACTACAAATTCAATAGAATAAATGGTTTAGGAGAATCTCTCGTGTGCTTTCGGGAATGTCAGCTGTTAGAAATGTATTTTTTTTTTTTGAGAGTATCTTTAGATAGAATTGTCATTTTTGATGTGAGAGTGATTTTTTAGAACACTTACAGATAAATACAATGGAAGGCTGTGGGATTAATTAACTGAGCAGTTTCTCACATTGAAATGACAACCAAATTGCAACAAAACTTATGCCTTAATAACGAAGTGTAAAATCTTATGCACAGTGCATGTGTGAGTATTGGAATAAAGTGGTATATGCGTGGAGTATATGTAAGTGTGTATGTGAATACAGGTGTATATGAAGTGTCAGTATGCATGTTAGAATGCAGGACTGTTTTTGTGTGGCATTACAATGATTGTGTAAGTGCAGGAGTGTTTGCGTATTGTGTCACTGTGTGTGTGAACTGTCAGAATATGTGTGTGTGAACTAAGAGTATTTTTTCTATATATCAAAGTGTGTGAATACAAGGGTTAATATGTGTACAGTGTCTCGAGTATGTAAATATAGGGTAGTGTTTGTGTGGAATTTTACCAAAGGAATCACTAGCTTTGTGTGGACTTTCAGTGAGCGAGTGCATGCAGTATTTGATTCAGGGGTGTATTTGTAGCTCTTTGGAGGAAAATCAGGTGGTAACACAGGTTGTGTTCATCATAGGTTTCCCTCTCTCATGCAACCTAGAATTATTACAGCAGGCACTTAGCAACTGCCCAAATAAAAATGTTTTAAAAATAAAACTGTTTAGTAGATATACTCCCAATGAAAACTTACTTGCATTTAATTATGCATTTTTTTAATAGGCATATAACCAAAAATAGCTTGCAAAAGCTGCAGATGTCTTGTCTGCAGCCTTTGCAAGCCTCCTCCCCTTCTAACTCCACCCAGACCTTTTGTGACTGTCCAATCACAGATTTCCCAATGCAGCTCAATGAGAAGTCTTTACAAGGCAGGTGCTCTGGGCAATTGCTGCCTCTTGAATTTATCTCCACTGAGCTAAGCAAACCAGGAATTAACAGGACCTGCTGTCTGATTGAAAGCCAGGGGGGTGTAACCAGGTAAAATCATAAAAGTGTCAATTTCTATACGACAATTCACCATGACGTCACAACAATAATAAACGTTCTTCTGGGTGGCAAAAGCCAATGCGTTCTCCGATGGCACCACTAGTATACAATTTACATGTACTGAACTAACACAGTGAAGAGCACTCATTTACATATTTAAACACGATTCAGAGACACCTAGCCTTCCTCTGCAAGAATTCGATGTTTGTTTTATCCTTTGTGTTGATTCAAGCAAAATCGAAACAGCTGGTAGCACTTGTGATTAACAAGCTGTCTAAAAAGTTAACTGTAATATTTGGGCTATATTTCAGAAAGGGCATAACAAAATATCAAATGAAAAATATATAAAAAAATAAAATAAACTGATCTGATTTAACCCCTTTTGTGCCAGCAGATAATTAATTAAAACACAACTTCGGTATTTAGAGGGTTAATCTTTTCAATAAAGGCTTGATTCCTGATTTAAATGAATCTGAGACTTTAAAATACATAATACTTAGCCTTTTCTTATTAGTTTCTGGTAATTTTTCCCTTAGACCAGACAAAATCTGAAAATCACCCCTCCATACCCATAGAATCTGCCCTTTCACCCTCCATGTCCTGTGATATCCCAGGTGTATAAACCGACATACCTGCACGGCAAATTAATGAATTCAGAAGACTGATGTAAGTAGCAAATTTCCTTTAAATCCCCATTTTCTTTGGAATGGAAGAGGTTAAAATCCCACACAGTCAGTACTGTATAACCTCCATACCATTGCTTTCCAATCACACCAACAATGGGTTAATAAATGCATTTCACCCCATCTCCTGAGGATTTAACCCCTCAGGGGCCAGAGACCAGCAGCTCTCCCAAGCCCTCTAGCTGCCATTGGGGATGGGGGGGATTTAACCCTTGCAGTGCTATTTAAATCCCTGAGCCAAGCACAAATCAAATAAACTTTTCCATAGCAGCAAGGAGACAGAAAGCACCTCAGAACTGTACTTACAGAGATCCACAGGGGGGACCCCCATAAACAGGACCAGGAAGGGTTCCAGAAGTTTTAAGGGCAGAGTGGGCTCCCAGGCATAGCAATGGCCAGGGATGGGTCTCCAGGCAGGGAGTCTGACAATAGTAGCGGATGCTGGGTATACTGGGGGTGTTCCCTGGCCAGACCGGCTGGATCTGTTCAGGTCAGTGGAAGCCGCTCGCGTTCTGCCACCTGGAAGTATCTTGGCGCCTATTGTTTACAAACATTCTGAAATGCCGTATTGAAATCTGCACTTTGTCTAAAACGAAAAAGAAACAAAGTGGACACACTCTTCACACATAAAGCACTTCAGCAAGCTGGGTCTGGAGGGTACCTTCAAATATTGCTCATTGGCACGTTTATCTTTTACCTACATATTTCTTTCTTTCAGTGATACTCAGGTAGAATGCCATTCGCTTACACATGCTACCGATACACAAATCGTAAACACTACCACTGGCAGCATTGCAAACCTGTTATCTTCTTTATTCGTTCCACAACCCTTACATGTTCTCCTCACAAGACTTGCTCGAGCAAGGAGGGGGCACACTGTAGGCAGAGACATGAAGTATCTGCCGTCGTTAGAAGTCCGTATGCTATGTGCGTTCCTGGCAACATCTGTTTGCCATCTTATGGTTTGGATAAAAGCTTTAATGTTCCCATTCACCACTCACCCAGCATTAGAGCTGCAGCGGGTAATTGATAATAAGAGAGCTGTCCAAGTACAGGAAGTTGCTGGCGTGCATAATACAATATACAATAATAGTAATACAAAGCGCACTGTTACGGTTTTACCAATCCCTAAGCCAGTGTCTCTTAAAGGACCACTCCGCACCCCAATAGCACTTCAGCTTGCTTTATGGGTGTGGAGTATCCCAGTTTAACCCCAGTTTATAAAAGTCACGATTTCTATGCAGTTTATAAGATCTGCAGCCTTTGCAAGGTCTCTTATGATATAACCCCCCCACTGAACATGAAAAATGAATGCATGTATTTATTGGGGGTAAATCTACAAAACAGCGATTTTTTTTTTTCATTTGGGCAGTGGAGTGTTCCTTTAATCCCTGGGTCGGGATAACATTGTGTAGTAAATTTTTGGATTACACTGCATCCATTTAGCAACATAACATATCCATGTAATAACAGCCATATGGCCACATTACATATCTATATAGTACCATCACATATACTGCATACGCATAGCCACATTACATATGTGTACAGCTACATTCATATAACTAAATTACATATCCATATAGCCACATCACATATACATGCGTGAATCCACATTATTTTACCCACATAGCCAGAATATTCAGTGTTTACTACTGTAAAACTAAGCTCCACTATAGAAAACTTACTGGGATATGTCTTTAAGATACAAAGTACAGTGGGACCTCGGTTTACGAATTTTCAGTGTTTACTACTGTAAAACTAAGCTCCACTATAGAAAACTTACTGGGATATGTCTTTAAGATACAAAGTACAGTGGGACCTCGGTTTACGAATTTAATGTGTTCTCCGGGACTTTTCTTATTGAGAAAAATCTGTAAACCGAAACGTGGTTTCCCATTGGAAACCAATTAATCCGTTCTGGAGGTCAGAAAAAAAGTCAAAATGAGCTGGCATGGAAACCAAGTCACAATGCAGAACACACAATAAAAGGCATGCAAACGACAAAGCTCAGCTCCCTACCGTTCCACAACTTGAGAAATGCACCAAAAAGTCCCAAAACAACTGCAAACAATTTCCAGAATGGCTCCAAAACTCAATGCAAAAGCTGCTCCAACACCTCCACACTCTACGCCACGTGCTACCCACAGGCTCCAGCATGCAGCGAGCGGTGCTATAAACCTCCCAGGTGCAATGCATCCTGGGGAAACTTGCTTTGTTTTGCGAAATTTTTTTGTAAACCGAGGCATTATTTTCAATGGATTTTCATTTGTAAACCGAAAATTATGTTAACCGAGGCGTTTGTAAACCCAGGTCCCTCTGTATACAGATGTTCATAGGTGTGTTTGTGTAACTAAAATACTTAGATTTTTGTTCTAAATTACTTTTTTCACTTAAGTTAAATGGTCAGTAAGTAGGTTATAGATTCCCCGGCCCCCCGCAATGAATGCAGTGTGTGTTAGTGTAATGAATGCAGTGTGTGTGTCAGTGCAATGAATGCAGTGTGTGTGTCAATGCAATGAATGCAGACTGTGTGTCAGTGCAATGAATGCAGACTGTGTTATTATAATGAATGCAGAGTGTGAGTTAGTGCAATGAATGCAGTGTGTGTGTCAGTGTAATGAATGCAGAGTGTGTGTCAGTATAGTGGATGCAGTGTGTGTGTCAGTGTAGTGAATGCAGTGTGTGTGTCAGTGTAGTGGATGCAGTGTGTGTGTATTAGTGTAATGAATGCAGTGTGTGTGTGTTAGTGTAATGAATGAAGTGTGTGTTAGTGTTGTGGATGCAGTGGGTGTGTTAGTGCAGTGAAAGCAGTGTGTGTTAGTGCAGTGGATGCAGTGTGTGTGTTAGTGTAGTGGATTCAGTGTGTGTTAGTGTAGTGAATGCAGTGTGTGTATTAATGTAGTGGATGCAGTGTGTGTGTTAGTGTAATTAATGCAGTGTGTGTGTCAGTGTAGTGAATGCAGAGTGTGTGTTAGTGCAGTGAATGCAGAGTGTGTGTTAGTGCAGTGGATGCAGTGTGTGTGTTAGTGTAATGAATGCAGACTGTGTGTCAGTGTAATGAATGCAGACTGTGTGTCAGTGCAATGAATGCAGACTGTGTTATTATAATGAATGCAGAGTGTGTGTTAGTGCAATTAATGCAGTGTGTGTGTTAGTGTAGTGAATGCAGAGTGTGTGTCAGTGTAATGAATGCAGAGTGTGTGTCAGTGTGGTGGATGCAGTGTGTGTGTCAGTGTAGTGAATGCAGTGTGTGTGTCAGTGTAGTGGATGCAGTGTGTGTGTCAGTGTTGTGAATGCAGTGTGTGTCAGTGTAGTGGATGCAGTGTGTGTGTCAGTGTAGTGGATGCAGTGTGTGTGTTAGTGTAATTAAAGCAGTGTGTTTTAGTGTAATGAATGCAGTGTGTGTGTTAGTGTTGTGAATGCAGTGTGTGTGTTAGTGTAGTGGATGCAGTGTGTGTTAGTGCAGTGGATGCAGTGTGTGTGTTAGTGTAGTGAATGCAGTGTGTGTGTTAATGTAGTGGATGCAGTGTGTGTGTCAGTCTAGTGAATGAGAGTGTGTGTTAGTGCAGTGAATGCAGTGTGTGTGTTAGTGTAGTGAATGCAGTGTGAGTGTGTGTTAGTGTAGTGGATGCAGTGTGTGTGTTAGTGCAGTGAATACAGTGTGTGTGTTAGTGTAGTGAATGCAGTGTGTGTGTGTTTAGTAGTGTATGCATGTAAATGTAATAACTGTTATTCCCCCCTCCCTGTTTCTTACCTGGTTCAGGGAGGGGGTAGATTCCATGATCCCTGGTGGTCCGGTGGCATTGTGGGGCCCCCCGGCTCCCTATACTTGCAGAGGGGGCCCAGCGGACTGCAGCTGTACTTTACAGCATTTCCCTTGCTCTCACTCCCGCGAGATGTGGTGTGCGCGCCGCGTTGCCATGGTAACCCATGGCAACGCTCTAACGGCCACACGTCTTGCGGGAGTGAGAGCGAGGGAAATGCTGTAAAGTACAGCTGCAGTCCGCTGGGCCCTCACTGCAAGTATAGGGAGCCTGGGGGGCCTGCGGCTGCACCTATATATAGTGATCATTGCTATATATAGGTGCAGAGAGTAATTGTGGGGCCCTGGACTGCCAAAGCAGTCCGGGCCCCCCAGGACAGACGGGCCTGTGACAACCATTATGGTTGTCACCCCCTGATGGCGGCCCTGCCTGCACAGCACCCTGCTGTCTGAGATTTGGGCAGCAACTGGTACTGGCTGTCAGAGGGCTGTGCACTCATGTGAGTTACTGTGCTCTTCAAGTGAAGTGCATCTCCTCAGGATTTCATCATTATATGGATTACACTTACTGCATGAGAAGCACCATTGTTCCTGGAGATCCCAGCAGCAGGTAATAAAAGGTAGAATTTTCTATTTGCAGTCTGACCTCTCCACCAGGTGGTTGTCTCCAGGGGCCACTTGATCTAGGGAAGGCAGCTTGGGGAGGTCTGAGCTCTGGGCTAGGGAGGAGCTGTTGTTGACGTCTCCCCTCCCCGGGGTGTTTTTGCCCCTTAGGGTATATATGCATGACTGCGTTGATGTGAGTGTCTGAAAAGTCAGAACTGGTTACTAAAAATTTTGAATCCCACTACTGCCTCGTCCTGCATTTTATAACCTTTCGGCAGATTTCTGGACACTATTGGCCCCTTTTGATGGGCAGACTTGCCCGCCTGCTCTTATTTACTCCATGACCACCTCTGTCAAGGTGGGCTGGTAATCACCTAAAATAACCCAGAATAGAGCCATCCTTGGCCACAACACTAGTCATATCCCTGAAACAGAAATGTATTTTGCTGTCCATTGGCCATGTTTGAAAGTATGACATTAAAAAAATACAAAAAACGGGAGCAGAGCCTGGCTGTGGAGCTGATCAGTCGTGTGTAATATGAGCTCCAGCCTGAAATCCCTGTTTAAGCGAAATAAACTTGGTTCTCATGCTACAATCTCATCCCAAAAGCCAATATTAACACTGCGGAGGACCACCCACAAGCCTTCTTCCCCCCCCCCCCAAAATCCCGGCAACAGCAGCACACCCTCCGCTGACTCACACATCCCAGGGACTACAAGCTCCTAGAGTCACCAACCCCAAAATGGCTGATGCAACGAGCAAGCCGGAAAACAGGGGGGACTGCTAGGGAGCAGCTGAATAACACACTTTTCAAGCTGGACGCTACCCTTGCTGCCTTCAGGGCCGGGATCTCGGAGAGGGCGCTGACCACAGCTAACGTCAAGCGGTCTAATCCTGCGCCACTACCTGCGGCACCCAAAGGGCGGACACAGACCAACAGTCACTAGAAGTCCCTTCAAAAGGCACCGAAGAAGGGATCGGAGACACAAACGGACACGCAAAGCCTGCCTCAAGACAAGCACCCACCTCAAGCCGCGTCAAAACCGCACCGTATATATGGCGCCCAGCCCACAGGGACGGTGCCGACCACCAGACGGAACAAACTTCCCCACCATAAGCCGGTAACCTGGCGCTTCGTCGGACACTTGCCTCTGATGTTCTGTGTGATGGAGGCCCCCGGGCTATGTACCAGGCGCCCAGAAGGGATCGGATAAGCACAAGCAGGAGTGCGGAGTCTGCCAGGCATGTCTTGCTATAAATAGACTTCCACATTACTGCTCTCCACAAGCTAGCTATTCATAAAGTAACAATTGGTTTAAAAATGCTGTTTTTTCACCTCCCGAAGAGTCTATAACCATGGTCCCTCATACATATATCTACTATATTTACTATACCCGCTTATGTATCTTGTTATTGACCAGTCTTGTCTAATGGGACACCTTCAGTTTGAATTAACACTAGCGGTAGGGCTGCTGACATGTCGTAACAGTTGATAACGTGCAAATCACACCACAGCTGTCGTTCTTAATAATGCAATGCCTTAGACATACAAACCCCAGCGCAGCAGCGCTACTAGCCATGTTAAATGCACGTTCAGTCTAGCATGCTACACTATACTACCTTTATGTTTGACTGCCTATATTCCTCATGTTATATATAAAAAAATGTGCTGTCTAAACTGCAAAATGTTATGAAAATGCGTGCAGAAGCTGTCGTGGCTCTGCGCGCTTGTTGTGAATCTGAGCACATGAAAAATAAAGAATTTAAAAAAAAAACATCCTCTCTCTCTCTCTCTCTTTGCTTACTTTAGAGAAAATAGATGTTCTTCTCGCATTTTTGTACTGGAAAGGAAAAGTTCTGATGTCTCTACACAAAATGTTATAGATTTAGAAATTCCACAGACTTCTGAAGTTATATGCATATTACATATTCCACCCCTCATTTGTTATTTAACAATTTATTTGATTTTGTGCCCACTATTTTTACACAAACTGCATACAAAATTGTGTCACATATTAAAAAAAAATAAAATAAAAAAATCATTAATTTCTTCATTTATAGCCTTTTGACATACAGCACAGTGCAAATAAAGCCATTGATGTAAGATGGTGACATGGGAATTGCTTTAAAAAAAATGTTTCAATATTCTAAACTTTGCTACATAAAACACAATGAGAATCACTACAATGAATTCTGGGTTATGACATGTTAATAGCTTTTACCAAAGGTTTTGACAACCCTAATTTTATTCTTCAACCACCTTCTTCAACCACGTTAATATTCAGGAGACAGAAGTACTGCATTGCATTCAGAGTAATGACACGTTAATGGCTTTTACTAAATTTCTTAAATATTGCACATTTTATTGTTCTTCACAAAGTTTATTACTCTACAACTCCCTGGCATCCAGCAGTGACAAGCCACAGTAAATTCTGGGTAGTGACATGGAAATGGCTTTTACAAAACACAACAAGCAAAATGTTGTCGTCTCGAGAACCCGAGCAAAGGTGGGTTTATTTATGTGTGCAATATGTTAAAGTATTTAAAAAAAAAAAAATAATAATTTTTTTTTGAACGTGCATCTTAAAATAACACCCGGGCTCAAAAGTGGAACATCTGAGTCTGCAAATTCACAGAACGACTGGTCCCATGATACGAGTCGACGATGAATCACTATGTCTCATGAAACTTTTATATTTCCAGAACGCGTTACATTGAAACTGCTCTGTTATAATAAATATTCCAATGAAGAATCCTAAATAAAACAATTGGGTGATAAATAAAACAGAAGTTCTTCATGTGTGAGCAAATTTGATTTATATCTGCAGTGGAGCTTAATTGGGGAGGGGGAAGATATTATAGCGGTGACCTCTACATCACCTCTTTTAGTAGCAGAGGATTAATTCTGTTCGTTTGCAAGTTGGTAGATTTTAATTTGATTCAGTCTCGAAGTTCTAATAATGAACAGGAGTCTGCAGGTTGAATCGCTGCTAAGACCTAAAGAATTTGTTCAATAAAACATGAGTCATAAGGGGAAGAATGAATTTATTTTCTCACGCAAGAGTGATTGGTCTTTTTTTGGACAATTAATGAAGGTACAAGAACTTCGAAGTACAAATTGTAGAAACCTCTTGGGTTGTTTCATCACCCACATCCACCTTGTATTTAATAGAGCAACACATATAATTGATCTTTTACAGACATAGAGATGTTTGGGAAATGTCCTGCATTTATTCATTGAACAGTGAGTTGTAGAAACTTGACAATCAATTTTCATTTTTAGGTCCAGGCCAAAAAGGCAGAATCGGAAAAATGAATTTTTTCAATTCCAATTTCTTTATTTCAATTCCAATTTTTTTGTTAGTTTTGAAATTGCCTGTAAGGACACTGCATTTGTTTTTCTAATTCAAGAATGGTGTAGGAATACCAAGGGGAATGAAAATGTCTGAGTGAAATTTTTCTAGTGTGGACACTTTAGCCGAATATCTGCAATTTCCTTTCTCAACAAGTCACAAAATCACCTGACCACCCAGATTTCTCGTACATGTCAATGAATATCACTTTGAAGAATTTGTAAGTGCTCTAGAAATAATCAATTAAATAACCGAAGAAACTGAAGGGGGGAATTATTAAACCTAAACATTCCTGGCAGATAGATCAATTGCTAGAACCCAGAAGTCCAGGTGTGGAATACCTTCCCAAAGACTTTCTTCTGGTCGCTCAAAGAGTTGGATCTTCTTCCAGAGTATTTATTTAAAAGTAACTATGCCCTTTAAACAGTGATCAAGAAGCACAAAAACGTATTTGTGACATTTAAAATGGGTATGATTACTCTATGATTAATCTAACAGCACCTTAAATTATATTTATCTTGCAACTTTGAAGGAAAGCTTTCACTTTTTGGCGACCATGGTATCAATGTCTATCAGTGTTGCTTCAGAATTCAAACAATGGTCCCTTCTTTTGTTTTCCCACTATTTTCTACTCAGCTCCTGTCCATTTTTCAAAGACTTCTCTCATTTTTCATTTTGTTCAGCTTTCTCTCCTTTTGTTTTCCTTAATTTCTTGCTGTATTTTATCCGTTTTGCCAAGTGTTTTGGAAACATGCATATGTGGGACCACTTACCCGTGTCACTGGCTTCTCAAGGCTTGGGGTACCTACTCTGAGGCTGCTGGTGTGCACGATTCTCTATGGCGCCACAGGTTGATATTAGTACACTTGGCATCTTTTAATGATGTCCCGTAGCTCAGTAACGTAGGCTACTTGTTTTCTTGTGTTGTATCTGTGCTCTAGCATTGGTCCATCCAATCGGTCTATATCGACAAAATATTCTGCTGCCCCTGTGTTTATAGTTTAGCCTGCAAGCCAACTATCCTTTGGACCCTTCCTGTGTTTCTGCTTTCTGAATATCCAATCTGGATTTATAATATAGATTACAAGTCTTTGCTTCCCTGCCTTCATCGTCCAACCACACTTGACCACAATTCTTCAAGCCCTTTTGACCTTAAAACTTTAGACTCTTCAGGTTCATTAAGGAAATTAAATGTGTACCTTTTTAGGAAGTACTCCTATCGGTCTCCAGGTTTAATCTCAGCCAATAGAGGGTCTCCTAAGTCTGACATAAAGCCCATACAATAATAGAGGTGTGGACATGTCTTATATCAGCAGCATTAAGGTGAAATATTTTACTGACAATTAATGAATTGTAGAAAGTTATATTTGTAGACCTGAATCAACCCATACCTTAATATTCAGTACTAGATGCAGTCATTTCATTAGAAGTAAATATGACATTTCCAGGATGTCTTCTTAATTATACCGGTAAATGTCTGACTCGAGTCCCTACACATGCCTGTGACTCACACTATCCTAGGAACAGATTACAGTCAATGAACACTTGTCTTTAATGACTAACACATCAAGCTTTATTGACAGAAAATTATGTGATTGTTGTAATTTAATGTGAATTCCTTAGACGTGGTGGGAGGAAGCACTGAATGCATATTAGTTTCATTCAGGATTTGCCTTGGTGTGAAACTAGTGGAATACGGCCTATTTACATACCAATCCCTGTTTCTCAGTAATCCCAGAGAATGATAATTGGATGGAAAATAGCACCTGGTCTGTTTGTCTTTTCTGTAGAATTTATGTGTGCTGTATTGCATTCGTTGTTATTTATAATACCGCAATAGTTTTTCATCTGTCCAATTATATACTGATTTCTTGTTTTAACAGTAAAAAGCATAATTGTGATAGCTTTGGAACGACAGAAAATGAATCAAGGTGATGCTTTTATTCTGAGCATAATTACAGTTCCGCCACTTAGGTGTCCATTCAGGCATGGTATTCTTTATTTGTTTCCTGTAGTCCAGGACAAGAACTTTTGTGATTGACAATAGCAGAGAATTTGATTCTCATGGTGTGGGCTGTAAAGCTCTTTAATACACAGTTTGGGGATGCCATTATAGTAGGGGTAGATCCAGAGATTAACTACTACCTCCATTGATCTTTTCCAATATTTCTGCTAGCAGAGAAGTGTCATTATCTGGGCAGCTACCATTGCTCATCACTGTAGTAGGAGGATTCCATCGTGAACAAAACTCAAGGATGACAAAATCTGTATCCTATCAAGGCATAAGCATAGTAAATTTCTAAATGAATAGATATCTAATATTTACTAGAAGAACTGGTCTGCCAGAACAAGGAGCTACAAGAACTCTGTGACCTTCTCCTAATTACCTGCCACAAGGCAGGTGTGCCCAGTTCATACTGATAGCATCTTTATAGTTTATCTTCTGTAAAAGAATTTAGCACCTTGGCAAAAAAAGGCAAAAAAACAAAGCACCTAATAGACTAGCACACTATGTAGAAAAATAGCAGCATTATAAGTCTGATATAACGGTTCCTTTAAGAGAGAATTGTTTTTTTTTAACCCATTAAAGGGTCACTATAAGCAGCTCAGTTTACTTGTTATGTTGCCAAAACTTCCACTGCATTGTCTTTTTGAATTTTTAATAAATCATGTAAGTGCACTCCCCTAGTTGGCAGCATTGACATTGCCAAATTTACACTTTGGCATTCTAAATGTCAACACAATCACCCCCTGGGTTCTCAACCTATCGCTGTTGGGCATTTTCCGAATTATAAATCAAACACAGGATGGGAAGGTCTCCAGAATCAGTGGAGAGTCCTGTATTTTGTCAAATCATTCCGAGACTATATGAAACAAAATATTTGTACTTGAATTACACACTGTTAACAACACAGACAACATAGCTACTACACTGACCAGTTCCTTTAAGCAAAAATACCAGTACGTTGTTTCCTACATGAATACATTCAGAGTGCTTTAGTCACTTTGTAGCCAAGTGGAAAACAGTATTGGTGGAGTATCAGAATAAACTATGCAGGGCATTATAAGTTTTGTAGTCCAACTGGATACTGGCTACAACTAGGGATGCAACGAAACGAAAATTTTGGGCCGAAACCAAAAAATGACTTTTTTTTCCCCAAAAAGATTTTTTAAAAGATTTTTTCCTATGATTTTATTAATATTAGACATTTTAATGAATTTAATTAATCTGATATAAAAAACTTCCCTTCTCTCTTCTCTTTTAGTGATCCCCCCCCCTTAATGTTCCTCTCTTCCCCCTCTAGTGTTCCTCTCCCCTTCCTCTTTTTTAGTGTTCTTTCCCCCCTCCTCCCCAGTTCCATAGTGTCCCCCCTGTCCCATTGTGTTATTTTCTCCCATCCCCTGTCCTAGTGTTCTAACCCCCCCTTGTCCTATAGTGTTCTTCCCCCATCCTATAGTGTTCTCCCCCACTCCTGTCCGGTAGTATTCTTTACTCCCTCCCTTGTCCCATAGTGTTCTTTTCTCCCCCCTCCCCTGTCCTATAGTGTTCTTTCCCACCCTTGTCCCAGTGTTCTTTTCTCTCCCCCTCCCCTGTCCCATAGTGTTCTTCCCCCCCGTCCCAAGTGCAGTATTCTTGACTTTTCATGTTATCATTACTATTTTTCACTGTGATTTATAATCTTCTGAATTGTTAATGCAAGAATGTATGTTAAACTATGCACTACAAAATTATTTAATTTCAGCAAATTTGACCTGTTTTCGGCCAAAACGGGATAGGCCCATTTTCGGCCGAAAAATCGGTGCCTCTTTAGCTACAACCATACTTTCCAAAGTGCCTCAAATATATTGAATGAAGGACGGAGACCTAGATAAATGGAGAAGGAGCAGCCATAAATAAATAAAATTTGTATTTATCACATTTATTCTTTTATTCAGAACTAAGCGATAAATAACCCCTTCCTCCCCCCCCCACCATGAGCGAGGAGACAGTGACTTGGGACCGCACTGCATCATGGCTTATGCAACAAACAGTTATTATGCTGTTCGATTGGTCATTTAATTAAAAACTACATCGAGCACTAACCAAAGAATATGCAAAGGTTCCTGTTATTTAACTTCACACAGGATCCAAAGCCACCACACAGAAGAGACAATTAGTTAAATGCCATCCCCAAAGTCATGACTTCCAGGCGAGAACATCGATTGACCCCCTCACAGCACAAGGAGGCTGAAAAAACACAAATCTTAATTTCATGGGCAATTTAGTTCAACGATAAAAACCAGGACTAGCATGAAATCTTCCAAGCACATTGAACATAAACAGAAAAAAATATATATACTTTTTATTATTATTATTCATCACACAGAAGTGGTGTGATGGGATTTCAACATGGTTCAAAATTTAGTAAGCCTGAAATCTCCATGTGGCATATACAAGTACAGGTGTTTGTTGTATCTGTTAGTTAGTTACATGTAGCTAAGATACTGTCATCAATGTACTGAGCATGTGCATCAACTGTATTCACATTCCTTTGTCCTTAAAATGAGTCATAAGGTCTGCCCATATTAGGTGATCCTGAATATCCTGTTTACTGATTGGTCTAAGGGTATGTGTGAGTGGAGCTATGAATGAGAGGAGTTATTGTTAATAAATAGCCTGTTCAAACTATGCTCTGGGCTCATACCTTTTGAACACAAGTTCAGTGTGAGACCCGATCGGTGTGTAAATAAAAGACCTGTTACTTCCTAAAGACTTGTGTCCATATCTCAATGTGTGGCTTCTGCGGTTTGTTTCTGTTATTCCTCCGGTAACAGTGGCTCCAACCCCTGTCAAGGGGAGTGAATTTTACACCAGCCAAAAGGGGTGGTTTATACGCCAGCAAGATGGAGTGGCTTAGGCGCCAGCTGGGCGAGAGGCTTATACTCCTCTCTGCCCTAAAAATGACATGATGTTTTGCCATGTGCTTACTCACTAGTTACCAGACTAATCTTTATGGAGACCATTAAATGTTACACCTTAATGGGACACTATAGTGTCAGGAATACAAACGTGTACAGGTTTAAAATAGCCATTTAGGTCAACACCATCCTTACCCCCATTTTTCCCAGCGCCAAGTGGGTCTCCTCGCTGCTGGCCCTACCCTGGATCCGACTCGTGAGAGTTGATGATCTCAGCCAATCCAATGCATTGTGAGGCTATTGCGCATGTGTGACAAAAAAAAGTTTGTCAAGGTTAGATAAACTAAGCACAAAAAAATATCAGTAGAACAAGCATTGAATATCGCGGCTCTCCATATAGTTAACACCAGACCAAGTCACTCTCTGCAGACCTATCAGCAGTGGCGTACTAAGGGGGGGGCGGGGGGGCCGGTCCGCCCCGGGTGCCACCAGGGTGGGGGGTGCCATGACCAGGGGCGCCCCCCCCCCATGCTGCAGCCGCCCGAGCGCTCTGTAGAGAGCCTCAGGCGGCTGCAGCTTTGCCCGGGCGGTGCGTCCATGAGGGCGGACTGCACCGCCCGGGCGCAGCGCTCCCTCCTGTCAGCCCCTCTCTGTAGCGTGGCCGAGCTCTCTGTAGCGTGGCCGAGCCCTGCAGCATTGATGGTCCGCGGGTA
>OW240916.1:18503386-18584156 GCA_933207985.1 Pelobates cultripes
GGAGGAGAGATTGACATTCATCACATACACACAATGCACCCCTTGCACACAGAAAAACACACAATGCATTACACACACAGACACACATACACAAGCAATGCAACCGTTACACACAACGCATCCCTTACACACACAGAAACACACAATGCATTCCTTACACACACTCAATGCACCCCTTACACACATTCAATGCATCCCATACATACAAAGAAACACACCTTGCAGCCCTTACACATACAAACACAATTTCACACAATGCATTCCTTACACACATATCAGGACATCCCCTACACACTCCACCCCCTGTGAACAAACTCATTGGTGAAACATGAAGGTGGACCCTGGGACCCAGACCTTGAACTGTGTAAAGGACCCCAAAAAATGGAGCTGCTTCCCGTTCTCCCAGAACATTGATTTTTGTGACCACAGTTACAAACCGCCTCCAGAGAGCCTGTTCTGCACCAGACCAGTGGAGCCAGACTGCAGCTAGAGCCCATCATCATCCTCATCTGGTTGTAAGTAGGCAATCTAGTATATTATTCGTGGCACTAAGCTCTAATTTACCTCACATTAAAGAAACACTATAGTCCCCAGAACCACTTCAGCTTAATGTAGTGGTTCTGGTGTCTATAGCCTGTCCCTGCAGGCCTTTTAATGTAAACACGGCGGCACTGCAGCACTGGCGTTAGTTAACATGGCAAATCATATGGGTGGGGCATTGTGATGTCACATGGGGGGCGGCAAACTTTACTTTTGCCTAGGGCGGCAAAAATCCTTGCACCGGCCCTGGCTGGAGGGGGCTGTGTGAGCTGTGGCCGCACAGTGTCCCATGGTAGTTAGGGTGCCGTGCGGCCAGTACAGCTCACACAAGCAAACAGCTGATAAACTGGCCGCACGGAGGAAATGTGTATGTGTGACTGTCTGCCTGTGACTGTGTGTGACTGTCTGCCTGTAACTGTGTGTGACTGTCTGTCTGTAACTGAGTGTGTGACTTTCTGCCTGTAAATGTATGTGTGGGGCTGCAGGGATTTTGTAGAAGGGGGCGGGGGTTTTGTATTGGGACAGGAGTCTTTATAAGGGGGGATAAGCAGGGGATTTGTGGAAGGGGGTTGCGGGGGTTTTGTAGACGGGGCAGTACAGGATTTGTAGAAGGGGCAGGACAGAGGTTTTGTAGGAGGGGCGGGGCAGGGGGGGTGTGCCAAACACAGGATCCGCCCCGGGTGCCAAATGCTCTAGGTACGCCCCTGCCTAACAGTAAACTCTGCAGCCCTTCATAGGTCTAAACAGGACTTTGTTCAGCTCTACCCAGAATAAGTACTGAACCAAGCATCTTTCCAGATCAGTGGAATTTCACCATCCTGCACAATACAGCTCTATGTGGGCCCAACAACAAACCATGCAGAGTTCCATAAACAGAACCCAAAGATACTTCAAAGATCTAAAACGGAATCCTGCAGGCAGCACCTGCATAACAATCTAACTTTGAAATGAGCAGATATCTGTAGACCCAATATTTACCCTACAGCTCCCATAGAGTGAACATTGAACCTAGTAGTTCTACCCTGGCTTAACACGGCTCTCTGCACCATTTTTATGTGTTACACTGATCCCAATGAACCCAGACTAAGCTATCATTGAGTCGTGTAGGTATCATGTGCATAATGTGTCTTTATAATCCATTAATAAAATGTAATGTACCAAATCCACTCTGGAGTGTCCCAGTCCCTTAAAGCATTTGAACTGGCTGACATGCTTTAGAGGTTGATTACATGTCCCCTCTAAGTTTATTTTATAAAAGTGTTAATTTTAAGAGAAAAAAACAGCACTTTTATAAATCCCCATAATCATACCTGGATACAAGTCATCAGTAATCATTACTTGAAAGGTTCAGTGGTTGTAGAGAAGAGCTGCAGCGAGGAGAATCTCCCAATGCTTAAATAATGGAAAACACAATAGATTATTATTCTGAAATATTGGTGGGAGTGGGGCTCTGTAATCTAAATAAATGAATGAACATTATATAGAATATCATTTTTTTTATTGAATTCAAGCTCCGTATAAATTTAATATTGAGCTATGCAGTTCTCCGTTGACTGAACAATAAGCACTACATCTGTCCATATATTAAACAATAAACCAGGCAGTTTTCTGCATTCTTAAAGGAGCAATGCAAGGACTATAACCACTACAGCACGCTTTAGTAGTTATGGTGCTTGGAGTAGCCTAGTGTCCTCCTAGGGTAAGTAGTAGAACAGTTTGCAAATGGTTTAATAATTCCCCAGGGGTTCGTCAGGAGTCAGTCTCACCTTTCTCTGTCCTGAACTAACGCAGCAGTGCAGGGCTTAGCTCACTGACTATCAGTACACTGCAGTGGTTGTGGTGCTTGGGAAGTTTCTTTAACATTGCTGATGCAGATAGGACATTCTGTGTTCCGTTACAGGGTCCAGGAAAGTTGCATGTGTGTTTATTTCAACAAGTCTGCAAGTT
The DNA here is from genome assembly GCA_933207985.1 of Pelobates cultripes. Lineage (NCBI taxonomy): Eukaryota > Metazoa > Chordata > Amphibia > Anura > Pelobatidae > Pelobates > Pelobates cultripes. Next base: position 18,505,874 of record OW240916.1, read on the forward strand.
GATACATTTTCATCAACTCAGGGAAAACCGGGGTTTAATAAACACCTTCCCCACAGAGTTATTTAATTTTTTTTACATTTTAATTGGAACAGTAAATCTTCCATTTCTGTAATACACAGGGAATGTTTGATTAGCCCTGAGATCTTTGAATAAGATTAGCGCAGAATAGTAATTGCAAGCGACGTTAATGTTTGGCTTGCCGTGTGCGTATATCTCCGCGAGATCAGGGACGCTGACTTGTTCTCTCCACATAATTATATTGGGAAGTGGAATTTGTGTCACTTTGCAGCTGTTTTGCAGCTTGTGATCGTATTATCACTAGAATTCTACCAAACTTGGAGCCAAACATGGCCAAGATTACGGAACGCAAGATCAGAAGGTGAGATCTTCTTTATAAACTAGTACGTAAATAACATTCCAGTCTCTTACAGAGCCCAGAGCCAAGGGAGAAAAGGCTGCAAGGATAAACCAACAATTAGTGATCCAAAGATGCCGACTCATCACTTTCCAATCAATTAAAAAGTTAGTACAAAGCGTTAGCAACTTTAGATACATAATTGAATTCACCTTGCTTAGCATCGTCAGCGCTATGACCAGAGGAGACCCAAAGCGTCTACCAGACTCCAATACACAGCGATGCAGACCCATGTAAAATGTTGATAAAGGATTTATAATTATATCTAGATCTTTTCCTCTTAATTGTCCGAGAAATAATTAAACGTCTTCATGCCATCCATACGTCTGCACATTCGACTAATGAGGTGTAACCCATGGGTTCTCATTTCAGTACACAAACTAGAGCTACACTGTCTCCTTCTGTAATATCCCTATTATTTGGTATGGCCATGTTATTACATAAATCTGTTCGTGTAGATAAACGGTCTGTGTAGTGTGTCAATGTCATTGGGAATATAATCTTACAGGATTTTTATATTGGATCTAAAATAAAAGCTTAAAGGGACACTATAGTCGCCAAAACCACTACAGCTTAATGCAGTTGTTCTGGTGTCTATAGCATGTCCCTGCAGTTTTAACACGGTAAACACTGACTTTTCATAGAAAAGGCAGTGTTTACATTGCTGGCTAGTCACGCCTCTAGTGGATGTCACTCAGATGACCTCTAGAGGTGCTTCCTAGTCCAGTGCCGCACAGTGTGCAGCACAGGCGTACAGCGTCTTCATGCTCTGCAAGGAGACACTGAACGCTAACCATAGAGATGCATTGATTCAATGTATCTCTATGAGGAGATGCTGACTGGTGCAGCGCCGTGTTTTGCCGTGCACGCACAATAGCCTTGCAATGCTTTCCTATGGAAAAGCATTGGATTGGCTGAGATCCTCAAGATTGATGAGCTCGGCCATGGAGGCAGGGCCAGCTGCAACGAAAGAGAAAACTTAATTGTGAGGGGGGCCGGAGACCTAAATAACCACTCCGGCACTATAGTGTTAGGAATGCATGTTTATAGTGTTCGTGTCAGAATTATAGTTGATCCAGCACGCAGAATAGTATCACACCTAGGACTAAGGATAACGTCTAGCTGCAACTTAGAATGGCCGGACTTAAAGTACCAGAGAATAGTCAAAATACTTGTCGAGGTCAGGGACACAGAATGAGACACACCGATGAGGAAAGCCAGAAGTCAAAGATACCAGAAATCAGGGAAGTCGAAACAAAGCCAAAGTCAAATATCAGAAAAAACACGATCAGGAACCTAGAGATTGCTGCAGACCACGTACACCCCTTCATGGCAATGGTGTTCCCTCATAGCAGTGGCCTCTTTCAGCAGGATAATGCACCCTGCCGCACTGCAAAAATTGTTCAGGAACGGTTTGAGGAACATGACAAAAAGGTGTTGTCTTGGCCTCCAATATCAATCCTACTGAGCATCTGTGGGATGTGCTGGGTGCATACAGAAGTCTTATGGAGTCCATGTCTCAACACATCAGAGCGGTTTTGGCAGCACAAGGAAGACCAATGGGGCATGGGCGTCCGCAGGGGGGGGGGGCAAGGGGATTTTTCAGCTTGTTCTGCTATTTTTCGTGTCAGATTTAAAATGAGCTGCAATACCGGCGCCGGCCAGTGTATGGAGAGAAACAGGGATAGGAAGCTGCATCTTATCCCTGCTTCTCTCTGCTGATTGAAACCGCAGGGGAACAACACATGCAGCCAAAGACAGCCTACAGATCAGGGGAGTGAGGGATGGGGTGGGGGGATTGAGATAGCCTATAGACTTGGGGGGCAGCCTATAGACTTGGGCAGCCTATATACTTAGGCAGCAGCCTATAGGACTCAGGGGCAGCAGCTCTAGACTTAAAGGTGCAGCCCATAGATTAGGGGCAGCAACTCATAGATTTTGGGGCAGCAGCCTATAGACGGGGCAGCAGCCCATAGATTTTTAAAGTGGCAGCCTATAGATTTTAAAGGCAGCTCATAGATTTGGGGCAGCCTTAGATTTGAGGCAGCCTAGATTTAAGGGGCAGCCTTTAGATTTGGGGGCAGCAGCCCATAGATTTGGGGGGGGGGCAGCAGCCCATAGATTTGGGGAGGGGGGCAGCAGCCTATAGATTTGGGGCGGGGCAGCAGCCCATAGATTTTGGGGGGGCAGCCTATAGATTAGGGAAGTGAGCAGATTAGTGAGCCTATTGCATTAGGGTGTGCACCCTAAATCACAAACACACGCCATGCGTATATGTATGTATGTGTGTGTGTGTGTGTGTATATATATATGTATATGTATATATGTATATACACTGCTGTGTGTGTGTGTGAGGGTGCTGGTAGTGTGCTATGTGGGTGACGGTGTTTTTGTGTGTGTTTGTGAGAGTGCTGTTAGTGTGCTGTGTGTGAGGGTGCTGTGTTTGCTGTGTGTGTGTCTATGTGTGAGAGGGTGTTTGTGTGTGCGTGTTTGTGCGGGAACTGGTAGTGTGCTGTGTGTGGGTGTTGTGTGTTTGTCAGGATGCTGTTTGTGTGTGAGTGTGCTGTTTGTTTGTGGGTGCTGTGCAGGTGCTGTGTGTGGGTTTTGTGTGTTTGTGAGGATGCTGTTAGTGTGTTGGGTGTGTGGGTGATGTATGTGTGTGGGTGCTGTGTGTGCGAGGGTGATGTATGTGTGTAGGTGCTGTGTGTGTGTGTGTGCTGTATGTTTGGGTGGAAGTGGGGGCAGATTAGTTAATATCCCAGTCCTGCTGCCTTCCCTGGTGGTTCAGTGGAGAGTGAACTCTAGCCCGGGTTCTCTGCTGCCTCCATCCATGCTGCTGTGGACCGGTGAGGTAGAACTTTGATCTCCCCACCGGCCCATGGAGGCTTAGACCAGAGCCGCCGCTCGGATAGCGTCGGCTCTGCATGAGCCGACCGGGGAGATCCAGAGATCTCCCCGCCGGTCTCAATCCATTGGCGTGCCGCGGGGATTAGGGTGTGCCCAGGCACACCCGACACACCCCGTGCGCACGCCTATGGAAGTGAGGGATGGGGAGACAGCCTACATGAAGAGTCAGCAAGGAGCAGGAAGGTAAAGTGAGAAAAGGAGAAGGAACAGAAATGAGCAGGAAGGGACATCAAGGAGCAGAAAGGGGCAGCAAGGAGCTGGAAGGGACAGCAAGGAGCACAAAAGGTAAAGTAGGAGAAGGAGCACAAAGGAACAGAAATGAACAGGAAGGGCCAGCAAGGAGCTGGAAGGTAAAGCAGCACAAAGGTAAAGTAGAAGGAGCACAAAGGGTCAGAAATGAGCTGGAAGGGGCAGAAGGAGCACAAACATAAAGTAGGAGAATGAGCAGGAAGGGCCTGCAAGGAGCAGGAAGGAGCACAAAGGGACAGCAAGGAGCACAAAGGTAAAGTAGGAGAAAGAGCAGAAAGGGACAGCAAGGAGCACAAAGGTAAAGTAGAAAAGGGAGCAGAAAGGGTCTGCAAGGAGCAGAAAGGGATCAGAATGAGAAAGGAGCAGAAGGGCGCAAAATAAGCAGAAAGGAGCAGAAAGGTAAAAGAGCAGAAGGGGCCAAGGATAGAAAACAGTGTCAGAAGAAAAAAAAAGACTGTCAAATGAAGGAGAGGAAAAGGAGATTGGAGCAGGAAGGACAAATGAAGTGAACCCTCCACTTTATTCTGGACACCACATCATAAGGCTTTGGTACCTGGGCCAGGCAGGGAAACACTGGACCTTCTCATCTCCAAAGGTAAAAAAATATCGGTGTTAATGTGTTCACTTTTATTTACTGAGTGTCAGGAAGCACAGAGTGCCGTTGGGTAGGGGTGTTGCTGATTGGCTAGAGCGGTCAGCTGGCACTCTAAGCCAATCAGTAGCTCCCCATTCATAAAAAAGTACAAATATTTTATGAACCGGGAACTAGCGATTGGCTTAGAGCGTCAACTGTCCACTCTAGCCAATCAGCGGCACCCATGCCTGACGTCAGTCTGCACTTCCTGACACTCTGTTTCAGAAGCCAAATACCACTGAGCGACCTGGAGCTGGAGGAAGCCTTTGGGGTTAAACCATTTGAGAGCGATTTAACCCCTTAAAGGAAAGCGAGCACCCAGGGGCTTCCTGGCATCATAGCATTTTCATTTAGGTTAAGTTGTTATGGTGACCAGAATGGTCCTTTAATTTACAAACATATATTCCTGACACCATAGTTGTGAAAACACTATTCACCCTGGCTTTATGTGATAATGGCTGTGCCCCTTCCCTTTCATGACACTGTCAAAAAGGTACCAAGCATGGATGTCATTACAATTATGCCCCCGAAAATTTCCTGCGGACGCCCATGCAATGGGGGTTTTAATATTGTGGTTTATCAGTGTATTGTATAATGCTGTGGAGAGTGAGGTAACCACTTGTTAAAAACTTATGTAGAATATAACTCCAATGTCATCCAGGAAGAGCCAGGTAAGAATTTCAGTACACAATAACTGTATACATCAAGTCATCTGTTTCAAAGACACAAAAATACTTTAAATTGGCACTATACTATCGTCCTAAAATATTAATTTTCTTTTGTGAATCCCTAAATCTCACCTAAATCAGCAAGCATTATTTATCCCAGTTTATAAACAAAAAAAAACATTTAAAAAAAAAGGAAAATTACAGTTTTAAAAGTAAGTCAACATAAAACAGATATTTGTGCAAATTTGAGTAAATGCAACGATTATATGCATTAAAAAGATATGTATTTTGGACACAGAGTTTCCATTTAAGTATTGTACATATACTAATGTCTATGTCCTAGAAGGTCTGATTTATATTAAATATGTATTGAAATAAATCTGGACTGGTCTATTTTCTTCCCCTTGCCAAATTTGTTTCACTCAGAAGATACCTTCAATTAGGATTTATTTCCAATGTAGAAGAAGCTTACGACTGATGAAAAATAGTCCCGAAAACTAAACTTCTATATTTTTTTGATCTCTGCATAAAACTATCCTAACAATCAATTATTGTGGGATTTTTTTCTTTTAATTTTTTTTTTTTTACACATTCTTTAAACAAGGGTTTTCAGACAGGAACAAAAATTAGAAAGATGAAAAGCCCAATATATATCTGAGCATTGCATATTACGTCATAGCAGTGATTACAAGTGGGCTGGAAATATAGCCATCTCTACAATCATTCTAATAATACACTTCTTTATAGGACAAGAACCATGTAATAGATTAACAGAGAAACGGCAAGTGTAAATAAACTCTATCCCAACAAAGAGTGCAAGGTCTTCAAGTAATTTCCAGTGTGAAATTAATTTTCTGTATTTCACCTGCATTCACAATAAAACTGAAAAGCATAAACGATGCAAATGCCAAAAACCGTGATGTAGTATATATTGAGACCCATAAAATATTTCCAAAAAAAAAAAAAAAACCACAGTGCCAATAATTCCACAGATATGAAATATACCTGTTTTCTGTAACCAATATTTAAACTCCTATATAGCAGAGTAGAAATGTGCAATTCGTTTCGTTCCGAATGGAAATCCGGACGAATTTCAGAATTTCGGAAGCTTCCGATTGTACGAAGTGCCGAATTTCGGAAAGCCGACCCCTAAGGCTAACCGTGTTTCTAACCCTACCCCTAACCCAACCCTACACCTAACCCCACCTTTAATCCTACCTCTAACTCTACCCTAACACTTACCCGAAGTTCCGAAGTACTGAAGTCCCGAATTTCGGAATGTCGAACTGAACCAAAGATTTTTCCCATGCACATCATTATAGCAGAGCCTTAATGGGCTCTCGGTGTATTAGTGCTTTGGGAGAGAGACATTCTCACTTGTTACACCAACAAACGGTTTGATTTTCTGAGAATCATAAAGGAAAAATTCACTAGTGTTATTATAAAGGGGAAGAATGTGGGACGTTGCAGGTGAGTAAGCTGTGATGGGGTTATAAAGAGTAGTCTGGGGCCCCAAAGACTTCAAAACAGTTAGGTATAGTCACCTAACTTTCTAGATGGCCCTCCTGTGATTTAATCTATGTATTCAAACCACTGAATCCTTAAACAGGCAAACTGTTCTCGTACATACAGTAAAGCTCTCTCAGCAGGCCCACCAAATATGTAAAGACGATTTTAAATACCATACCCCTTTCTTATGTCCTTTACAATCTATGTAACATTTTCAGGTTCTGGTACCAATAAAAAAGATTCTTAAAATTAATATCTTGGTACTTCGGCAATCAATTATTGATGTCAACATAATGCTTTCCTGCAACGTGCTTCGAATATGTCCCCTCAATAAAGTACAAGCATAGAAAGCGGGTGCAAATCTGCCAGAAGACATTTAATCGGGATTTTGGTGATTGATACCCAGCTTGTGAGACCAGTTCACTTCAGCAGACATCATTTAACAAAAGAGACAGATCAGCTGTGTATTACAGTAACCAAAGCATACAGATCAGAGTGCTACAGATACTAGCCCAAGCTTGCTGAAGCAGCATTATCTAAACGAAGGGCACAGATGAAAATTTGATTGATGGATGTTCTAGTCGGTTATGCTTCAGTCTCTGAAATGCCTACTTTCGGACGTCAACTATATCCAACACTGTCAGAATGGTGAAATAGACTGCTCCTGCTTCCTGATGAAATTAATACTGATTGACCAAGTCTCTATGAAGTCTTAGGCTCTGCATTGTATTTCTTTAAATGGGAAATGTCACTTGAGCGTTTATAGCAATATACATAACACATTGTGAACAATTGCGCATAAAATCTTTTGCCTTTTTGCGTATTTTACATGCTATGTCGGCTCAAGTATGTTGGAAAAGTTAATAGTATTTCGCTTTATTTGAAATAACAGACTGCAAGCACTACCCTAAGCTGTCCTGTGCCCTTCCAGCTTAATATTGTCACCGTAGGACAACTTTGGGCATGTGACACAGAAGTCAATCTTCTGCATTTTACGGGGGACAGAAGAGAAGCCAGGCTTTGGTTTTGGGAAAATCTCCATTTTATTTTTACAAAAACAAGGGGACACCCCATTTAAAAATTCATAGTACCATAACCACTAGAATAAGCTGTAGTAGTTATGGTTCTTGGAGTAACCTTTTAAATGGTCATTGGATTGGAATATACAATAAAAACACAACGTTACACCTGTCGAGATTTCCAGGAATCTTGAAACTCAATCAGATGTGTATTATTCCAGTGTGTCATTGAAACATCCATAATTACACAATTATTCTGTTCAATCAAAGCTAAAGTCTCAGCATGCACATACCAGCATGCACCGTGCCTCCACCGAACTGTTCTTGCGTGCTTTGCATCCATTATCTGTTTTATAACCGTTTGAATGCCAAAAACACTGCAAGCACTATGTACCTTTTTCACTTTCCCACAACCAAATGTATATCAAGGGATTTATTATTTAAACTGACAGAGTTGTTTAATAAAATGAGAATCCATAGTGAAATTCAAATGAAGCATAGCTGACTTACAGAACGTTTTACAGTTTAGCTACTCTGACCTTACATTGGAAATTCACTTTGAATTCTCACTTTATCGAATAACCCTTCTAGAGTTTTTAAAACTAATGATGAGCAAGGTTCCGTCAGGAGTTAACCATCCACATTTGGGTTGTGTTCTGCCGAGCTTTCCAAAGTATCAAAGCTTCCTTCCTCATTCCTAGCTGTCCAGGGACACATCCACAGAGTTCTTATCAAGCTGCGAAAAGCTATTCAAAGTTTGTTTTTGTTTTATTAATCTATATTTTTATCTTTATACTGTGGTAGACCAAAGGTTAGCAAAGTATTTGGGAACCTTGCTCCATATATCGGGTTCATGATATCCAAAAGTCTTCCTACAAAAGAAAGTTTGCCTGTTAATCTGCCGCAGTGAAGTTTTCCCACCCACGGATGCAGGGAGATACATTTTGTGACTTCAAATGATAAGTGCATTTAAGTTAGTGATCAATGAGGCCTTAACAGAGTTACCGCTACACAAGATAACATTCTTGTCAATACAGGAAGTGCACTGCACACACAGGTAACGGACTAAAGATCAAAAAGAAGCTTTTCAGTAAGCAAACCATGCAATATCTCTACTGCTGTGTCCGGAACCATCGCCCCCTCACCACCAACCGAGACAAAAGGTTTTTCTGTATGAGATGTCATTTCTAGATATCTGCTGTACAATTTCTAGCATTATCCCATACAACCTATTATTAGTCAAACTGTTATCTGTCTGTTCCAGAACACTAAGCTGTTTTATAAAAACAGTGTATTAAACTGATATTTTATAACAATATGAAAGGCAAGGTCTATCACAAAGAAAGGGGTTTATTCATGAAAACGGGACTTCGTACTACCCACCTGTGCCCAGTGTCGCATCTTAATGCAACATTACAACATTCGTTCAGGATATAGAGAAAGTATAAGATTGTGGGTTGCCTCTTTAAGGAGCGATATAACATGCTGTTATGCTATAAACCAGTGTTGCGAAAAGGACTTTGCTTGGTGGTTTCAAAAGTGGATCAGTGAAGTTCAACACCTTATTGGTCACATTTTGAAACCATTTGAGGGTTAGTAGTTAAGTACGAATTGCCCAGCATCGAACTCTTACAATCTATATAGATTCTCCACTTTGTGAGGTCATATCTATGCAGTTTGCCAGGACAAAGTCTACATTCTATGACATGTATATGTGTAAAATGTATTGCTTGACAGTAGGGCTGGCCCTTATTATATACATAATAAATATCTGTGGAGTACCAAGGCTGCCAACAATACACTTTACAATGAGAAGTTGACTTGAGAGAACTTCAGGATGGGTAAGACAGGTGCAGCTTTTTTGAACACATACACTGGTTAAGTAGAGCTGCTTCAAGGTTTTAGCTTGATGGTGTATCCACCCTTCCAGATTGACCAAAATACTCTAAGAATGTTTTTTTGACAATTTTAATTTTGTATTTTTGTTTTGCAGTGTTCATTTTTCAATCACAGAGTAGTACAGAGGGTACAGAGGGAAAGATAAAACAGCTTTGACATTGTGTTTTGACAGAACGTAATATAGATACATTCCATTAACAGTGAGCTTTTCATGAAGTTCAGTACTACACATTAGTCCGCTGATATGGCATTTGTGGTCTGTGCATGCTTTCGGGCCATTATGTTGGCTGTTGTAACGGATCGCCTGGCACCCCGACTGGGTACCTCCGTTGAAGGATGCTCCTAGCGCTTCCTGAGGACTCCAAGCACTCTGGCAGACACCACAATCACTGAACCGGAGAAACAAATAAATTCTCCCAAGCATATGAATGCTGTAGACAGTTGAATAGGAAACCATACGAATAGGTTTACCCTCCTAGCAGTCAAACTGGAACAGCATACAATAAATCCTTCCCCCAATAATGAGACGACACTTCACTTTGAGGGTTAAAACAGGAACTACCCGTACTGTCACATACAGTCTCTTTTATTCCCAATCCACAAACATAGTACAGCCTACAGGGCGTTACAAAACAACCAATCAATCCGTACAATACACCCAGACACTCCCACACAAAATCCTCCCCTCTGCATGTGATATGATTACTGAACACAATGGGTAATCTCATTATCACCGGCAGAGGAATACAGTTTTTACACAATATTTATAACTTCTAAAATATACATGTCACAAACATAAAACATACATTTTCATAATCAATCCATTCAGGGAACAACATATTAAAATGGTAATGAATCGACCAGGGTTCAAAAAGTTAAGGGAAAGTCCTTTGTGACTAAATGAAGCATGTATTTTCCGCTCAAACTAGTTTCAGAGTCTTCTATCCTGGAGAGTAATTCAATTATCTCCCAGGACAGACACAAGACTCCATTAAGCACATGGTTGCAAAAAGACACAAAACACTTTTAAATACATAAAGTCACATTTATTACATAAAACACAGACATGTAACATATCCCCAGATAGCTCAGGTCTGAGCACACATTATTAAGCGAATGGCGCTCAGACCACACAAATACAGTTTAATCGCCATGGAGCCAAAGTCTTTACAGTCAGTTTCATACGAATGGGCTCCATGGGATTCCTATCTGGGGTATAACACATTCAAACAAATCTACCGAACCCCAGGCAGAAAAGCACGAATGAAGCTTTTCTGCAGGTAAAAAAGATGTCTTTTAACAGGGGCCATAGTCCAAAGGCAGCAGGCGAGCAACCAGGCTTCTCCAATGCAATGTGGCGAGATTGGTCTCGTCACATCTCTCCCCTTTTCCAAACAGACTAACAGGGTATCTGACCTCCTGCCGGTCAGTGCTCTTGTTAGTCCAGCAGCCCACCCACAACACACAAATAGTAATACAGCCCACCCACAATAAATGGTTACTACACCTGGGTAGAGGAGAACTTTGTCCATGTCCAGGTGCCTCACCACGGCTAAAGCAAGGCACGGGTACGCTGGACTGGTGGAGTTACAGTGGCAGAGACTGCTGCACTCTGCTCTGCTGCTGGGCCAGCTACTGTGGGAGGGTAGCCTGGTTGAAGCCTGTTTGTTGGAGGGGGAGACCGACTGTCTCCCCTTTAACTACACCGCTCTGCTGCTGGAGACCGACTGTCTCCCCTTTAGATACACTGCTCTGCTGCTGGAGACCGACTGTCTCCCCTTTTGTTGCACAGCTCTGCTGCCGGAGGGGGAGACCGACTGTCTCCCCTTTGGATACTCTAAGCTGTCGCTGGGGAGAGGGGGTAACAGGCTCCTCTCCCGATAGAACACTCTGCCACTGGGGAAAGGAGACTGAGCTCTCTATTCCCTGCCCATTAATGATCCGCCGCTGGGTAGAGGTGGTAGCAAGCTCCTCTCCCATACATACTTTCATCCTCTGTGGAGGGAGACCGACTGTCTCCACTCCCAATACAGTGTCCTGCTGCTGGGGAAAGGAGACTGGGCTCTCTATTTCCCGGTAGGACACTCTGCCGCTGGGGAATGGAGACTGGGCTCCCAATTCCCGGCACATCACTCGGTCGCTGGGGAATGGAGACTGGGCTCCCAATTCCCAAAAAATCACGCTGCTGCTGGGGGGCAGGAACAACTACCTCTGCCCCCTGTAGCTCAGCCTGCCGCTGGGGAGGGAGGACGCTGCTCTCCTCTCCCTGAACTTTACACTGCCTTCCCGGCATATCACTCTGCTGCTGGGGGGCAGGAACAACTACCTCTGCCCCCTGTAACTCAGCCTGCCGCTGGGGAGGGAGGACGCTGCTCTCCTCTCCCTGCACTTCACACTGCCTTCCCGGCATATCACTCTGCTGCTGGGGGCAGGAACAACTACCTCTGCCCCCTGTAACTCAGCCTGCCGCTGGGGAGGGAGGACGCTGCTCTCCTCTCCCTGCACTTTACACTGCCGCTGGGGAATGGAGACTGGGCTCCCAATTCCCGGCATATCACACTGCCGCTGGGGAATGGAGACTGGGCTCCCAATTCCCGGCATATCACACTGCCACCGGGGAATGGAGACTGGGCTCCCAATTCCCGGCATATCAATCTGCCGCTGGGGATCTGGGCTGACCGCCCAGCATCCCTGAAGGGCCAGTGGAGAGAACTCAGTCCCATCTCCACCTGCCGCCTGGGGTTCCTCCCAGTAAAGCTCTACAATATCTTCCCAGCTGAAGGGGTCTGGATCTGGGTCTGTCACCTTGCTGTCCTGCTGAGCCTTCCCAATGGAGTGGAAGAGATCTCGGTAGTCCTGCTCCAGTTCCCACTCCAGGGTTGCTAGGTGAGCCAGGTCTTGCTCTACCTCATGGGGGTCATCCCAGTCATGCCTAGCCTCCCTCTCGTAGAAAATTTCCTGAAGTCTGTTCTGCGCAGGGCTCCCGAAGTCAGGCTCTGCAAAGGACTCCCATAACAAGCCAGGACCATCAACCTCCTCTCCCTCTGGCTTGTCATGCTCAGCTGTCCAGGGTATATACTGTGCCATATACCACCAGAGCGCCTGGTAGGCATCCTCCAGCCATAGCTCCTGCCATACCCGATGCTCTAGTTCCTTCACCCATTCCTCCAGGGGCTGCTCTCCCAGGAAGGGCATCTGCAGGGCCACTTGCTTCTGCAACCGCTGCTCTTCACTGGGGAGACTCTCACCCCGCTGGTATTGTACATTATCCAGGGCCTGGTACCAGATGCCTTTCCTTAATGCATCCCGGCCATCCAGGTCCTCCTCCTTGTATAGCACTGCTGGTTCCATTCTGTTGCTTTTAGGGTCGCTGTACTGGGACATGCGTTGCCCCCACTTGTAAATCCAAAGAAATGGTGTCTCCTGTAGCTGTCCTGTTGTCTGTGGGAACGATCCCACCGCTGCCACCAATTGTAACGGACCGTTTTGCACAAAAGGGGAAAAAAACCGTTTAGGCGATCGGCCCCCTTTCCAGAGATACAGGCACAGCTACTGCAGAACAACAAACTCCTGAACTGGATACAAAATAGCACTTCAACTCCCGAACTGGAACCTCCCAAATAGCTGCTAGCAGACGAACAGGAAAAGCAGACAATCAGCTTCCACTCCTGGCAATCAGTCTCTAACAGCATACAGTGAATCCCCCCAAGAACGAGACAAGGCTCCGTGTTGAGGGTCAAGCAGTGGTCAGGATTTCCTCGCACCGGAAGGGTCGAATTTCGTCGATGTCCTCCTTCCAGAGATCGGTACGAAGCGCCACCCTCCACTCTGTCTCTCTTTCCTCTGGGATATGATACTCCATACTGCGCATCACATCCTGTAGTCGCTGCTGGAGCCTGGCGTCAAAGTGAGATACTGCACGGCCTTCCATCTCTGAAGTAGTGCTGGTTTTCCCAAATCTTTATGTAGACAGGGACGCTGTATGAACACTAGCGCCGCCTTCAATTTGTAAATCCACGAACTGTGTCTCTGAGCTGCTTTACCTCGCACTAGAACGCCATCCCACCGCTTGCCACCAATGTAACGGATCGCCTGGCACCCCGACTGGGTACCTCCGTTGAAGGATGCTCCTAGCGCTTCCTGAGGACTCCAAGCACTCTGGCAGACACCACAATCACTGAACCGGAGAAACAAATAAATTCTCCCAAGCATATGAATGCTGTAGACAGTTGAATAGGAACCATACGAATAGGTTTACTCTCCTAGCAGTCAAACTGGAACAGCATACAATAAATCCTTCCCCCAATAATGAGACGACACTTCACTTTGAGGGTTAAAACAGGAACTCCCTGTACTGTCACATGCAGTCTCTTTTATTCCCAATCCACAAACATAGTACAGCCCACAGGGCGTTACAAAACAACCAATCAATCCATACAATACACACAGACACTCCCACACAAAATCCTCCCCTCTGCATGTGATATGATTACTGAACACAATGGGTAATCTCATTATCACCGGCAGAGGAATACAGTTTTTACACAATATTTATAACTTCTAAAATATACATGTCATAAACATAAAACATACATTTTCATAATCAATCCATTCAGGGGAACAACATATTAAAAAATGGCAAGAATCAGACCAGGGGTTCAAAAGTTAAGGGAAAGTCCTTTGTGACTAAATGAAGCATGGCTTTCTGGCCCAAACCAGTTTCAGAGTCTTCTATCCTGAGAGTAATTCAATTATCTCCCAGGACAGACACAAGACTCCATTAAGCACATGGTTGCAAAAAGACACAAAACACTTTAAAATACATAAAGTCACATTTATTACATAAAACACAGACATGTAAAATATCCCCAGATAGCTCAGGTCCGAGCGCACATTATTAAGCGAATGGCGCTCAGACCACACGAATACAGTTTAATCGCCATGGAGCCAAAGTCTTTACAGTCAGTTTCATACGAATGGGCTCCATGGGATTCCTATCTGGGGTGTAACACATTCAAACAAATCTACCGAACTCCAGGCAGAAAAGCACGAATGAAGCTTTTCTGCAGGTAAAAAAAGATGTCTTTTAACAGGGGGCCATAGTCCAAAGGCAGCAGGCGAGCAACCAGGCTTCTCCAATGCAATGTGGCGAGATTGGTCTCGTCACAGCTGTGTTCATAGCAACATGTTTGGTCATTTAGAAATGATCTCATCGGTCATGCGGCCAGTATTGTGTGTCGTGTCAGTAGCGGTATAAAGGTGTTAGGAATAGCTCTAGAGGAAGAAAAGGAGACGAGAGTAGAGGCGGGATAGGGAAAGAGCGAGTGTGGGGTGGGGGAGAGTAAGAGAGAAGAGAGAAAGAAAAGAAGAGAAAAAAAAAACCCTCCTCCCTCTCGCCCCATATTCAAGTTCGCTCCTCTCCACCCTCCCGTCCAACATAATTATTCCATTAAGTGACCTGATCTGGTAATGAGAGAACCTGATTTAACTCACGTACCCGCACAGGCCTCCAGATGTAGGTGAGCCAGGGGGCCCAGGTTTGAACAAATTTTTCTGAGTGTCCCCACAGGGCCGCCATCAGGGATTCCATGTTGTATATCTCATCGACTCTAGCTACCCATTGCTGGAGGGTGGGAACACCGGAATGTTTCCAAAGTACCAGGACAAGGGATTTAGCGGCTGTTAGCAGAGGGATAATTAATGATTTTTTTATATATTTTCAGTGGTATCGTGGTGTGGTGTAGTAGCATGGTCAGTGGTTGTAATGCTAAGGTGGTGTCAGTGATTTCCTGTATGTTAGCATGTATCATCTTCCAAAAGGGAACAATTGCAGGACAGGACCACCATATATGAAGTCCAGTCCCTTCTCCCCGTCTGCAATGTCAGCATTCCCGTGGGTTATCTGTGCGCATTTGGTGCAGGACGTCTGGCGTCCGGTACCAGAATATTAGCCATTTGTAGCTTAACTCTTGGAACCTAGAATTTATCGAGCATTTTTGTGTGAGGGTAACGATTTTGTCCCATTCTTGGTCCGAGAGAGTGACTCCCGTTTTTCCCATTTACTTGTGTACCCAAGTGAAATGTCACCTCTATTTGACAGGAGCAGTGTGTACATGGTAGAGATGGCCCTTGAGACATGTTCCCTCCTGGTGTATAGTAACTCATATTGCGCCAGGGGTCTATGTATCTGTCCTTGGCCCGGCAAGGACCAATAGTATGTTTTTTTACTTGGTGGTAGCAGAACTGCTCTAGTGGAATTGGTTGTCTGTCCTGTATTAATGCAGTGATGATCTTAAGCTGGGTGGAGATGCACGTACGTCCAGTCCGTAGTCTTGAGACGAGCCAGTTCTCTAGCACTCAGTTCACCGGCAAGGTCTGGGTTATACGTAATAGGGGTAAGTGGGCTGGGTGATGTCAGTTGTTTTTGGAAGCGGAGTGTGCACCAGATACCAAGTGTGGCATCTATCATAGGGTTATTTGTGCGCAGGGCACTCAATGTCTGGTTACTAAGCCATAGTGTGGACGGGATTTTGCCTTTGGCTTGTCGAATCTCCATATTCACCCACTGCACGCTCACCCACTTGGGTGAGCGTGCCAGTCTAGAAATCTGTGTAGAAAGAAGTAGTCAATGCGGCTATAATGTTTGTGTACTGCTGAGTAGAACGTGAAGTGCCTATCCTCGAGGTGCACCACCCTCCAGCAATCAACCAGCCTCAGTCGCTTCAGAGACTGCATGGCCAAGTGAATGTGTCGTTGGGGGAGAAAGCTTACTCCCCTAGAGGAATCTTGTCCTGGTACCAGTGCTAGGTTAATGTCGCCTGCAACCAGAAGGAGCCCTTCTCTGAACCCCACACACCCTTGCACCATCTCACCCCCCTAGCTTCAGAGAACGCATAGGGGACCACCAACACAAACATCGGGGGCCCTTTTCTATTGGGCAACCCCACTGCCCCTCCCCCCTTTGCCCCTACTGTCTCCCTGCGGGGTCCTGTGGCGAGGTCCAGGGCCCCCCTCGGCGACAGCCTTGTAGCCACACATACCCCGCAATGGTAACAACAGTAAGAACCCCATCTGCTCACGTCATGAGACCCTTTCTTGGTGAAGTCCAACTCCAAGGCCATTCTCTATATTCAGTATGGACAGACTGTGCCTAGTGTCCTTCACTAAGAATGTTTTTGTCTTGTTTTAGGGGATGTGAGAGGAGGAGGGTTCATACCTGCATGCTTGGTGGACCTATACTTTGATTAGACCTTTGTTTCTGAAATTAACTCACACTGAATCCATGGGTTGCTCTTTTCAGTGGGATTACACCCAGGTACCTCTACTTATTTTTAGGGTCTGTGTGGCTTTGTGTATGTGGATAGTGAAATGCTCCAAAATTATCCCTTGCTCATGGCTTGCCAGGCACAACTTGACTCCAAAACATTGGCATATGGTTAAGATGGAAAAATTGAACACAGCACTTTGTAATACCACTGGATATCTTCCTCCTTAGCTAGAAGAAAGCTCCTTCACAAGAGAAAAACTTTAAATTGAACTTGCTGTGAAGGCGTGCTAATTACTGCTTCATGCGGGATAGTCTTGTGCTTAGCTTTGTGATGTGGGGGATGAGACAGACTCATTGTGCATTTACTGCTGGTCCTCTTTTACCAGTTCTGCTTTAATTTCATTCATTTTTGTTCCTTTTATTTTAAATATGGTAGGTGTGGATTGTCTTGCTTGTTTCCCTCCCACGAACGTCTTCCTTATATCTGTCTCTTATTATATACATTGAAATGCCTTCTTTATCCACTCATTGCAGGATCCTATTATATTAAAATGTTTAGCAATAAAAACTTTAATGATAAAAAAAGTGGAATTTGTCATCGCAAATATTTAGAACAAAAATTCCCAGACAACTGAAATGGTTTCAGCACCCACATCTTGGACTCCTTTCTTTTTTTAATTTTTGACTAATTAGCCAAAGGATTTTTGGATTTTAAATTCTGGCTACAGTGTAGTGAATATGGTGCCAGGAGTTCCCTGGCACCCCGCAATGTGTACATTGTAGAGTGGCCTTATATTGTGGCCAGCCTAAGGCACACCTGTGCAATAATCATGCTGTTTAATCAGCATCTTGATATGCCACACCTGTGAGGTGGTTGGATTATGTCAGAGAAGGAGAAGTGCTCACTAACACAGATTTTGACAGATTTGTGAACAATATTTGAGAGAAATAGGCCTTTTGTGTACATAGAAAAAGTCTTAGATCTTTGAGTTCAGCTCAAGAAAAATGGGGGCAAAAACAAAAGTGTTGGGTTTCTAATTTTGTTCGATGTAGATAGATAAGCCGTATGTAAATCTGAATTGTAGTACAAACCTTGGGATTCGTTTTATTTTGTGTACGGGCTATATATTTATGATGCTGTCAGTATTTCAAGAGTCAAGGATGTCAAGTGCATCCAAGAAGTGATCGTTTTGTATTAAAATGTATTTATGACGGTCGTACTTTGTAATGTCCTACACTGCAGTATACAGAGGGACTTGTTAATAAATAACACAACTTTACTGTCAAGCTTGTTGGCAGGAGCGTGTAGAATGGTTTTCCGGTACTGACTGGGATAACTCAATATCCTTCTGTCTCCTATCATCAGTCAGCAGCCGTTACTTTCACTGGTAGAACATTCCAAGGCTCTGTTCTTGGACGGTACACAAGAAGCATGAAAAACATTGAGTAATAACTCTTCCAGAAACACGTAGAAACTGCGTAATTAAAGCTTTTTTTGGACAGAGCGAGCTCTGTGATAGTCTGCGGATGACCTTGTTTAGTGTCTGTCGGATTGATGCAAGGGAGCTTTCAATCCATCTAAGGGTCTGCAGGACTTGATATAATGTAATGCTTGCTAATTGCTCCCAAAATGTAAAATGTAATCATTAAAGCATGAAAAATGTTTCTCATTCCTAAAATGTTTGAAACTGAAACCACTGAATATACATCTTTATCTCTTAGCTACTGCGGTTTACCTAAACATCATTTATAAAAGGCAAGCTACCTTGCCAATTAAAGAAATCCACGTTCATCTACCAACACATCTAGACGGTTTATTCACTAAACAAATATTGAATTGAAAAAAAAAGAAAAGATTGCAAAATGTTGAACAAAATAGGTGAGCTGGAAACCATATGATAACATTTTGCCTTTGGCAGTCATTTTTTAATTCGACAAATATCACTGTTTAGTGAATAAACAACTCAATGTTATGTTAAATGTTTTTGAAACACTTTAGCAGTTTTTAATTTAGTTTTTTTTGTCTTAATAACACACTTATCACTGAACACTTGTTACAACCCAGATGCCCCATTTCTCAGACAGTTAGAAAATAGGTATTTGAAGGAACAAAAACATGTATTACTGACCCTATGGTGCTAAAAATACTATCTAGCCCCCCCCCCCCCAAATATAGGAAAGCATTGGATTGGCGAAAATTGTCAATTTTCATAATCTCAGCCAAGGAGAAGTGCCAGCGGGAAGAGCCAAAAGCCACCCTGGCCAATCATCTTCTCCTCATAGAGATGTATTGAATCAATACATCTCTATGAGGAAAGTTCACTGTCTCTATGCAGAGGGTCAAGACACGGAATGTCCGTCACACTGTGCAGCACTACCCCAGGAAGCACCTCTAGTAGCCATCTGAGGAGTGGCCAGTGGATGTATCCCTAGGCTGTATTTTAAACACTGACTTTTCTCTGAATAGACAATGTTTACAGCAAAAAGCCTGAAGGGAATGATTATACTCACCAGAACAAATATAATAAGCTGTTGTTGTTCTGGTGACTATAGTGTTCCCAACACCATGGGACCTATGATGTGAATTGCCCTATCGCCCCATCCACTATGACTTATCCTCATTCAATCCCGTGCCTTGACTATCCTACAGCATTGCAGAAAAGGCAAAGGACTAAAAATACTGGTCATCAAATTTAAACTATGCGTTTGCTAGCCAGTTGTACAAAGACTGGCATTATTTTTTTTAATGACAAGTGTACTCTAAACAGCCATTTATTTTTAAACGTGTTCGTGATTAAAGTGGACCTGTCACATAGATTTTCTTTCACATAAATCAGAGTTAAACAATGTGTCCAACAGATTATCATCATGTTATCAAGCTATGATAAATTAAGCTGTTATTACCACTTGAAGATCTGACAGTTCCATTGTGCAGAAATCATATCCTTAGTGACAATCAAAACAACCGAGAGAGCACGCAATGTAAGTAGCCAATCAAAATCTGAGATTTTAACGAATCAGCTGAATTCTGCTGGACAAAGAAGAGAAAATGTTTTTTGTCTTATGGTGCTGAACAGGTTTTACAATCAACGTTAGGTATAGGAAGACTTTTAGAGGTAGATAATTTGACCTTCTTGAGAGTGCATACATCTTCCTTACCCAACACGGCATTTAAACAAACATCGGTTGTCCCACCATAAGAAACCCAGCACAGTGAGCTGCCAGATGTATATATAAACTACTTATCTGACCGTCAAACGTGCAGCACACAGGAGTTGTAAACACCAGAGAAAGTAGCGCATGGAAGGAGAACTGGTACAGTTCTCTAGTGTTGCAGCGCGCTTTCTGGCAAGTGTCGCAGAAGGCAGGCGCTGGGCGGACATGTGACACGGAAGCGGAGGGCCGAGGGGAGGACTGCCAGCTCGGCTTCCAGGCAAGGTAATTCTGCTCCTCGGGGGACCTGTCCCAGCACTGGGTGACCACCCCACCGGACATCCCAGGCAGCCGCAACCTCCACTGGGGGTAGAAAACACCTGTCTACGGGGGAGGAAAGCAGCAGTGGGGGTGAGAGGACCGAACCTGGACAGCACATGTAAAACCTGCAGCGACAGGTGCGGAATAACTACAACTCCCATCATGCTTTCTCACCCTTTAGGCTCACAGAGCATCATGGGAGTTGCAGTTTTACAACAGCTACCTCTTTGACCTAGTAATGAATTCAGGGTTATTACTTAGCTGTCAATTGTGAGGATGTGAAAGTGAAATTAAACTGATTTTCTTATTTTAGGCCAAATTAGCCAAACTGAAAATTGTTTTTTTCTTTTTTTTTTTCATGGTTTAGTTATTATAGCCTAAAATATGAAATTAGCTGTAAGTTGCTTCACTGTAATGATTAAATAGTCTAATATTAATAAAATTCTAGAAAAAAAATATTTTAAAATCATTTGGGGAAAAAAGTAATTTTCGGTTTCGGTTTTCGGCCAGGGGCATCCTGAATTTTTGGTTTTGGTTTCGGTCCAGAATTTTCATTTCGGTGCATCCCTAGTTCACACTATAAATTGTGGGATGTCAAAGCTCCGGACTTCTACAACTGGAATCTTCAATGCTATGCCAACGTCAAGCTTAAAAATGTAAAACCTGGGCCAAATGCTGCCGCTGCAGTGATGCACAAACCTGGTAGCATTGTAGATGTTCCAGAAATCCAGAACATCTACATAAGGTTTATTCATACCTTCCTAAGTAGAAAAATATAAAATAAGTAGTGGGGCCATTACTAGGCAAACTTATAAAAAAATTTTGGGTTCTTTATATTTGGTGTATTAATTGTCCGGCTGGATCTAGTATAGTTGGGAGTTATGGACTGTTCCAGGACAGTTGGAAAGTATAGTTTATTGGGAGGTATGGAATGTCCTTGACGGAACAGTAACAATAAGGAGATATGGACTCTTCTTGCTGGATCTAGGAGAATATGGCAATATGGTTCATTGGTTGGTATGTATTGTCCTTGTTAGATCGGGGACAATTAGGAGATATGGATTCTTCTTGCTGGATCTAGGATAGCATGGCAATACGGTTTATTGGGTGGTATGGATTGTCCTTGTTAGATCTGGGACAATTGAGAAAAATTGACTCTTTTGGCTAGATCTAGGATAGTATGGCAACATGGTTTATTGGTTGGTATGTATTGTCCTTGTTAGATCTGGGACAATTGGGAGAGATGTTCTTCTTGCTGGATCTAGGATAGTGTGGCAATACGGTTTATTGGGCGGTATGGATTGTCCTTGTTAGATCTGGGACAATTGGGAGATATGGACTCTTTTGGCTGGATCTAGGATAGTATGGCAATATGGTTTATTGTGTGGTATGGATTGTCCTTGTTAGATCTGGGACAGTTGGGAGATATGGACTCTTTTGGCTGGATCTAGGATAGTATGGCAATATGGTTTATTTGGAGGTATGGATTGTCCTGGTTAGATCTGGGACAACTGGGAGATATGGACTCTTCTTGCTGGATCGAGGATAGCATGGCAATATGGTTTATTGGGCGGTATATATTGTCCTTGTTAGATCTGGAACAATTGGGAGATATGGAGAGTCCTGCACATCACATAAAATTGTTACAAGCTGTGCCAACCATCCGCGTTTCCACCGTTTTCCTAAGAAACATCAGTCACAAGCTGGTAGCACTCACTACTCTTTTCATGTGACAAATATAAGTTCATTTAATCAACCTTCTATGCCTATTATACTACAGTAAAGATTATAATTGTATTTTATTGAGGTGAAAAAATAGTTTACAGTACTTTATGCATGTTTTCTGTACAATGGTAAATGGCGCAGAACGAGCACACCTTAAAGGTAATATTCTGCACCATCTGCTTGCTAATGAAGTTGGCAAAGAAGGGATTCTTTGAGGATGCTGGCACTGATCATCATTTCAGAGCCTCACTTGATATTTACAATACTGATAGAAAATTACCAAACTGACCTAGTGAGATGACCCATTCTTGGCAATAAAGTAGATTATTTACTGCAAAAGAAACCAGGATGAATCCCAATGCACTATAAATCCTAATGAAAATAAAATTAATTTGTGGTTATCTTTATCACACAATAAAATTTACTGTGTAAATGCATGAAATTATTTTTGCATAAAATGATTAGAGCACATACTGGGTAGGAATAAAAATTGTGTCGGCTCTGTAAACATAAGGATTGTTCTCCTTTAGGGCATGTAACTCCAGGGCAGGAACATGTTGTCAAATTGCTGACATCTTGGTATAGTCACCGTAATAACAGGTGTTTCTGGCTCCCTTGTGAGGCTACTGGAAAAACGTGATTGCCGGAAGCTATTCAGTCAACAACTAATTTATTTTGTGAAAAATATGACCATTTAAAGGCAAAAAAATTATTTTTTCATGATCTTGTCTCTCAGGAAATGTGCGGACATTGTCAGGTGAGCAATTTTCTCAGGTACGCCAATCAGGAGATGTTACGTCACCAACAAGACTTATGATAGGTTGGGTTCAATGACTTCCCCACCGAAGTTTCTCAGAGAAGACATTAGGGTCTACCATTTCAAGAGTATTTGCTTTGGCCTTCTAGGGTAACATCATTCCCTTAAAACCAAAGTTTTACCTTTCCCGATAAAAATAAACTTAAAAAGCAAGGGTCAATCCAGGAATGAGTTCAGGTCCTTATCTTCTGGGTCACAAACCAAAACAAAAACATGATACACCCTAGCTCATATAATCAGTGCTATGCAATCAGCACCCATGTCATTATGCAATAGTAGAAGTGCTCCTCGGGGGTGGAGCCTTTTTTATGTGATTACTCTACTGGACTCTTAAACCCAGCTCCTACCACCAACCTATTAATATAAAAGGCTGGATGAAACATGTCTCTCAGAGCCATTCAGACTAAAGATTAGGACAGCTATCCTTGCAATAGTCATGTGAACTATACCATAAAATTACTTATTAAAATGCAACATACAGGACAGCGGTTATTTGCAGCATACAGTTTACAATATTAAATGTATTTTCCAGGAGCATTCTTGGTTGAAGGGAACATTTAGTAATATAGCCTTACAAACAGCATTGTAATTAATTCAGATCCTTATACATTTCCCTTGTGTTTTAAAGACACATTATTTAAGCAATATCAGGCAAATATCTTGCAATCTGAAACAGTCACTCAAACACTCCCTTTCCGATGTTTTAGGACAAAATACAGGGGACTCTGGAAAAACATTGATCTGGACACGATCCACAGATGCTAATGTAGTTAGGAAAGCTCTTAGAAACCTACGGTTGATATGGACACAAAACATCTCAGAACCATCTTAACATCTCAGGTCCTGTCACAATTACACTACAACCACACTTTGTATGCAATTATTCTAGATAACATTTACTCACCCCTAGGGGTGCACTGTGCATTAAAATCTCAGAAAACAAGAAATTACACCAAAACATCTTGCGTCCTTTAAACGTCTTACTATAGTCCACTTTACACTATGCAGCAATAGATCACAACCTCTACAGGAATTATACGTATTTAAGGTTTCTTCCAGTCCCCTAAGGTCCACAACACCTGGAAACATCAAGGGATCAATAAAAGACAGGCAAAAGAAGACTGTGCACAGCTCTAAAATGGTTATATAAGTTTTAGAAAAATAAATTAAAAAAAACAATGTTAAAACATTCAGTTACTTTAGTGTTAAAGGAACACTATAGTCACCTAAATTACTTTAGCTAAATAAAGCAGTTTTAGTGTATAGATCATTCCCCTGCAATTTCACTGCTCAATTCACTGTCATTTAGGAGTTAAATCACTTTGTTTCTGTTTATGCAGCCCTAGCCACACCTCCCCTGGCTATGATTGACAGAGCCTGCATGAAAAAAAAAACTGGTTTCACTTTCAAACAGATGTAATTTACCTTAAATAATTGTATCTCAATCTCTAAATTGAACTTTAATCACATACAGGAGGCTCTTGCAGGGTCTAGCAAGCTATTAACATAGCAGGGGATAAGAAAATCTTAATTAAACAGAACTTGCAATAAAGAAAGCCTAAATAGGGCTCTCTTTACAGGAAGTGTTTATGGAAGGCTGTGCAAGTCACATGCAGGGAGGTGTGACTAGGGTTCATAAACAAAGGGATTTAACTCCTAAATGGCAGAGGATTGAGCAGTGAGGCTGCAGGGGCATGTTCTATACACCAAAACTGCTTCATTAAGCTAAAGTTGTTCAGGTGACTATAGTGTCCCTTTAAGAATACAAACAGGAGTGTTCCTGTCCCCAGATCTATATAAGTCCTCCTTCCCCCATTTGAAATTAAGCTTTATTCCACCAATCCAGTACTTCTCATAGGGAATTGGGGACCTATTGCGTATGCGCGGCCATGCCCAGCTTCAAGCTTCCCCATAGAAAAGCATTGTATTCAAAGCTCTACTATGAGCATCTGAGTCACGTGACCAAATTTGCAGCCGAATCAGCTTTTGTAGAGAAAGCGCCCCTAGTGTCCGTCAGGAAGGCAGCGATTAGAGGGTGGGAAAAAAAACTACAATGTTTTTTTAAAAGGACAAGACCACTCCTTTGAGATTTAGTGGTTTGGGTGACTATCGTGTCCCTTTAATGATTTGTCTGGCCAGAATAACACATTTTAATTCTAATTTCAGCTTCTCCTTACCATACATTGTTCCATTTCTCAGCCCCATGAATGTTGAAACTAAATGTGTTTTTGTACAAATCGGCTGGGAACTCAAACAATTACAATGAATAGTTCTCAAATTGTAAATTATATAAAAAGGAGGACGTTTTGTTTTTCACAGTTTAGTTCATAGCAGTAGTCTTTATTTAAGAATAAATCACAATTCTCAACGTCTTTCCGATTTCATACAATGGTCCTAGCGCAGAGCCCAATAGGGACGTTTTTAAGTTAGTTTAGCAGGTTTTAAATTAGTTTCTGCTGTTTTTTTCTTTCCTTATCAGTGATTTTCATTCTACAGTCCGTAATACTGATAGATATGTGCTTTCTGCAGAAATGCATTCATCAATTTTAATATTGTTAGGCTGCAAACGAGGAATGTAAAATCACATCGCAAACAGTGGATCCATTAATCAAACACAGCCAGTAATCACTACCCCCAGCTGAGATTTCGAAGAGCTTGCTCTGTGATGAGTCTTGGCTGTTGGACTAGCGATCAAGAATATCGCCTTGGGAATACAGGAAGATACTGATAATGACTTCGCCGAATGGCCCACAGGAAGAATACTGCTGCATTTTCTCATAATAACGGAACTTTTCAAGGTGCACACAGCCGCCCACTCTGCCCCCAAGGCACGCTCCACAGGGGTTGACAAAAAGGTTACATGCAAAAATATGCAAAATTACAGAGTTTACGATTATAATTTTTTTTTTTGAGGGGTTACTGTTACTTTAAGATAGACCTCATTGTAATAATTATGTTTATTTCACTTTTTGGGGTTTATATGTTCTAGTTTTGCAGTGATAGAAGAAAAACATTAAAAGGAATTCTGTCCTGATTTTTTTAATTTAAGGAATACTATAAATGCTAGGAATACAATGCTGTATTCCTGGCACTATTGCTCCCTCTGCCTCTCCCATATCTTGCATCCCCTCCCCCCACCCCCCACTGCAGTAAATAAACATTTATCCCAGCGCCAAGGTCCCTTGGAGCTCCACCTCCTCCAAGGTCTCAGGACAAGGAGCCGCTAATGCGCATACGCGAAAAATGCAGCGTGTGCATTAGACCTCCCCATAGGAAAGCACTGAATCAATGCTTTCCTATGGGGAAAAAATCTGACGTTGGAGGTTCTCATGCAGAGCAAATGTATGTTTGGATCCATGAAGCTCCCCCAGTGGCTGTATGGTAGACAGCCACTGGAGGCAGACTTAGAGCTGCAACGTAAACATTGCTGTTTCTCTGGAAGTGCAGTGTTTAACATTGCAGCACTAAGTGGAATAGGGACACTGCACCCAGACCACCTCAATGAGCTGAAGTGGTCTAGGTGCCTATACAGTTTGCTTATTTAAAAATAATCACACGTATTATAGAGACTGTGCATGCTACTTTGTAATGCATTTAAGGACTCGTTTTCCTGGCACTATAGTGCCCTGAGGGTGCCCCCTCCCGCCGGGCTCTAGGGTGAGGAAGGGGCTAAACTTACCTCTTTCTCCAGCGCCAGGCGGGGAGCTCTCCTCCTCCTCTTTGCCTCTTCGGCTGAATGCACATGCGCGGCAGGAGCCGCGCGCGCATTCAGCCAGTCCATAGGAAAACATTCTCAATGCTTTCGTATAGACGCTGGCGTCTTCTCACTGTGAAAATCACAGTGAGAAGCGCGGAAGCCCTCTAGCGGCTGTCAATGAGGCAGCCACTAGAGGCTAGATTAACCCATTTATAAACATAGCAGTTTCTCTAAAACTGCTACGTTTATAGAAAAAAGGGTTAAACCTAGCTGGACCTGGCACCCAGACCACTTCATTAAGCTGAAGTGGTCTGGGTGCCTATAGTGGTCCTGTAAGTGCATTTCATTACTTATGGGGACAGCCATCTTGAAGTCCTCTTTGGCCATGAGGACTCCCTAAAAAAACTTGTGTGCAATCACAAATACTGACATTTAATAGCATTGGGACCATGCTTACGACACTAACTAGGCTCTGCGCATGTTCAGCCCTTAATAATTGTGGCGAAAGCTGCCTCGCCACTGGACATTGGAGAGGTCTGGCTGCCTGCCTCCTACCTGCTGACTATGGCCCCTTGTGAATTTGTACTTTTGAATGCAATATTTGGGCATGTGGTATTTTATATTGCTGCTACTGGCCCTTTAAGGGCCATCCGTGGACATATTATGACTGTTAGGAACAATGCCCTTTAAGACTGTGTAGCAGGTTGCATTCAGGCTGTGTTTAATATTATGTGTTCGGTAAACGGTGTTATGTGTATGCAGCATTCCCCTGATTGTTCGGTAGAATCACTCCATTCATTATATTGAGTGAAACTACCGAACAACCAGACCACCCTGGAGTAACTGTGCCTCCAATTACCGTTTGCAACAATGTTGCAAACGGGTAATTGGCAATCTATGTAATGTGTTCTTTGTCCTCTGGGTGACCGCCATTCGGGAAACGAACACGTGGCGGCGGCCATCTTAAACTCCCGAACAGCAGTGTTTTGCCATTGAGTGTCTGGAACTAAAATCGGACACTCGACTAGGCAAACACCGCTGAGACCTCCAGACTTCCATGAATTTGTGTGGAAACTACCGAATGACTCGCGGTTCGGTAGAAAGAACCCCATGAATAAGGGAATTCGTTTAAACCCTCCCCAGGCTCTTTAACCCAGGCAATTCGTGTGTTTCATTCCCTTTTCTGTGACTGACTGCAGGGCCATAATACATGGATCTATTTTCGGATACTTTTGCCATGCAGTCAGTCAAAACTTTAACCCTCCATAATTCCCGAACCCCTGGTCCGATCTGGGTGATTTTTGGATATGTGTCTCACCCAGATCAGGGCTACCTGTAACATTTAAAGGGGTATCCCTATGTTTAGGGGTACATTCAGTATCCCAGGGAATTTGTGTCTGGACTAATGGGATTATGTGTCACACTAAGGGGAGGAGATGTGTGGGAGGTAACTGGTACATTATTGGCTGGGGTACTAATTGTTGTGGATCCCTCCCTTGCATGGGAGAATGTCTTAAAAGGAGGTTGTGTGAATAAATCTTCAGATTCTGGTGTCGTCTCGTTGTTGGGGGAATTGGATTGTATGCTGACTGCCAGGAGTGTAACCCTTTCGTATGGTTTTCCTGTTCGGATATTTCCAGTGGTCATGTGTTTCCAGTTCGGGAGATCGGTGCTTACAGTAGCTGTCGGTGTAGCTGAGAAAGGGGAATATCGTCTAAACGGTCCGTTACAATAATGCTGACTAGTGTATTTTGCAGTCAGCCTGGTGTGGATTTACCCCAGATTGATGTGCCAAATAGGCCTGCTCTTTGCCAGCGAGGCCCCAGCCCCTGTCCCAATTAGAGGTATGCAAACATGTCACCATCTGCCTGAGATTTGTGTGAGTTATGCTCCTGAGAGTTGAATTAAAATTTAACTCCCACTAATCTCAGACAGACCAGGCATACAGGTGGTTTGGGAACCATAGTGTTCTATGTCGATATCTTAGTGTTCTATACTTGTATCCTAGTATTGTACATGTGTACCCATATTGTGGTATATCTGCATAGGGTTGTATATGTACATCGGGTGTTACATTTGTAACCTGAGCACGGTATATTGGTTTCCTTGTAACAAAATGTTATTTATTGCATAAAATAAAGTCCGACAAAATAAGCAGGCAGGTGCAGTAATATATAATGTCTAATTGCAAGAGACAGGGTAAGTCCTGAAGTAAATAAGTAATAGTTGTGTTTGCCTAGGGAACCCTTCAGGCTTAAATTAGTGCCCAGACACAGTGATATACAGGTCTCTGCAATGCCATTTTTAGATTCCAGCTGAGCTAAACCGAAGAATGAGCTCGACATCTAATCATGGACTATTTGTATGACTAAGCTGTGATAAGTCTGGTTACAATCGGTGTCACTTCCTAACATTTTAGTTACAGTTCTTCCAGTCTGACTGCATTTTAAGAAGAATCAGTGTGGGGTCTTCATTAACGGGACACTGTAGTCACCGATACAACTTTAGCTTGATGCAGCAGTTTTTGTGTGGCCGGTCTTAGGGGTGTGCGAGCTGTGAGGCCGCACAGGGCGCCATGGGAGCAGGGGGCGCCATGCGGCCAACACAGCTCACACATGGCCGGCGGGTATTATAAAAAATAAAAAAAACAACAAAAAAATATTGTGACGGGCTGGAGCTTCCCTACGGCGAGGGCGGAGCTAAACTGATAGTGGGGGCAGAGCTAAAAGTGCCAGGTAACTGCTGCAGGGGAAGCAGGAAGGAGTCCCTGCTTCCCCAACAACCAGTCTCCAGGAGCTGCACTGCCTCCACTCCTCCATAATGAACAGAGGTTACTATGGGTAATTGTCTGCCTGTGTGTGTGTGTGTGTGTGGCTGTCTGTGTGTTTGACTGTCTGCCTGTGTGTGTCTGTGTTTATGACTGTCTGCCTATTTGTATGTGTGTGTGTCTGTGTGTATGACTGTCTGCCTATTTGTGTGTGTGTGTGTCTGTGTGTATGACTGTCTGCCTGTGTGTGTTTGTGTGTGACTGTCTGCCTGTGTGTGTGTGTCTGTCTGCCTGCCTGTGTGTGTGTTATTATTATCATGTTATTTATATAGCGCCATCAAATTCCGTAGCGCTTTACAATGGGTGGACGAACAGACATGTAGTTGTAACCAGACAAGTTGGACACACAGGAACAGAGGGGGTGAGGGTCCTGCTCAATGAGCTTACATGCTAGAGGGAGTGAGGTAAAATGACACAAAAAGGTAATTATAGTATTAGACTAGTGACAGTTGCAGAAGAGGAATCAGTCAGGAGCTATTAACAGTTTAATTGATACGCTTTTATGAAGAAGAGGGTTTTTAACGATTTTTTGAAGGAGTGGAGACTGGGTGAGCATCTAACGGAGGAGGGAAGCGAGTTCCACAGGAACAGTGCAGCCCTCGAGAAATCTTGAAGGCGAGCATCAGATGTGGGAGTACGGACAGAAGATAGACGTAAGTCTTCAGCAGATCGTAAGGGCCTAGACCGGACATACTTGTGTATAAGGGAAGATAGATAGGTTGGAGCAGCATTATGTAGCGATTTGAAAGCAAGAACCAGAATTTTAAATTGAGCACTATATTTTATAGGAAGCCAATGTAGGGACTGACAGAAGGGTGAGGCATGGGAGGTGTGGGCGGACAGGAAGATAAGCCTCGCTGCCGCGTTCATTATGGACTGTAACAGCGCAAGTTGGGAGCACGTAAGACCACTGAGAAGCGAATTACAGTAGTCAAGGCGAGAAAGGACAGTGGAATGGACCAACACCTTAGTCGCATCTGGCGTTAAGTAGCGGCGGATGCGCGCAATGTTTTTGAGATGGAAATGACAGGATTTGGCAACAGATTGAACATGAGGCTTGAAGGAGAGGTCAGAGTCAAAGAGAACACCTAGGCAGCGAGCCTGCGTGATGGAGCTGATGGTATCACCTTTGACTTTGAGGGAGACAGACACAGGAGTAAAAAATATATAGAGTGTGTGACTGTCTGCCTGTGTGTATGACTGTCTGCCTGTGTGTATGTGTGACTATCTGCCTTTTTAAATAATTATTAATTTAATAAATCTCCTATACAATCACTACACTTCTATACACATAGACTGTACATGGATGACGGGGGGGTGGCGGAGAGGGCGATGTGAAAATTTTTCGCACAGTGCGTCTAAAGGTCTAAGGCCGGCTCTGTGTCTAGATCATGCCTCTGCAGTCTTACTGCTCGATTCAGTGCCACTTATGAGTTATTTCACTTTTGTTTCTGTTTATGCAGTGCTGGTCAAACCTCCCCTGGCTGTGACTGACATAGCCTGCATGAAAACAAAATGGTTTAATTTTCAATCATATGTAACAGACTTTCAAAGTTTGTATCTCCTGCTCTGTAAATTGAAATTTAATCACACACAAGAGGCTCCTACAGGGTCTATCAAGTTATTAACAGAGAAGGAGATGAGAAATTCTAAATTAAACAGAATTTACAATAAAGGAAGCATAAACATTAGATGACACTTTACAGGAAGTGTTTAGGAAGGCTGTGTAAGTCACATGCAGGGAGGTGTAACCAGAGCTGCATAAACAAAGTGATTTAACGCCTAAATGGTAAAGAATTGAGCAGTGAAACTGCAGTGGCATGATCTATACACCAGAACTGCTTCATTAAGCTAAAGTTTTTTTGGAGACTATAGTGTCCCTTTAAACAGGGAGTATGTTGAGAGCTGACAATTCTCTTGCAAAATGTATAAACTAGAAATAAATAGTCAAGTTATAAGGAATGTGTTGGAGATGGCTCGCAACTAGATTCTTCTAAACTACATGTTGCCGTCAAATTGCCACACACATGGTTTAGTGAATAAGCCCCTTGATTTAATATGCCAACAGAGTAAAGCAACATTCAGGCATCGCTTACTGTATCTGTGTTGAGTACATGCGCAGACTATCCTAAATCTTAATTAGATGGACTTTGCACTCTCAAAATGAATGAGCAAACTCATTCCACTTTCTTTTTCACTCTCTTAGCAAAGTGCACAAGAACATGGACTTAAATCTATTTCCACAACATCCATAAATGCATCACTATTTCAAATAATTAAAAGCAGCGAGGAGAAAAGATAACACACTGAACGTATGCAATTTTGACAAAGCAGATAAAAGCGTTAAAAAAAGGAAGATGAAATAAGGATAAGTGAATTTTTAAAAAATATATACTTATGTTTTTTAAATGCAATTCCAATGCTGTTTTTCCATTGAATTCCCTTTGATTTTATTTGTGTGTGACAGCTGGAGAGGAGCTTCCTGTACTCGAGTTGTTAGTGGTTCCCTTAATGGAAAGTGTAGGTGTCAAATGAGATATGCAACATAAGTAAAAATAATCCTAGATATGGGAACAACGTGTCATCCAATTGAAAAGATGAAACCGAGAGCTTTCTTTGTTGTCAACATTGGAAACAAGAGTATTTTGGAGAATGTGTCTGTTGCGATGTTGTTTTCGAGATGGTTACTTATTACCCATCGCACAGCCACACGGAACAAGCAGCTATGACTGTACGCAATATCTTTTGCGAAATCTTGACTTTTAATAAGCGGTGAGTACATTAAAAATATTGCACACAATTAGATAACATACTCTTACCTTCCACTACCAATGTGTGAAACTGTTTGTACCCGCTGGGGTTGTGACATCTTGACTTTGTTTTTTTGAGAAATGGAGAGGTATGTTAATGTCCGTGCCCACCAAGACCATCCCCACGCTCAGAATGAACAAAGGCAAGGTATGCTGTGATTTCTCTACAATGATTCTCTCCACAAAAGAACAGCTGACAAAGATCTGCAAAGATACTTTTCTATTCATCACCATTAAAGAGCGTAGGCTCTGTGGACTATTCTCCATTGAATTAATGCTTGAAACATGAGCGGATCACTCACAAAGTGACAGAGAAGGCATGGTTTCTGCAGTGCTATGTGCTTTTCACATCTGCACGGTATAAATTGGCTCCCGTGTGACAGTGATTAGGGAGAGAATTCGCAATTTACCCAGCTACGGCAGCTTTTATCCGGGTTTGTTTAGAGGTGTGCTTTAATAGGAACACCTGTGATGTTATATTTCAAGCATAGACAAACTAAAAAACTAATAGGGAAGAAGATACATTACAGTCTGTCATCTGCTAAAGTCGTATCAGTGTCAACAACCCAGTCTGTTAACCCTCTCTGAAACGAATGTTGATTAAACTCATTATGCTGTTTGTCTGTTTTATTCAAAATTTGTCCGAATATTTGTAAAGTCTCGTGGAGTCTAAAGGATAATCTAGACATTGACCCTTTGCTTGGGGTTACTAGAAAACTCATGCAGGCTAGATCTGCTGGAATTTAGATTGTGTGTGGGATCATTCTTATGCCAAATGGCGCAGGTGAACAAAACATTATAATTTTGCCCACAGGCCAAGCTAACAAACTCTTGTCCATTCTCCCTTTTTTAACTTAATTTTTCATGTGTTCTAAATGCAAAGCTGGACAGTGCTTGGAACCCCACACAGAGCCTGTAAAGATCTAGCAAGAAGCTATCACTCAAAGCACTGGGTTAAATAAATGTCCCCATCCCAAGAATGCCCAGACTTCATCTCCAACAATTCCTGTTAGCAGTGTTAACAATACATTTCCACATCATTACCTAAAGGCACATTTTCATGACTGATAAAAGTATGCCTGCTGAGAGGTTGCATCTGTTACGGACGCGATCACATAGACACAGAGACCCAATATCAACCGACACAGTGACAGGATTGTGTGTAGAGATGGAACAAAATCACCCAATAATAGTAACTAGAAAGAAGAGTTGAACTTAACGCCAGATGCGACTAAGGTCCATTCCACTGTCCTTTCTCGCCTTGACTACTGTAATCCGCTTCTCACTGGTCTTACGTGCTCCCAACTTGCGCAGTTACAGTCCATAATGAATGCAGGGGCGAGGCTCATCTTTCTGTCCGCCCGCACCTCCCATGCCCCACCCTTCTGTCAGCCCCTACATTGGCTTCCTATAAAATATAGAGCTCAATTTAAAATTCTGATTCTTGCTTTCAAATCGCTACATAATGCTGCTCCTACCTATCTATCCTCCCTTATACACAAGTATGTCCCGTCTAGTCCCTTACGATCTGCTGAAGACTTATGTCTATCTTCTGTCCGTACTCCCACGTTCCTGTGCAACTCGCTTCCCTCCTCTGTTAGATGCTCTCACCCAGTCTCCACTCCTTCAAAAAATCGTTAAAAACCCACTTCTTCATAAAAGCGTATCAATTAAACTGTTAATAGCACCTGAATAATTCCCCTTCTGCAACTGTCACTAGTCTAATACTATCCTTACCTTTTGTGTCACTTAACCCCACTCCCTCTAGCATGTAAGCTCATTGAGCAGGGTCCTCAACCCCTCTGTTCCTGTGTGTCCAACTTGTCTGGTTACAACTACATGTCTGTTTGTCCACCCATTGTAAAGATCTGCAGAATTTGATGGCGCTATATAAATAACATAATAATAATAATAAGATGCAGATACTATAGAAAAAGAAGGGATCGATAAAAATGTAGATTGGCCAGTAATAGTTAAAAAGGATAATTTTATTAAACAAAAACAGAACTATTCCTAGAACATGCATCATCAAAAATCTGCTAACCCAAGTATGTACAATAAAAGTAAAAAAAAACAAACAAAAAAACTTTATAAAAGTAGTTACCAAGAACATGAGATATAAATGTGTCTTAAAGGGACACCATAGGCACCCAGATCACTTTATCTCATTGAAGTGATCTGGGTGCAGTGTCTCTGTCCCTTTATTCCTGCAATGTAAAACATTGCCATTTTTGAGAAATTGCAATGTTTACATTGCAGTGTTAAGGCTGTCTCTAGTGACCACAAATAGACAAAAATAAGTCCTGCGTTCAGACCCACTACTCCTGGGCGGCAGCAATGACCATAGTACACATCAGCCCCAATACTTAAAATGAAAAAGAAAATAGTTAGCTGCACACTATCCCAAATCCCTATGCATATTTAAATAAATAAGAGTTTTTTTGTTTCACTTCAAAGGCCATAAGGTGTAAGCCCACCTGCCTTTATGTGGCAGGTGGGCTTACACCTAGTGGTCACTGGAATAAGGCAAGTGAAAAAAAAAATTGTTCTCATCACTGCGGCGGTGGGTAGAAGGACACTATAGTGTTAGGAATACAGCTTTACATTCCTCGCTATAATGCTCCTTTAACCTTCTGTCTTAAGGTGTAACAGTCCCTTTAAGACTCATAGAATTTTTTTTTCTCACAAACTTTATTTTAACCTATTAGCTGCCATTTGCAGCACATCTCAGAAGAATACCAAGGCAAGTTAGCAGCCCCTCTATATTGACAAATTCCAAGCTTCTGAGTTCAGGGCCAAGTCACATCTCTTTTTTAGAGTTTGTGTTCAGCGTCTTGGCTTTGTATGGTGCCACAGAATATGTTGGATCTCTTTAGACAAAGAATAATAATAAATAGTAGATTAGACAGCCTCTCATGACAGTCTCTGTGTATCGGGGGCTTTGGGGGAGAATCTATGTATCATTGTCTACGTGTTGGCATGCTTCAGAAAATTAATGGCAAGCAGATGGCACTTGCAGTGTAACATAAACCATCTCTTAAAACCAATAATTGCTGGCATCTATGCCCCAGGGCAAAGATCCAACCAACTTGCAAGCCGGGAACAAGGCATTTCAGCAGATGGGCATGAGTGTACACAGGCAGCTATGGAATCTTTAAACCACCGTCATGTGATGTGTTAAAGGACTCTGAGAAATGCTCACATGAAGGACAAAATAGAACACTTGGCATGCAGGGTGCGTGGGGTCCACAGTGTCCTTTTTTGGAAACAGAACTGTAACCTTTTCGTTAGCCTGTCTTTGTAAGTAGCTCCATAACCTTAATGGAAGAACAGTGATAGTGTAAAATAAATGTATGGTAAGTACAGAAAGAGTTTACCTTATTCCTGATCAATCCATGGCATCATGAAGATGTTATAGTGCTAGGAGTATCCCTTTAATGCTGCCATGTGTTGATCGTGAATGTAAATGTACAAAACCTCAGAGTTAAACCACTTATTATCCTTATTTGCCATCTCTGAGTAAG
This sequence comes from Pelobates cultripes, assembly GCA_933207985.1. NCBI lineage: Eukaryota > Metazoa > Chordata > Amphibia > Anura > Pelobatidae > Pelobates > Pelobates cultripes. The sequence goes on from OW240916.1 coordinate 18,541,315, forward strand.
TCACAATAGCTCCCTGAGAATAAGTAGATTAATTAGATTGTAAGCTCTGTTAGACAGATAGTGCTATTAATTGCCACAAATAGCATGTGACAGGTTCCCTCCCCTGCAGTGAAAAGGTTAATTAAACCTGCAAGAAAGGATAGCTGTTAAACGAAACCTTGGGATGACGTCATTCGCAAAATTAAATAGAGCTGGGAGTTATTCAATTTCACGGTATTACAGCCAATTTGTTATCACTGGAATATTATTGTGGATTCATACTGGTCATATTTAAAAGGAGTTACAAAAACAAATTACAATACAGAAGAGATCATCTGGAAAAATAAATATTTTCTGGATCTGTAGAGTGAGTTAAATTAATCTAGATCTGCACACTGCGCCTAACTGTTCTTGACCCACACAGTTCAGCCGCTCTAGACACTCACACAACACCCATTCTAGACCTGCATCCTGAGCCCAACCATTCTAGTTCCCCACACTGAGTCCAACCTCTCCAGACACTCACACTGAGCCCAAACATTCTGGACCTGCACACTGACCCAATTATTCTCGAACTGAACCCCCCCCCCCAAACTCACACACTCTATTCTAGACCCACACACTGAGCCCAGTTGTTCTAGACCTACACACTGAGCCCAATCGTTCTAGACCCACACACTAAGCCTAATCGTTCTAGACCCACACACTGAGCCCAATTGTTCTGGACCCACACACTGAGCCCAATTGTTCTAGACCCTCACACTGAGCTCATCCATTCTAGACCCATACACTAAGCCCAATCATTCTATACCCACACACTGAGCCCAATTGTTCTAGACCCTCACACTGAGCTCATCCATTCTAGACCCATACACTAAGCCCAATCATTCTATACCCACACACTGAGCCCAATTGTTCTAGACCCTCACACTGAGCTCATCCATTCTAGACCCATACACTAAGCCCAATCATTCTATACCCACACACTGAGCCCAACCGTTCTAGACCCACACACTGAGCCCATTCATTCTAGACCCACACACTGAGCCCATTCGTTCTAGACCCTCACACTGAGCCCAATCGTTCTATACCCATACACGTAGCCCAATCGTTCTATACCCTCACACTAAGCCCAATAATTCTAGACCCACACACTGAGCCCAACCATTCTAGACCCATACACTGAGCCCAATTGTTCTGGACCCACACACTGAGCCCAATTGTTCTGGACCCACACACTGAGCCCAATTGTTCTGGACCCACACACTAAGCCTAATCGTTCTAGACCCATACACTAAGTCCAATCATTCTAGACCCACACACTAAGCCCAATCATTCTAGACCCACACACTGAGCCCAATCATTCTAGACCCACACACTGAGCCCAATTGTTCTGGACCCACACACTGAGCCCAATTGTTCTAGACCCTCACACTGAGCTCATCCATTCTAGACCCACACACTGAGCCCAATTGTTCTGGACCCACACACTGAGCCCAATTGTTCTAGACCCTCACACTGAGCTCATCCATTCTAGACCCATACACTAAGCCCAATCATTCTATACCCACACACTGAGCCCAACCGTTCTAGACCCACACACTGAGCCCATTCATTCTAGACCCACACACTGAGCCCATTCGTTCTAGACCCTCACACTGAGCCCAATCGTTCTATACCCATACACGTAGCCCAATCGTTCTAGACCCACACACTAAGCCCAATCATTCTAGACCCACACACTGAGCCCAACCATTCTAGACCCATACACTGAGCCCAATTGTTCTGGACCCACACACTGAGCCCAATTGTTCTGGACCCACACACTGAGCCCAATTGTTCTGGACCCACACACTGAGTCCAATTGTTCTAGACCCTCACACTGAGCTCATCCATTCTAGACCCATACACTAAGCCCAATCATTCTATACCCACACACTGAGCCCAACCGTTCTAGACCCACACACTGAGCCCATTCATTCTAGACCCACACACTGAGCCCATTCGTTCTAGACCCTCACACTGAGCCCAATCGTTCTATACCCATACACGTAGCCCAATCGTTCTAGACCCACACACTGAGCCCATTCGTTCTAGACCCTCACACTGAGCCCAATCGTTCTATACCCATACACGTAGCGCAATCGTTCTATACCCATACACGTAGCCCAATCGTTCTAGACCCACACACTGAGCCCATTCTTTCTAGACCCTCACACTAGCCCAATCGTTCTCTGAGTTCTAGACCCACACACTGAGCCCATTCGTTCTAGACCCTCACACTGAGCCCAATCGTTCTATACCCATACACGTAGCCCAATCGTTCTAGACCCACACACTGAGCCCATTCGTTCTAGACCCTCACACTGAGCCCAATCGTTCTATACCCATACACGTAGCCCAATCGTTCTAGACCCACACATTGAGCCCAATCGTTCTAGACCCATACACGTAGCCCAATCGTTCTATACCCATACACGTAGCCCAATCGTTCTATACCCATACACGTAGCCCAATCGTTCTAGACCCACACACTGAGCCCAATCGCATACATTAAACACATACATAAATCAAAGATTAATTGTACCCTGTGGTCAGGAATTTAACCAATAAGGCCCTGTAGTATTAATTTGTAAAAGCATACCTGGTTAGAACGGATTTGTGACAGTGCTACTATGTTAAAAAAGGCCAATAAAATATTGAACATTTTAACGGTATGGCTGAAATATTGTTATCCATATACTCCTTGCATTTCATGCTAAATCCCACCCACAACATCTTTAATATATTCATGTTTTTTTATGGGATGGGGCATGTATTGAAATTTGGACTCAATAGGTACCAAATTCCTTCCTGGCACCTTTTATGCCCCAAGCTATTAAATCAAACCTTTCCTAGCAATAAAATGCTGCTGGGCTCAGGAATAAAATTCTATCCCTGCCAGGATCTCCAGCATTAAATTCCTGTCTGCATACACAATGTCCAACATTTCTATCATAAATATTAGAAGAGATTTTTTTTTATTTTATTTTGAATGACCTCAAACATAAAACACATCACTGCTTCTTTGGTGCATAATGATTGGATAAATCAGTCACGGAGCGATTTGTTAAGTCGCGCACAGTAGGGTAATTTCACAAGACAGAGTTAATTGGCTCCAACACATTACATTACTGAGAAGCCGGCGAGAGATATTGCCTGGCACGGAGCATCTAGATTGACATCTAATGTCCTTAGCCGTCTATCGGCTGATAACGACTTGTAGAAGAAACATTTGATTGGCTTGCACTTGAAAGAGTTAAAGAGTGCCAACAGCTGCACCCTAGAAGGGCGAGATAAGACTCATGACTCATCTTCAGTGTCATTTCATTAACTGCACTATCACACCGAGCAGGAACCAGGGTACTCTGTTTACAGTATCGAAATCCTTGCATTCGGAGATAATCGCGTTTGTTAAAAATCATTTTTAATTTAGTCCCTTTCGCAGTTTACAACATAGATCACACAAACATACCCTGGGAATTACAAACAGGAAGGACTTGTCTTCTGTATTAGAATGATTGCTGCAAAAGGTCTAAATTCTGAATTCTGCCATTTTCATGTCTTTAATTATGTCGGTATGTTGGAGGAGCTTTGAAGTTATTAGGATAGACTATAAATGGTTTCAAATGTGAAAGTATGAGAATATTTTGGAATTCTGTATATTCCTGTGTTACCTTGACCTCTTACGTGATCTGATCTTCATCCAAGTGTCGCTGTAGCACCTGAGATTCCATGTTTTTTCCAGCACTTTACAATATTATAAAGAGGGAAATTTAGCAATAAATGAAACAAACTATTGCAATTTTTAACAGGAACGATAGGTTGATGTGCTGGAACGAGCTTACAGTCTAGATTTTATAGTCTTTGACTTGTGATTCCATTCCAATGACAGACATTGAATGAAAAGACATATTCTAAGAACACATTGACATTCTGTATACACACAGACATTTTACAAACCCATAGACATTCTACAGACACACAGACATTTTACAAACACACAGCCATTATCTTGCAGCATGTACTGGTTTAGCAAAGATCTTATTGTTCCTCCAATGTTTGCAAACTAGCCATACCATGATGTTGGCACTGCCATGCTTTTTACAAACTGCAATGAAGTCACTCTGACCTTATTCTGGCATATCTTTCATTGCTTCTTATGCACACAGCAACAGCTCACCATTAGATAAGTATTTGTTTCAATTATCTCTGTCACAGAGTATAATGCGGATTTGATTGATTCAGAAATTTTGCTGCATTTATAAGAATTAAGTATTGTTATAGTGATGTTTATAATGATGCCATTTAAAGTCCTCCTGGAATGCAGACACACACACACACACATATATACAAACACACACACACACACAGAAACATTTATACACATACATACAAACAAAATCACACATATACAAAATATTTTAGTCAATCTCCTGTTTCCTACCTTTTAGGTGCAGGAGTGTGACTTTCCCTGGGGTCCAGTGGTGGCTCAGCCTGATGGGAGTCAGAGTTCCCACTTTGACTCCCTGCTCTTCCTCCCGCGCGGCTCCCGGTGTAAGCTGGGAGGAGTGACCTGGGCAGTCACTTCCTTCCAGCTGTGATGTCATCTCAGGGGGCCCGGTCGCGCTGTTAGGGCGCTACAGAGCTGACCGGGCCCCCTGGAAATGAATTTCCATCGGGTGGCCCTAACAGCATGGCAACATAGCGTCGGGCACTGCGGTCGCAGGGTCGGCAGGGCGGCCGGGCCCCCTGGAGTGGTGGGCCTGGTCGCAGCTGCGACCGTGGTAGTTCCGCCACTGGCTTATTGGTAATGAAACGGAAATACCACAAGAACTATACACGTATTTATCCCAGTGACTAATCTGCACCAACACAAGTCATATGATGTAACTGGCATGATGCATCAGACAGATTGTTGTGTCATGCCCAGGGCATGTAATACATTAAAATTCACACAGCACCAATTAACGTAAATGTAAAAAAAAAAATCACTTTCATGTTAAGTTGAGAAACTCAAGCTTCTACAATTTCGATTTGTACATTAGCCCTGATGACCAGGAGAAAGCAGAAGACTTGCCCTGTGTATTCCATCTGCTGCGCTGATAGAACACTGCACATCCTGCCAGCGATCCTGTTTGTCTGCTTTTTATTACGCACTCTATAGCCAAAGGAACTGCAAAACAAGCCTGGCACACAGTGTACCAATTCATGTACAGTCATACAGATAGGCATTGATCAATTACTAATAACAAATAATATCTGCATGCAGGGACTGGTAAAGTACTCCCCAGACAAAGACACCTGTGGGCTCCAACTTAAAGGGACCCTCAGAGCAACAATGTAGTCATTCCAGTGAAATCATTCCATCCCTTTATTTCTTCTTCCATCAAGCTCACCTGGTACCTAAAGCCACCCTTTACACGTGAAAATGATTTGACAAAATCTAGACAGATGGCAGCCTAGTACTCATTGTACCATAACCACTACAATACGTTATAGTCATTGATGACTTGAGGGGTCACTCTAAGTACTACTCTGCTCTGTGGTTGAATACGAGAGTATCCTGTTATACCAAAGGGTACAGGGGTTTCTGCTAAATGCAGCCGGACCGGAACACAATAAATGCATCAATTAACTATATTTCAAGCAAAGTTATATCACAAACACAAAATAAGGCACTGCATGTATTTATGAGTGCGCTAGTTTCTCGAGTACTACCTTGTGTATCGCCCAATAGCGTTCATGACTGCTAAATATAATGGAGGATATCCCTAAAATATTGAATTAAATAATCATAGTGGAGAAAAAAATGAGAGCTAAACATACTTAGTGCATTGCTGTAGTTACCAAAGAGTTCTCTATTTAACGCCTTAGCAACAAATGGTATTTTATGATATCACAACTAGACCGCCAGGAGCCAGCGTTACTGCTGTACTCTTTCGCATGCACAAGACTACAGCATTGAGGTCTAGGGAGGATCTTTCAAAACAGCAGGATCCTAAATAGACAGAGCCAGTTCCCTGCAGCCGTCACAGTTGATGGCTGGGGGGATTAACACTTCTAGATGACGGTCGTTCCTAGTGACCCAATCCCTACTTTGTCTTAATATTTCCTTTGGCTGGGCTGAATTTTCACTGAAATTCCAACACAGTTAATATGAGTTTTTCCTGAAGATTCTATTTTTATGAAATATTCGTTTTGCAGGGTGATGGACTGACAGTGCCACTATAAGTCTGAATTATTCCATCACTGGCCTGGCAGGGGTGAAACACCACTAATACATGCACTGCTTGGCATAAACCACCTTTGTCAAGGTGGTACCGATTTATTTTGCAGTAAACGAGTTAATTGCAAAACGAGAACGAGATCTGCAGAAAACCAAGTCATAATTAATGAGACATATATTACTTGCTAGTTTGCTGCAATCGTTCCATTTTAATACACATCTCATTATGTTCTAATCTACAATTAATTGTTCCATTTTTGCTTTGAACCATTTACTTGAACAATATAAATAAATTTAAAACGTTTTCCTAAATTAATCGAACAGGAAGATTGAGGATATATATCTACAGCAGCCACGCTCAACCCTCGTTTTTTCCTCACTAAATACGGGAAACAGCAGATTTTTTGTTTTCCCGCAAAGCAATATAATCTGGTTTTATACACCATCTCAGACTTTAACTGCGTCTGCAGCTGATTAATTGATCTTATTATTAACTCAATGGTATTCGATTTATTGACTCTGGAAGGATTAAAGCCTGAGTTCATTATGCTGATACATCATTAGATTAAAATATGTCGATTCTTATCAAAATACAGCCAGGTAAGCTCATAGTTCTAGAAAGCATATTAAAAGCTATTAGGTAACAGTTCCGTGATGTACCCCTAATCCCCAAAGACGCTCCAAATGTTCTCATTGGGGGGTTACACACTAGCTTCAAAGTCACAAGACAAGCCCAGTCACATGACAGGCAAAGTCCTGTAAGTGGGATCACTAAGGGGTTAATAAGTTTGGCCAGGGGACTCAGGGCCATCTTGGCCACATCATCATCTCTGCTCCATTCTTTTGACAAGCCCCGTCTCTGGCTGCCAACTTGATAGGACAGTGTCCCAAGGCCTTGTGACAATCGTCAAACCAGCACTGTAATCTAACAGTGTTATCTACCAATAAGTAGTGGCCGACGCATCATTTAATTGTTCCCGCAGACATGAATAGGAGTAGAGGAAGACTGACTAACAATTGGAGTCTACACTCGAAGGTAAAAGTGACCACTAGGTCAGATGCAGCCACTAACTCACTCAACGTTATCCCATTAAATTACCTACTAAGTTCTCAGTGAATACTTTTCTAACAACCTACTTCATTACCCCTAATTTTACCCTTTGTGTCACTACACCCCACTCCCTCTAGAATGGAAGTTCATTGAGCAGGGCCCTCCACCTTTCTGTTCCTGTCCGTCCAGTTGTCTGGTTACAATTACATGTCTGTCAGTCCACCCATTGTATAGCGCTGCGGAATCTGATGGCTCTATATAAATAATAAAATAATAATAATAATAATTTATGCTTGATGTAAATTGGAAAACACAAGCTAGCATCTGCAAACTCACAGTACATCTCATTGGAGTAAAATATATTTACTCCACAGTTTCATATTCACTAAACAGAGAATAGTGGTGCATTGAATAATATTTTGCAAAATTCAGACTAAAATAGCCAGGACCTAACAAAGTACTTTATTTAATATTGTTGGAAAAGCGTTCTAAATGTTTTCATATTTTTGGATTAACTTTAAATATGGATTAATGTTATGAAAAAAAAATATTTTACTTTTGTAATATTTTGATATATTGATATATATTCGTATATATGGTATATGTTTTGATCTTTTAATAGGTTGAAAAAACAGCTATCTAAACATATTAAATAATTTGGAAAGTTTATCCCACAATATTAAATCGAGGCCATACGAAATAATTGAGAATGTTTTTTCTAACAGTATTGAATCATTTAAAAAGCCTATTAAAATAAGACCAAAATTATTTTTTTCCCCCTAAATTTTGTAGTTTAGTTTTCAATTCACTATAATTTGCTATTTGGTGAATAAATCCTTAAGGACAACTTGCTCAGATGGTTATAGATGAAGTGCTAGATCAACCTTTTCTTGTGTTCTGTTGGCGTTGCTGTGGCAATTACTTGGAAACTGCACTTGTTTTTTTGCTAATTTGTAACAAAATCCTCAGATTACTTCCAGTGTTCCTGGCATTTTACTAAAGATATTGTCAGCGCTTAGTGAATACTCCCCTTGAGATAATAACAAGGGTGCAAATATGTTAAGATAATATTGCAATAAACATCTAGACTCCACATGTAACAACTATAAACAGAAGAAAAGATGCAAATAAAAATATATATATAGATATAACAATAAAAGTATACAGAAGTATAGAAAAATGTCTCTAAATAGTCCAAAAAAAGTCTTATAAGATCAAAAAAGAGAGAGGGGGTAACATCCAATGTCTGAATAGATGGATGGAGACTCAAATAGATGCTTGAACATTCCTAGGCAAAAACAGAGAAAACAAATATAGTGTAACTCTGTAAAATTTATTGTCCCAGTTTAACAAACAAAACCCCCCCCTAAATATGAACTCTCACAATGTTGAAAAATATATATGCAACAGTAGTACTTATTCCTAAGGACCAAAACGAAGAAACTTCGCGGCTGCTGGTTGTCCCGACAAACTGTCTTTATCTTCAAAGCAGACAGCGTCCACCTCGTGCACTCAGGTGGGCTGTCCGAAAATAAAACCGTAAGGAAACAGCTGCATATGAATAAAACGATGTTTTCTTCAAAGTCCGTCTACAGGGGATGTGTAGCAAAAAACCCCTTGCACCTCATCAACGCGTTTCGTCCTGCTACTGAGGACTTTTTCAAGATAGGTGCTAAATCCATTGCTGGCAGTTTTATACCTTAGCGGGCAAAACGGATTCAAATCCTTTAAAGACATATACTCACAATTTCAGCAAATGTATTCTGTTAACCCCCTCACCTTCATTCAACATGTGAAATATAAAACATAAAATTACTGGACTATACCCAAATGTCCAAAAACAATTTCTTGATGACTTATAAATTAAAACAAACAATGTTGAAAGAATAACATGAAAATATAAAAATATGTAAAAATATTAAAATATTAAAATGTTAAAACAACATCTACTTGGCACAAGTCTTATATGGTACATAATTCAGTGACCCAAAAATGACTGTACTAAGCCTTTACACTGCTTATTCCAATGTAGCAACTTGTAGCCTAAAAGTAATCAAATATATTGTTAGAAACAATGTCTAAATTTCTAACTAATGTAACAAATAATAACTCTAATGAAAAGATAAAAATGTACATTCTAATGTGGAAATATATAATAAAAATGTAATAAAAATGAAAATAAATAGGATTTTTATAAAATACAATTTCTATGTGGTGTACAAATAGTGTCTTTAGTATACCACAGTACAGACTGATTTTATATATACATGCAGTTAAAAATCCTTATATGAAATCTAACAGCTGTAGCTCTATAAAATATTGGCTAACTCTAATTCTGCATTAAGACCTAGAGGGATGAGTGTTTTCAGGCTATATATCCAGAACATTTCCCTATACGTTAGGGCTTTACTCAGTTCCCCTCCTCTCCATGGTACTTGTACTTTTTGAATCCCACAATATTTTAGGAGTGTCGGATCACTATTGTGGTGTATTTTAAAATGACTGGATAGGGAATGTTTCTCAAAGCCTCTTTTGATATTATATACGTGCTCCCTGAGTCTGACTTTTAGTGTCCTCTTGGTTTGACCCACATATTGGAGGCCGCACGGGCACTCCAACATGTAGATAACTTGCTTTGTATTGCACGTGATACAGTCTTTAATATCAAATGTTTCCTTTGTGGCTGAAGACTGAAAAGTTGTGCAGTTTTTTCCTTTAGAGCTTAATTTACATATATTGCAGTTTCCACACTTATAATATCCCTTCTTTTCAGTTAAAAAGTGATTGCCCTTCATTGGTTTAATATAACTATGCACCAATTTGTCTCGTAGAGTGGGTGCTCCCCTAAATATCACCTTTGGTTGTGTGGGTAAAAATGAAGCCAATATCGGGTCTTGACGTAATAAATGCCAATGTTTCTGTACACTCCTCTTTAGACCATTTGCTTGCGCACTATAGTTAAAAACCAAAGGACATATGTCTCCAATGCCCTTATTAGGTTTAATTTTGTTCAAAAGTGTTGTGCGTTCTACAGTTTTTACTTTTTGGAGAGCTGTATCTAATAGTTCTTCATCGTAGCTTTTTTCTGTGAACTGCTGTTTTACCTTCTGGAGTTGTACATCACATATCTCAGGGTCTGTGCAATTCTTTTTGACTCTTAGAAATTGACTAAACGGGACACCTGATAGCCACGAAGGGTAATGGCAACTGGAAGTCCATATGTAGCTATTTACATCCACACTTTTAAAGAAGGTTTTGGATTTTAAGATTTTTTGGTCCGTATATAGGACCAAATCTAAAAAATCTATATTGGTAGAGCTGTATTTGTACGTGAAGGATAGATTATATTCATTTTGGTTTATATAAACTAAAAACTCCAGGAGGTCTATTTCTTTTCCTCTCCACACAAAGAAACAGTCATCAATGTACCGTCTATAGAAGACCAGGTTCGCCCCCCACTTGTGATCCGACACTCCTAAAATATTGTGGGATTCAAAAAGTACAAGTACCATGGAGAGGAAGGGAACTGAGTAAAGCCCTAACGTATAGGGAAATGTTCTGGATATATAGCCTGAAAACACTCATCCCTCTAGGTCTTAATGCAGAATTAGAGTTAGCCAATATTTTATAGAGCTACAGCTGTTAGATTTCATATAAGGATTTTTAACTGCATGTATATATAAAATCAGTCTGTACTGTGGTATACTAAAGACACTATTTGTACACCACATAGAAATTGTATTTTATAAAAATCCTATTTATTTTCATTTTTATTACATTTTTATTATATATTTCCACATTAGAATGTACATTTTTATCTTTTCATTAGAGTTATTATTTGTTACATTAGTTAGAAATTTAGACATTGTTTCTAACAATATATTTGATTACTTTTAGGCTACAAGTTGCTACATTGGAATAAGCAGTGTAAAGGCTTAGTACAGTCATTTTTGGGTCACTGAATTATGTACCATATAAGACTTGTGCCAAGTAGATGTTGTTTTAACATTTTAATATTTTAATATTTTTACATATTTTTATATTTTCATGTTATTCTTTCAACATTGTTTGTTTTAATTTATAAGTCATCAAGAAATTGTTTTTGGACATTTGGGTATAGTCCAGTAATTTTATGTTTTATATTTCACATGTTGAATGAAGGTGAGGGGGTTAACAGAATACATTTGCTGAAATTGTGAGTATATGTCTTTAAAGGATTTGAATCCGTTTTGCCCGCTAAGGTATAAAACTGCCAGCAATGGATTTAGCACCTATCTTGAAAAAGTCCTCAGTAGCAGGACGAAACGCGTTGATGAGGTGCAAGGGGTTTTTTGCTACACATCCCCTGTAGACGGACTTTGAAGAAAACATCGTTTTATTCATATGCAGCTGTTTCCTTACGGTTTTATTTTCGGACAGCCCACCTGAGTGCACGAGGTGGACGCTGTCTGCTTTGAAGATAAAGACAGTTTGTCGGGACAACCAGCAGCCGCGAAGTTTCTTCGTTTTGGTCCTTAGGAATAAGTACTACTGTTGCATATATATATTTTTCAACATTGTGAGAGTTCATATTTGGGGGGGTTTTTGTTTGTTAAACTGGGACAATAAATTTTACAGAGTTACACTATATTTGTTTTCTCTGTTTTTGCCTAGGAATGTTCAAGCATCTATTTGAGTCTCCATCCATCTATTCAGACATTGGATGTTACCCCCTCTCTCTTTTTTGATCTTATAAGACTTTTTTTGGACTATTTAGAGACATTTTTCTATACTTCTGTATACTTTTATTGTTATATCTATATATATATTTTTATTTGCATCTTTTCTTCTGTTTATAGTTGTTACATGTGGAGTCTAGATGTTTATTGCAATATTATCTTAACATATTTGCACCCTTGTTATTATCTCAAGGGGAGTATTCACTAAGCGCTGACAATATCTTTAGTACTCTGTTATAGGAATTGGGAAAATTCTTTTTTTGTCTAGCAGCTGTATCTACAGGGTACTTCAAGTACCATTTATTATTACTTTTAGTTTTGATTTTGTATGCGCTCTCTTAATTACTTTATTTATTCCTGGCATTTTACTGCCTCGATGTAAAACATTACCAGTTCAGAGACAGCCACTAGATAGTGTTTCCATACTTAGAACTAAGTCAGACTTGGTTCTTGTCATTCAACAACTGCACACATTGCCGAACGAATGCACACATTGCCGAACGAATGCACACATTGCAGAAGGAGATTGAATGTTAAATCAATGCTTCTATATGAGAAGAATTTCAGTGCTTATCAACAAGAAGCATTTGTATGGACAAAATGATCATCAAGCATGATGACCTCACCACAGGCGGACTGGACTGAAGAGAAGAGGCTGTTTCCTCACTGAATTTCAGGTAATGGATTAATTGAATAGCTCTTTCTGATGCATAAGGGGAGCTTTGAATCTAAATGACCTCTCTAGCTTTTTGGGGGGGAAACATTGTTATGGGGTAATATATATAAGTACCTTTAAAGGCTAAATTGTGAGGATACTGTAAAATATAATTATCCCTTAAGGTGTTAGAGAGGTTGCACAGAATAACAACATGCTTCTAATTAATATTTTACATTATTTCAGTTCACGCCACTGGATATATCTGTTTTTTTTTTTTTTGTTTATCAAATTCTGGGGAAAAGTGCATAAATGGCAACAATTATAATACAAAAGAATGGGATATTTCAGCTGATTGATCCAGTTTTAGAACCTGCTATAAAATTGCATTTTATTCTAACCATCTCTCCCTCCCCCCCCCATTGTGTTTACAGTACACACAACAGATGCATTATAAACCGCCATCTAATATCAAAATTTACAAACTAGCAGTGCGAAGAATCACATTTTAATACATGAATAATGTATAGAAAAGTATTCAAAAACACAAAATATAAATAGTGACTACTAGAGTGATCTAATAATCAATATACTTTCAAATTATTTTAGCCAGATGGACTGTAACATCCTTAACAATTTATAATCCCTATATTTAGATGATCTTTTTTATTTATACGTTTTATAACCAATGCAATCTATTTATTACTAATGTAATCTATGTGAACGGATGGTTTAACCCTAGACTCTGGAGAATGGTGCCTGATCACTTCTTATGATGGTCCGAGGATTCATTCAGGAAGCTGTTGATAGAGTTGACACTCACCGTCTAGTAATAGCTCCCCATTGAGAAGAGTGAGTCAAAATAATATACACCTTTTTCACTCACTTTTAAGAATGGGGGGCTAATGACAGGCTGAGAGCGTCAGCTGAGACTCACAGCCTATTAGTGGTGCGCAGTCGGAATCTCCCTGATTGAAGCCTCGGACTTTCTAAGGAAGTACAGGGGCAGAGCGACTGGGCAACATCTTGCAGAGCTTACGGTTCAACCCCTTAAGGTAAGAGGATGCCCAGGATCCCCTTGCACAATTACAACTTAATTTCAATAAAGTTGTTATGGTGGCCAGAGCTGTCCTTAAAATGAATAGTTTTGGTGCCTAGACACAGTCCCTTTACTTTGGCAATTTAAATAAATGCAGTTTTAGAAAAATAGCAATGTTTACATTTTACCTCAATAATGCCTATGGTGGCCATCAAATTTTCTTTTACAAACTTCTTATGGAATTTTCTAAGTCCTTCACATTCAGTGTCATCAAGCTCAGTGACATTGAACTCCACTAAATCTTATCACACAGAAGCACTAAAATATTTCTTCTCTTTGAAATGGGTCTGAATCATGCAATGTTGGGAATGGGATTGCATTAGGGCTCCCAATTGGAGAAGTATTGGTTGGACCATAGGTCATCCAAATGATGATCGCACACTGGAAGGGGCAGCTGCTGAGAGGAGAAAGTCATGACGATGGATTTTTTTATTTTTTTTTATTTTAAAATGGGGCCCATAATTCAAAAACTGGCCAGGAGTATTATGTCATAATAAATACATATTAGCATTTATAAGGGTAAAGTGTTCTTTAACATAAAGACCATAATTCCCCATCTGCCGTAAATTATCTCTTTTCTTACTATATCACGAATTGCTTGTTTCCTACGGTATCCCGCCAATGTTCCCTGACCATCTTATACCTGGCTATTTTTTGTTTTTAGTTGTTATGACCTTTATTCAATTGTAAGCACAAGTACCATTTAGCTTAGCATTTATTATTCAAGGGCTTCAAATGCTAGATTATTAGCCCATAGTCAGGGCTCCCAATTACTTTTGTACCAGTATGTCTAATTATATATTATCATTTCCGCAGCAACCGTACCTAGAATTAATTGTCATACATCATATAATGCCCTCGATAGAGCTGCTATATAAAGACTTATAAAGAAATAAATAATACTAATATTTTAAAGGAAATAAGCAATAGGTCAGAAAATGGACTAAAAAAAAAAAAAAAAAATACTAATCACTGAAAGAATACATTTAAACTAAAATAAATCACTAATTAGTTTGCCACCATTAGATTGTTAGCTCTTGGGAAAAGCACTTTATTATACTCCCTATATCATCTGCATGTACGTATTCTTGGATATTGGAAAACGACTCTTGTTGACAATAAGATAAACATAAAACGATTATGTACGTTTTCCTGTTTTTGGCGTGGTGTCCAGATACCTGACTAGTTGCTATCATTGGTTCTATTATAATAACACAATCTGCATCTTGGTTCCACCTTAAGATAATATGCAAATGGTAAATGAGTCAGCCGTCTTCCTTCGCAGAGAAACATTACACGCTCTAGTGAAGCTGTAGCATGATTTAAATAACCTATAAAATGCTAATTCTGAAACATAAACATTAACTAGTGTTTTCAACAGATAATGTCTTCCCGAAGATCAGGGCAAAATGACAATAACCCACGTGAACAGATGTGATAGCGGTAAAATGGTGACCCAAGGTCAGGGCTTTGTAAGGGCCCTTTCCATGGCTGTATCTGTGTACTTTGAGTATTCACAGGGGGAGACCTGGGGGTTTCTGGGTTTTGAGGAAAACTACCAGGATGAGGAGGAAAACTATGGTATCCATCTAGGCAGAGGGTAAGCTGTGTAGTTCTGCTCACTGTCCTCCCCTCTTAGCTCAAAAACCATACTGCTGAAGTGTCTCCAGATCTGGAAGTCCAGTCCCAATTTGGGACCAGTGGCGTACACATGACCCATGGGGCCCCGGTGCAAATATTGATCCGTGGCCGGGCCGCAACACGTGGGCACCTGGTCGCAGGGGTTACAGGGCTGTGACCCCTGCGACCGCTGTATGTACCCAAGTGCATGCAGATGCACACACACTTAAAGGACCACTACAGACACCCAGATCACATCAGCTCAATGAAGTTGTCTGGGTGTCAGGTCCCTCTAGTTTTAACCCTGCAGCTGAAAACATAGCAGTTTCAGAGAAACTGCTATGTTTCACTGAGGGTTAATCCAGCCTCTAGTGGCTGTCTCACTGACAGCCGCTAGAGGAGCACACTGAACGTCCATAGGAAAGCATTGAATAATGCTTTCCTATGGGTGGTTTGAATGCGTGCGCGGTCGCATTCGGAGCTGAGAGGCTGAGGGACCCCAGCGCCAAGGGAGTCCGGCGCTGGAGAAAGGTAAGTGCTGAAGACACACACACTCTCACTTACAGACGCATACACACTAGCTAACAGACACACACATTTACTGACAGAGACACACTCAGCGACAGACATACATACACACTCACTTACAAAACATACACTCTCATTGACAAACACACACTCACTAACAGACATCAAACAGACTCACTAACACACACACACACACACTCAGTAAGACACACACAGTAACACACTCACTGACACTCATTAGCAGACACACACACTCACTCTAACACTCACACTCACACTCACACTCACTCTAACACACACACACTCTAACACTGACGTCATCTTCCAGCTCCGGTGTCAGTGCGGTGCGTGGCTGAAGAGGAAGCACTGAGTGCTCCCTCGCGCGCCCGCCTGCCCGACCGACCACCCGCCTGCCGGGTGTCAGCAGGGCCAGCCTCGGAGGCCTTGGGGTGGCCGGCTCCTGGGCCCCCCCAGGAGAAGAGGCTGACCCTGTGGGTACACACCCTGGTATGTACGCCACTGTTTGGGACCTACATACCGCCTTGGGTTACTTGGTGCACCAATTCCTGGTGATAATCCAGAAAAGGACTCTGACGACCAATCTGCCACTTTCAAGATATCTTCTAAGCGACAACCAACTGAAGAGGCTTTGGAAGCCATTGCTCCTCGAACTGAATGGGGCAGAAATATAGACATATCAATACCGGCTAGACAGGTGCGATTTGTTTCGTTCCGAATGTACATTCATACGAATTTCATGCCATTCGGAAATTTGGATGGTTACGAATGTCCGAAGTGCCAAAGTCCCAATGCGCCAAATATCCGAAGTGACGAAGTTCGGTAGTTCGGAAGTGCCGAAGCGCTGATGCTCCGAAGTGCCAGAGTGATTCAGATTTCTGAAAAGTGGCAAAACAAGAGAGAGGGAGGGAAATTATGTGAATGTTGACAGTGATTTTGACCAATAAGCTAATTCCTTTTGTGCAATGACGTCATATCCAGTACGCATCACAGGACGGCTGCCAGAGGACCCTGAAGGACGTGCGAGCGGATGTTTGTCCCATGCAGTCTTGCAAATATCCTTAGCCAATTATTATATAGGATATATAGGGTAGACATGTGGAATTTGTTTAGTTCTGAATGCACATTTGTACGAATTTCATGCCATTCGGACATTCGGATGCTTACGAATGTCCAAAGTGCCGAAGTTCCGAACCGACTGCCATGGGTCAATCTCCTCATCATAGGCATCAGAGCCTGGATCAGAAAGATCCTCTGAATCATCCCTGTAAGAATCCTCTTCAATGTCAATGAGTTCAGACTCAGAATCTTACTGGGCTTTTGCCCAATTCCAAAATCTAGCTGATTTTGCCTGACTAGTGGCTTTTCTGCACGGTGGTAGATTAATCGAGCCATCCGAGAAAGGTTCAGAACTGTCCATTTCAATAGATTTTGAGGGGTGTTTTGGCTGAGGCTGAGCAGGTGCTGCCAAAGGCATCGCCTGTGGATTATTTGGCTGAGCTGATCTCTGTGCTTGCAGCAGGGCCTGAGCAAAAGTCTGCGAAAGGGAGTCAGACATAACTCCCATCACAGAGACCAGGGCTTTGGTCATAGCCAAAGACACAGATGCATCAATTAAGGCCTGCATGTCAACAGGAGCTGTAAAACCAGCAGAGAGATCCACAAAAAAACGGGTTGAGTAACCCACAAAGGATACAGGTAAAGGGAATAAAAGTTTTACTCACAGTAATAAATCACAGAGAATACAAGAGTTGTCTGACCACCACTAAAGGTAAACCCCAACTCAGAAATCAGGCAGTTGGGGACACAGCTAGGGAAAAAACAATAAAATGGCTGCCGCAAATGCAAACATCGCTGGGAATGGCAGATCCACACGAACCAGAGTATTGAATATGGTCGGCAAAACTCCTGAATGCCACGTTCGCGGCAAAACTCCCGAACACCACGTTCGTGGCTAAAATCCTGAATGCCATGTAGATTGAAAGCCGTTCGCGGGAAAAAAGTTCCAAATGTGAATTAAGTTACCAAAGCGCGCGTTCGCATAATGGCAGGTTCGTAATGGCTCAAATTTAAACAAAAGATGGTGTGAAAAGCGCCAAATAGAGGAATAGAGCCCCCTAACAATGTCCCTGAGCCCAGAGGGATATAATATCAGGTCAGGGAGGTCCAGGGGAGAACAAAAGTATAAAACATTTAGGTTAGTACCACTTCCATCTTCTTTTTTGGGCATCATAGAAAGTTTGTTGACAGATTTATTCCTCAGATTAGCTTATGATAGATAATTTATTGTATAGAGGTCCTATATCCCAGTCTTACCAGATCATTTAGTCATTTTCCCTTTGAGCTGCCATAATAGCATTGTACAAGATATAATAACTAATTTCGGAGTTATATTACAGATGGTAGATTTCTACTGTACAAAAGGTGACTATTATTATTATTATTATGATATTTATATAGCGCCAGCAAATTCCCCAGTGCTTTACAATGGGTGGACGAACAGACATGTAATTGTAACCAGACAAGTTTGACACACAGGAACAGAGGAGTTGAGGGCCCTGCTCAATGAGCTTACATGCTAGAGGGAGTGTGATAAAATGACACAAAAAGGTAAGGATAGTATTAGACTAGTGACAGTTGCAGAAGAGGAATCAGTCAGGAGCTATCAACAGTTTAATTGATACGCTTTTATGAAGAAGTGAGTTTTTAACGATTTTTTTGAAGGAGTGGAGACTGGATGAGCATCTAACGGAGGAGGGAAGCAAGTTCCATAGGAACAGTGCAGCCCTCGAGAAATCTTGAAGGCGAGCATCAGAAGTGGGAGTACGGACAGAAGATAGACGTAAGTCTTCAGCAGATCGTAAGGGCCTAGACGGGACATACTTGTGTATAAGGGAGGATAGATAGGTGGGAGAAGCATTACGTAGCAATTTGAAAGCAAGAACCAGAATTTTAAATTGAACTCTATATTTTATAGGAAGCCAATGTAGGGACTGACTGAAGGGTGAGGCATGGGAGGTGCGGGCGAACAGGAAGATGAGCCTCACTGCCGCATTCATTATGGACTGTAACGGCGCAAGTTGGGAGCATGTAAGACCACTGAGAAGCGGATTACAGTAGTCAAGGCGAGAAAGGACAGTGGAATGGACCAACACCTTAGTCGCATCTGGCGTTAAGTAGGGGCGGATGCGCGCAATGTTTTTGAGATGGAAATGACAGGATTTGGCGATAGATTGAACATGAGGCTTGAAGGAGAGGTCGGAGTCAAAGAGAACACCTAGGCAGCGAGCCTGCGTGGTGGAGCTGATGGTAGCACTGTTGACTTGGAGGGAGACAGACACAGGAGTAACAACACTTGAGGGAGGAAAGACCAGGATTTCAGTTTTGGTCAAGTTTAGTTTAAGGAAGTGGGCAGCCATCCAGTTACAAATAGCAGAGAGGCAGTCAGAGACACTAGTCAAGAGGGATGGGGAGAGATCAGGAGAGGACAGATAGATTTGCATGTCATCTGCATAGAAATGATATTGGAAGCCAAAGGAGTTAAGGAGTTTACCAAAGGGAGGCAGTATAGATGGAGAACAGTAGGGGACCAAGGACTGAACCTTGAGGACACCAACAGAGAGGAGTTGGGGAGAAGAAGTAGAGCCAGAGAAAGAAACACTGAAAGAGGTAGGAAGAGCACCAGGAGAGAGCAATATCTTGTAGACCGATATTGCGGAGGATGAGAAGAAGCTGTTGATGATCAACAGTGTCAAAAGCCGCAGACAGGTCAAGGAGAATTAGGATTGAGTAGTGACCACGAGATTTTGCAGCGAGTAGATCATTGGATACTTTGGTCAGTGCCGTTTCCAAAGAGTGCTTAGCGCGGAAAACAAGACTGAAGCCGGTCTAGCAGAGAGTTGGACTCGAGGAAGTCTGTCAATCTCGCATACACAATTCTTTCAAGAATCTTGGATGCAAAAGTAGCGAGATAGAACGATAGTTGGATGGGAAGTTAGGGTCAAGATTGGGCCTCTTTAGAATTGGGGTTACAGTTGCATGTTTGAAAGGCGATGGAAATATACCAGAGGAGAGAGAGAGACTGAGAATTTTAGTGAGAGGTTGGATCTAGGGAGCAGGTGGTGGGGCAGGAGGACTGGAGCAGAGCAGAAACCTCTTCCAATGTAGCGGGTGCGAATGAACATAGAACAGCAGAGGGAGTGAAGTTAGGGGAAGTATTGTAAGGGGAAGAAGAAAGATGATTGATCTCTTCTCTGATTGTAGAGATCTCGTCAGTGAAGTGAGTTGCAAAGTCTGAGGCGGTCAAGTTAGTAGGTGGAGGAGGAACAGCAGGGAAAAGAAGAGAGTTAAATGTGTGAAATAGTCGTTTGGGTTCGTGGGAGAGTGGTTATGAGGGTATTGAAGTAATTAACTACATTTGAACTACATTTCACAGAAACCTTTGCTTTGCTCTTAAAACACTGCTTATGCAACAAGCTCTGCAGTGTTATAGTAAGTTATGAGCATCAGTCATTTTCTGGTTGGGTGAGAGCTCATTTCAGATCTCGAAAACAGCCTAAAGATTTGCAGCAAATCAATTTAAAACAAATGCAAATTTTCAAATACTTTTTATTACATTTTTGCACCATAAATTTTTATGGAGCAAAAAAAACAATGACTGTTGGTGAGATAGATTTCCTTTTTTTTCAAATAAGGTAAAGTTTATGTCTAAGATATGTCTTTGATTCCCTTTTACTGATGAGCTTAAACAGGTCTTGAAAATACCTAAAGTTCTTTCAAAACTTGGCACCAGACCAGGGGCGGACTGAGAGCCTTTGGGGCCCCCGGGCAAAATTAGATCCCAGGCCCTTTGAAGGCCAAATATACGTGCATTAAATAAATGTTAAATATAACTCATAATACGGCATTCCTTTGGATGTGTATATTGTGAAGACCTGTGTATCAATGCATGTTTGTATTTGAGTCTGTGTGAATGCACTTGTGCATGTCTGGATGACTACATGTGCTTTTTTGTATATAGTGTCTGTGTGAATGCATATGTGACAGGTGGAAGGGTGTGGGAGGTTGTGACAGGTGGCAGAGTGAGGGGGTACCTGGTGGCAGAGTGAGGGAAGGAGGGGTTGAGTGGTGGCAGAGTGAGGGGGAGACACAGTGAGTGGGGGTGACTGGTGACAGAGTGAGGGAGTGGGTGACTAGTGACAGAGGGAGGGAGAGGGGGTGACTAGTGACAGAGTTAGGGAATGGGTGACTAGTGGCAGAGTGGGGGAGGGAGGGAAGAGATGACTAGTGGCAAAGTGAGGGAGGGAAGAGGTGACTAGTGACAGAGTGAGGGGATGACTGGTGATAGAGGGAGGGGATGACTGGTGACAGAGGGAGGGAGGGGTGACTGTCACTAGTCACCCCATCCCTCTCTCTGTCACTAGTCACTCCCTCCCTAACTCTGTCACTGTGTCACCCACTTCCTAACTCTGTCACTAGTCACCCCCTCACTTACTCTGTCACTAATCACCCCCTCTGTCCCTAGTCACACCATCCCTCTCTCTGTCACTAGTCACCCCATCCCTCTCTCTGTCACTAGTCACCTCATCCCTTCCTCTGTCACTAGTCACCCCATCCCCTCCTCTGTCACTAGTCACCCCATCCCTCCCTCTGTCACTAGTCACCCCTTCCCTCCCTCTCTCTGTCACTAGTCACCCCCTCCCTCACTCTGTCACTAGTCACACCCTCCCTCACTCTGTCACTAGAGTGAGGGGGTGACTAGTGACAGAGTGAGGGGGTGACAGGTGACAGAGTGAGGGAAGGGGTGACTAGTGGCAGAGTGAGGGAAGGAAGGGGTTACTAGTGACAGAGTGAGGGGATGACTGGTGACCAGTGACAGAGGGAGGGGGTGACACAGTGACAGAGTGAGGGAGGGGGTGACTGTCACTAGTCACCACCTCCCTCACTCTGTCCCTAGTCACCCCTCCCTCTGTCACTAGTCACCCCCTTCCTCACTCTGTCACTAGTCACCCCTTCCCTCCCTAACTCTGTCACTAGTCACCACCTCCCTCACTCTGTCACTACTCCCTCCCTCCTTCTGTCACTAGTCACCCCCTCCGTCCCCTACTCTGTCACTAGTCACCCCCTCCCTCACTCGGTCACCAGTCATCCCCTCCCTCTGTCACCTGTCACGCCCTCACTCTCACTAGTCACCCCCTCACTCTAGTGACAGAGTGAGGGAGGGTGGGACTAGTGACAGTAAGGAAGGGGATGACTAGTGACAGAGTGAGAGAGGGGGTGACTAGTGACAGAGTGAGGGAGTGAGTGGGTGACTAGTGACAGAGTGAGGAAGGGGGTGACACAATGACAGAGTGAGGGAGGGGGTGACTAGTGACAGAGTAAAGGAGGTGGTGACTGTCACTAGTCACACCGTCCCTCACTCTGTCACTAGAGTGAGGGGGTGACAGGTGACAGAGTGAGGGAAGGGGTGACTAGTGGCAGAGTGAGGGGATGACTGGTGCAGAGTGAGGGAGGTGGTGACTAGTGGCAGAGTGAGGGAGGTGGTGACTGTCACTAGTCACCACCTCCCTCACTTTGTCCCTAGTCACTCCTCCCTCTGTCACTAGTCACACCCTCCCTCACTCTGTCACTAGAGTGAGGGGGTGACTAGTGACCGAGTGAGGGGGTAACAGGTGACAGAGTGAGGGAAGGGGTGACTAGTGACAGAGTGAGGGAGGGAGTGGGTGACTAGTGACAGAGTGAGGGAGGGTGGGACTAGTGACAGTAAGGAAGAGGATGACTAGTGACAGAGTGAGAGAGGGGGTGACTAGTGACAGAGTGAAGGAGGTGGTGACTGTCACTAGTCACCTCATCCCTCCCTCTGTCACTAGTCACCCCCCCTCTCTCTCTGTCAATAGTCACACCGTCCCTCACTCTTTCACTAGAGTGAGGGGGTGACAGGTGACAGGTGACAGAGTGAGGGAGGTGGTGACTAGTGACAGAGTGAGGGAGGTGGTGACTGTCACTAGTCACCACCTCCCTCACTTTGTCCCTAGTCACTCCTCCCTCTGTCACTAGTCACACCCTCCCTCACTCTGTCACTAGAGTGAGGGGGTGACTAGTGACAGAGTGAGGGAAGGAAGGGTTGACTAGTGACAGAGTGAGGGAGGGGGTGACACAGTGACAGAGTGAAGGAGGTGGTGACTGTCACAAGTCACCCCATCCCTCCCTCTGTCACTAATCACCACCTCCCTCACTCTGTCACTAGTCACCCCTTCCCTCCCTCACTCTGTCACTAGTCACACCCTCCCTCTCTCTGTCACTAGTCACACCCTCCCTCACTCTGTCACTGTGAGGGGGTGACTAGTGACAGAGTGAGGCGGTGACTAGTGACAGAGTGAGGGAGGGTGTGACTAGTGACAGAGTGAGGGAGGTGGTGATTAGTGACAGAGGGCTGGATGGGGTGACTAGTGGCAGTCACCACCTCCTTCACTCTGTCACTGTGTCACCCCCTTCCTCACTCTGTCACTAGTCACCCCCTTCCTCACTCTGTCACTAGTCACCACTTCCCTCCCTTACTCTGTCACTAGTCACCCCCTCCCTCACTCTCACTAGAGTGAGGGGGTGACTAGTGACAGAGTGAGGGAAGGGGTGACTAGTGGCAGAGTGAGGAAAGGAAGGGGTGACTAGTGACAGAGTGAGGGAGGTGGTGACTGTCACTAGTCACCACCTCCCTCACTCTGTCACTACTCCCTCCCTCTTTCTGTCACTAGTCACCCCCTCCGTCCCTTACTCTGTCACTAGTCACCCCTTAACTCACTATGTCACCAGTCATCCGCTCACTCTGTCACCAGTCATCCCTTCCTTCCCTCACTCTGCCACCAGTCATTCCCTCACTCTAGTGACAGAGTGAGGGAGGGTGTGACTAGTGACAGAGTGAGGGAGAGGGTGACTAGTGACAGAGTGAGGGAGGGAATGGGTGACTAGTGACAGAGTGAGGGAGGGGTGACTAGTGACAGAGTGAGGGAGGGGTGACTAGTGACGGGGGGTGACTAGTGAGGGAGGGTGTGACTAGTGACAGAATGAGGGAGAGGGTGACTAGTGACAGAGGGAGGGAGATGGTGACTAGTGACAGAGTGAGGGAGGTGGTGACTGTCACGTCACCCCATCCCTCCCTCTGTCACTAGTCACTCCCTCCCTAACTCTGTCACTAGTCATCCCTTCACTCTGTCACTAGTCACCTCCTCCCTCTGTCACTGTGTCACCCCATTCCTCCCTCTGTCACTAGTCACCCCGTCCCTCACTCTGTCACTAGTCACCCCCTCCCTCACTCTAGTGACTGAGTGAGGAGGGGTGACTAGTGACACGGGGGGGTGACTAGTGACAGTGGGGGGAGGTGACTAGTGACAGGGGGGGTGACTAGTGACAGGGGGGGTGACTAGTGACAGGGGAGGTGACTAGTGACAGTGAGGGGAGGTGACTAGTGACAGTGGGGAGGTGACTAGTGACAGTGGGGGGGGTGACTAGTGACAGTGGGTGGGGGAGGTGACTAGTGACAGTGGGGGGGGTGACTAGTGACAGTGGGTGGGTGACTAGTGACAGTGGGGGGGTGACTAGTGACAGTGTGGGGGATTAGTGACAGTGTGGAGGGTGACTAGTGACAGTGGGGGGTGGGGGAGGGGGGGGTTGGTGCCTACCTGCATCTCTGCTTCCTCTGCTCTCTCCCAGGCTGCTGCTCCTTCCCCTCGCTGGGCTCTGTGTGAGAGGAGAGTACAGGAAGTGATGTCACTTCCTGGCCCCGCCTCTCCCATCACACAGAGCACCGCGCGGGACAGGAAGCAGGAGACCTGGCAGAGAGGGAGAGGAGGTTAAGCTGCCAGGTCTCCATGAGAGGAGGGGGGGGGTGGATTTAGAGAGCATTAGGCTGTGGGGCCCCGCGCTGCATCAGGGGCCCCACAACCTATCATTTAAATAGTTTTATTTTATTAATTTTACAGTTCCAGTTGGAGAGATCTCTGATCTCTCCAGCTGGAGCTGTGCGGCCGGGCCCCTGACTGCCTCGGGCCCTCGGTCCATGACCGATATGCCCGAGTGGTCAGTCCGCCCCTGCACCAGACACTTTAAAGAAACAGTTGGATTTTATAATTTTAACTGAGGAACTGAGGGTCAAGAAAATAAGATACAGGTGGGGGTTTGCGGTTAAACTCCTCGTGAGCTATGAAGGAAATGTTATGACTATAAGTTCACCAGAAAAGGGCCAGGATTAGTCCGAGGATCTCAGGGTTCCCAAGACTCAAATAAAATAGAGGAAAAAAGACTAACAGATGCATAGATGCATTGTCATTGAAAACAAATGCAATTTAAAATGGGATTACACTTTTATTATTTAAATGTAACATTGTTGTATATTTTAATGCACAATCTATGTACGGTTGTAACAAAAATGATTCAACCCCCGATGAAAGTTTTATTGTCAAAATGTACAGACTTTCAGCTATTTGCAATGAACAAATCAAACAAAAGCACTTGAAATTGCTCAATACAATGAATGTTTCAAGTGGTTTCCCCAAATTCAACTGAAAATGAACCTTATTAAGACTTCTCCAGTCTCAAAATTATTCAACTCCCTGAATAGAATCCCTCACAACAGCACAAATATGCAAAATAGGTGTTGTTTCAGGCACAGGTGCTTGAGCTGGAACACATGAAATACCTGAACTGGCTAGGGGTTTAATGAGTGTCGCCTTTGACTGCATGCTAGAAATATGGCGAAGTCAAAAGAATGGTCCTCAAAGTTTAGAGAACAGATCACAAACAAGGAACAGGATACAAAAAGATAGTGAAGACACTGAATGTTCCTAGAGACACTGTTGGAAGCCTAGTTTTCAAGTTCAAAGTTGAAGGAACGGTAGTTACACTACCTGGGTTGGGCAGGACAAGGAAGGTACCAGTGGCTGCAACCAGATCTCTGAGAAGGCAGGCTGTGAAAAACCATTGAATGACTGCAAAAGACCTGCAGTAAGACTTGGTGGCAACAGGCCCTGAGGGTCTAGTGAGCACAATAAACTAAACTACTAAACGCAGAAGGTTTCCACGCCAGATATTCAAGACGTACATCACTACCCACCCAAAAGCACAAGAAAAGTCGGCTCCAATAGGCTCATAATCATAATCATATAAATAAGCCACAGAAGTTTTATCTTATATCTTGTGGAGCAATGAAACAATACTGGAACTTTTCGGCACAATGGATCAGCGGTAATTTTGGAGGAAGAAGAATGAAGCATTTGCAGAAAAGAACACTACCTACAGTTAAGCATGGTGGTGGCACTGTGATGCTCTGGGGCTCCTTTGCATCCTTTGGCATTGGAAACCTACAGCTTGTGGAAGGCAAGATGGATTCATTGAAGTATCAGGAAATGCTAGGAGAAAACATCATGCCATGTGTGAGGAAGCTGAAGCTTGGACATCTTTGGACTTTAAAACAAGACAATGATCCCAAGCCAGTGGCGTACACATGACCCATGGGGCACCGGTGCGAAAATTGATCCATGGCCCCCCCTCGCGCTTACTCGGCGCGGGTCGGGGCCGCAACACATGGCGGCAGGCACCTGGTCGCAGGGGTTGCAGGGCTGCGACCCCGCGACCGCGGTATGCACACACACTTAAAGGACCACTACAGACACCCAGATCACATCAGCTCAATGAAGTGGTCTGGGTGCCAGGTCCCTCTAGTTTTAACCCTGCAGCTGAAAACATAGCCGTTTCAGAGAAATGGCTATGTTTCACTGAGGGTTAATCCAGCCTCTAGTGGCTGTCTCATTGTCAGCCGCTAGAGGAGCTTCCGCGATTCTCACAGTGAGAAGACACTGAATGTCCATACGAAAGCATTGAGTAATGCTTTCCTATGGGCGGTTTAAATGCGCACGCGCCTCTTGCCGCGCATGTGCATTCGGAGCTGAGAGGCGGAGGGATCCCCAGCGCCAAGGGAGTCCGACGCTGGAGAAAGGTAAATGCTGAAGACAAACACACACACTCTCACGAACAGACGCATACACACATTTACTGACAGAGACACACTCAGTGACAGACATACATACTCACTTACAAAACATACACTTTCACTGACACACACTCACTAACAGACATCAAACACACTCAGTAACAGACACACACAGTAACACACTCACTAGCAGACACACACCCAATAACAGACACACTCACTGACACAAACACTAACACACACTAACACTAACACACAAACACTAACATACACACAAACACTAACACACACACACACACACAAACACACTAACACACACACTAACACACACATTAACACTGACACTAACACTCACGCTAACACTCACACTAACACTAACACACACAAATTTAAAAAAAAAATGTAATCCCCCTAGCCTCCTTACCTTTTGGAGAGCTGAGGGGATTCCCTGGGGTCCAGTGGTGCTGCTGGGTGGGCGGGCAGTCTGGGTGTCCGGCGCGCGAGGGAGCACTCTCCCCTCAGTCATCTTCCGGCTCCGGTATCAGTGCGGTGCGCAAGGGAGCTGAAGAGGAAGCACTCAGGGGAGAGTGCTCCCTCACGCGCCGGCCACCCAGACAGCCTCTCCACCCATCCGCCGGGGTCAGCAGGACCAGCCTCGGGGGGCCCTGGGGTGGCCGGCTCCTGGGCCCCCCAGGAGAAGAGGCTGGCCCTGTGGGTACATACCGGGTCGCAGGGGCGGCCGGGCCCCCTGGTGGGCCGGGCCCGGTCGCAGCCGCGACCCCTGCGACCCTGGTATGTACGCCACTGTCCCAAGCATACCTCAAATTTCACCAAAGCTTGGAAGAAGTCCTGGAAAATTCTACAGTGACCATCCCAGTCACCTGATTTAAACCTCTTAGAAAATCTCTGGTGGCATTTGCAGGAAGCAAACCCAAGAATATTACTGAACTGGAGGCCATGAAAAAAATTTCTCTTAAGCTTTCTCAGGAACTCTGCCAGAAGCTGGTGTCTGGCTATGCATCTTGTTTGCAACATGTCATAACAGCAAAAGGGTGTTCTCCCAAGTACTAAAAATGCTTGCCATGAATGGATTGAATAATTTTGAGATTGGAGAAGTCATTATAAGTTGCATTTTCAGTTGAATTTCGGGAAACCACTTGTAACATTCGTTGTGTTAAGTTACCGTATTTCAATAGTTTTTGTTTGATTTGTTTATTGCAAACAGCTGAAAGTCTGCAAATTTTGACAATGGGGGTTGAATAATTTTGATTACAACTGCGTTTTTAAAAAGTCCATCCTGTCCTACGCTACTTTAATTCTTACTTTGCATAGAAACATTCTTAACAAGATCACGCAGGTCTGTTTTCCAGGGAATGATATGGGCATGCTGTTTACTAAACCTGTCAATTTGCATATCTAAGTTCTCACTCCACTGGTCAACAGAAGCAAACATGATTGGTATACAGTGTAACATCTTAGATTTTGGCAGGATGAAGTCAAAATAAATATTTATTAGAATAATGGTTCTTTGATCACTACAACATAGCTCTGTTCCCAGTTAGAGTTCATAAAGTAGACTATTCTGCCAAGATAAAGGTCTCTTGTGTAGGGGATCAATATCTGCTTAGCATCGATTGAGCACATACAATGCAGCAATAGCATTTTATCTTGTCTGTATGGTGGTTATCCCCCATGGAATGGTCTTTGACGTTTCCAAAATCCGTCTTCTTTTTTTTTTTTTTATTCTTTTTCTTGTGTGGATAAAGCATGATATTTACAATATTACATGTTTGGCACTATAATGAACAAACAACACAGTAATTTCAACATGTTGCGGGGACTATCCTTTTTTTATATTTCTAATAGCTTTTACAGCCCTCTCTCGCCTGTTCTCCCACGGGGGATTGGTGATGTGTTGGGGGGCTCCTTTCCTATGGCAGTGAGTGCCCTGAGGCTCGTTTGTGTGAATTTACGTGTGGCATTAACGAATGGCAAAATCCGTCTTCTTAAAGATTCTTGGTTGTACGTTTTCGTTATCGTTGATCTTCACTAGTGATACTTAATATTTGATACAGTTACAATATGTTTTAAATGGACTGCTATATATTTGTAGAGTTTTTTTGTGTAGTTTTGCTTGTTTCTTTATATATTTTTTGTAAATGAAGTATGAAAAAATAAAAAAAATGTTTGATACAAAACAATAATACTTTTGTGGGAATTATCAGAAGACTCTGTAGCCTGAATAATTATAACAACATGAAAGAGTAAGAATGTGAAATAATTATTAAAAGAACACTGTAGTGACAGGAATACAAACGTGTATTCCTGTCACTATAGTTATAACACAGTTTAGCAATTTAAAAGGTGAGTTTCACTTTACTCTGCCCCTGATCCACCTCCTTGGCAGAGATCATCAGAATTGACAATCTCAGCCAATTCAATGCTTTTGGGAGGCTATTGCGCATGCTCTGCAAAATGCCGTGCTGCACCAATCAGCATCTTCTCATAGAGATGCATTGAATCAATGCATCTCTATGAGGAACGTTCTGAGCCTCCATGCAGCACTGACCCAGGAAGCACCTCTGCTGTCTGAGTGACTGCCACTAGAGGAGTTGCTAGGCTGTAATGTAACCACTGCCTTTTCTCTAAAAAGCCTGCAGGGAACAACACTATACACACCAGAACAACTACCTTAAGCTTTAGTTGTTCTGGTGACTACGTGTCCCTTTAACAAATGAAAGCCAAAGAACAGCATCAAACTATTGCTAAATATTGGAAACGTCAACTAAAAATGTTTTTTATTAGACCCAAAGCTCACTTGTCAAAAGGAAATGTTTTATTAAACGGACCAGATAAATATTACATGAGAACCACAGCCCGTAAACGTAGTCCGTTATCTTCAATTTGTTATGACTTGTCAAGAACATCATAATGGTTGCATATTAGCTTTATTTATAGAGAATTTCTGAGACTGTACACTCTGATGGAAACATACCTTCCGCAGAACAAACTATGCTTATGTTATAAAGTGCTAATATTGGACTTTTATTCAATTTTTGGGAAACTTGGGAATAAAGTCAACAATCAAAACAGACAAGATCTTTAAAAGCACATCTGTCAGATACGAGTACTTTACTTTGATCAATGGAAAGTAAAAAAGCAAAAGTCATATCACTATACATCTTGCTAACATCAATTTAATAAACTTTCCAGACAATTCAATACTGCTAGATAAACTTTCAACTGAGTTATTCACTAAAGGGAGAATTCAAAGTGAATTTCAAATTTAAAGTAACAGTATAGGGTCAGGAACATAAACTTGTATACCTGGTCTTAAAACCACCATCTAACCCCCTCCCTCCCCCCCCCCCTCATCCCACCAGACCTATAAATATAGTAAAACCTTACCTGTATTCAAGTCTGCAGCTGCTGCCTCTGCCCCTGCTGCCAGCTTTTCTAACATCATCAGAATAGATTTTCTAAGCCAATTATAATGCTTCCCCATAGGATTGGCTGAGACAGTCAAGGAGGCAAATCAGGGGCAGAGCCAGCACAAGCCAAACACAGCCCTGGCCAATCAGCATCTCCTTATAGAGATACAGTGAATCAATACATCTCTATGAGGAAATTTCGGTGTCTCCATGTAGAGGGTGGAGACACTGAATGGCAGTCACACTGTGCAGCACTGCCCCAGGAAGCATCTCTAGCAGCCATCTGAGGAGTGGCCAGTGGAGGTGTCCCTAGGTTGTAATGAAAATACTGCATTTTATCTGAAAAGACAGTGTTTACTGCGAAAAAGCCTAAAGGGAATAATTATACTCACCAGAAAAAATACAATAAACTGTAGTTTTTCTGGTGTCTATAGTGTCCCTTTAAAGACAAAGTATCTGAACTGAAATCATTTTTCCATTTTGGTTATTATGACCTTAAATTCGGAATTTACTTTATGGGAATTTTTGCACGGTTATTCACTAGACTTTAACAAAAAAAAACACTATCAAAATGATTTAACAGAATTGAATCATTTGGAAAGCTTAGTAAATCGAGGTCATTGTTCTAGAAAGGATATATATACAGTATACAGTACAGTAGTATGCAAAAACAGAGCACAAAAAAAACAAAACAAAAAAAAAACATGAAGGTTTCATGACGTCATGAAAAAGTAATGTGGTTAATTAATCTTAAAAGAGTAATGTGGATAATTAATTTTACAAGAGATGTGCAGCTTGCTCATAAAATATTGCAGGACAACATTGCAATTTTGCATTACATTTTTTCCAACTTCTAGTACGTGTGACAAAAATACATACATAACTGATCAAATACCATGCTCTGCTTAATAAAAATTACTACAGAATGAAAATCAGATTGCTCACACATGCAAAGTACAGTTAAAAGATATATTCCAAAAATAAAGGAATTAAAAAACAAAATAGTTCTATCATAAACTATGTAACGCCAAGATGCAGAAGAGACATATTACAGGGACAGTATAGGTCCTGAGACCACTTCATCTCATAGAAGTGGTCTGGGTGAAGTGCCCCTGTTTTCTTAACCCTGTAATGTTTTACAGACAGCCACCAGAGGCACTTCCAGCACCCTAGCAGAGTTTTACTCCGTGAATTGACGTTGGGCATCCTCACACTTTGCATGGGGATGTCCAATGTCTTAAAATTCCCCAAAAAGGGGAAAGCATTGATTCGATGTTTACATCTGGGGAAGTTTCAATCTGCGTGTGGCATTCACAGTGTATGCACATTTGGTCCCTTCCATCGTGGGAGGAGGAGTCCTAGGAAGAGGTAAGTATAAAAAAAAGGGGGTTTTTAACCATTTTCATGCTAGGAGGTAGAGAAAAACTATTCAATTAGCATTAGTGTTAAAAGTGTTCCTTTAATTAGCTAATTTACTTCTCCCCTCTTCTTAACTGTTGTAATGGTATGATCTTTAAAGTTTCCTTTACTGTTTGGAAGAGGGGGGCTGTCATTTTAAGGACACATGCAGACATTAAATGGGTGGAATGAGTTTCTCGCATAGATATATTTTCCTATACAAGCTGTAAATAATTCCTAGAGCAGTGGCGTACACATGACCCATGGGGCCCTGGTGCGAAAATTGATCTGTGGCCCCCCCGCGCAACACATGGCGGCGGGCACCTGGTCGCAGGGCTGCGACCCCGCGACCGCGATATGCACACACACTTAAAGGACCACTAGAGACACCCAGATCACATCAGCTCAATGAAGCATTAGGAGCTGAGAGGCGGAGGGATCCCCAGCGCCAAGGGAGTCTGACGCTGGAGAAAGGTAAATGCTGAAGACACACACACTCTCACGAACAGACGCATACACACTAGCTAACAGACACACACATTTACTGACAGAGACACACTCAGCGACAGACATACATACACACTCACTTACAAAACATACACTTTCACTGACAAACACACACTCACTAACAGACATCAAACACACTAACACACTAACACACACACACTAACACACACACACTAACACACAAACACAAACACACACTAACACACAAACACACACACTAACACACATTTTATTATTTTTTTTAAATTTAATCCCCCTAGCCTCCTTACCTTTTGGACAGCTGAGGGGATTCCCTGGGGTCCAGTGGTGCTGCTGGGCGGGCTGGCTGTCTGGGTGGCCGGCGCGCGAGGGAGCACTCTCCCCTGAGTGCTTCCTCTTCAGCTCCCTCGCGAGCCGCGTACTGATGCCGGCGCCGGAAGATGACATCATCTTCCGGCTCCGGTATCAGTGCGGTGCGCGAGGGAGCTGAAGAGGAAGCACTCAGGGGAGAGTGCTCCCTCGCGCGCCGGCCACCGAGACAGCCAGCCCACCCGCCCGCTGGGGTCAGCAGGGCCAGCCTCGGGGGGCCCTGAGGTGGCCGGCTCCTGGGCCCCCCAGGAGAAAAGGCTGGCCCTGTGGGTACATACCGGGTCACAGGGGCGGCCGGGCCCCCTTGTGGGCCGGGCCCGGTCGCAGCCGCGACCCCTGCGACCCTGGTATGTACGCCACTGTCCTAGAGTATAAATGAAATTAAAACAGTCAATACATGATTTTGCTGGTGAAAGGTGTAAAAGTGAGGGGCATACCATTTTGGTAATGTATGCTTTGCTATGCCGACATTATTCTGTCATTTGTTCTTACGGGGTTGAGGTAAACATTTGTTGTATGTTTAGCTTGGAAAGAAGCAATAGCTAATGCTATCTCACTATTAAAGCAGAGCCAGGCAAATAAAAGCTGCCTTTACTAAACGTTATCTTTGGGGTAGACGTACCAGGCACCTCAACTGGACTATGACCATATCCCGTGATCATCATTTATACACTTTTTCTTATTGGTATTAAATTGTAAAAAGTTCCAATTCTCCATACAAAAAAATGCAGTTGTCTGAGCAAAAACAGGAATCTGTATATCAAAGTGTGTCTCTTCCGAGATACGCTGAACATTTACCTTTTTACGTAAGGCATGTTTAAGTCAGTCCCTCGTCCCTTCTATACCCAACTTTTTTCCCCTGCTTGTTTACCCATTGCACAACATTGCAGAATATGTTGGTGTCTCTACATATATGAAATATAAAATTAAAGACAGTGACTGACATCTTAAGGAATCTTAAGGAATCGAGCGATGTCTCCTATAATCATCTGCAGTTCTTACAGATTCATCCAGTGTACTAACAATACAAAAATATGAATGATTGGGTGTAATTCATTTCTAAACAGTGGCTAAGGGTCATCCTTGTATGATAATTAGAGTAATAGATTATGACACTGAAATATTGCATATGTACACAGAAATACCTACATAATTCATCAGGCACCAATCAAAGGCAAGATTTTTGACACTTTTGTATAAAATGCACAACTGGGTCCAAGAATCACTTTCATCGTCCTTCTGTTGATAATGATGTGCAGCAATTATCTGGAGTAATTATATCTAATCTTGATTAAAATGCCCTTGTGGCTTCATGCACTTTAACTGGAACCTGAGTCATGGATCTAAAAATGGGATTGTTTAGTAGTGCACAATATAAATTTAATTGACAGGAAACTCACTGCGCGATGATAATTTACAACTAATTAGAGAGAAAAACAGAGCAAAATATTTAATAAAATTTTCAAAAAACAAAATATAGATAAATAAAATCTCCATTAATCACTGGCTTGGGACAAAGAATTGGATCCACATGCTACTTTAGATGGTCCCTATTCATTGGAACAAGCACATTCTATCGACACAGTGACTGTTCAGTCACTAAACTAAAACTAAACAAGGAGGGTTTTTTTGTTGTTTTTTAAAGGTTAAGAATGACTGAGGTTTTTATACTTAGTTTTTATATATGAGAAGCATAGAGTTCTGCTTTGTACTAGGGCACAAGGCAATCACAAAGAGCATCATTCTCTCAACCGAGAGACTAATGACTAAGCATTTGCAGTTGTATCAAGAGAACGTTGAAACGTTCGATTATAACCTGCTCCCCATACACTCTATTCTGTTCGATATAGGAAATCGGGTCACCCACACTTACTGTTTCATTTTGTAAGATTCCGATATAAAAAGAGAACCTTTCAGCCTTTATTAAATATTCCTAAGACCACATTCATTTGTTGCACAGACGTGACTCATATGCTACGACAGTGTCTATTATTCCTACTACGGAACATTGGAATCGCTGGGGAAAGGATGCCAGCTGGGTTGGTATTAGTAAGTCCTTTATTCAATAATAAATTGTTTTTGCCAGTCTAAAGATGACTACGTGAATTTGTACATTGGTATAGTGATCAAGTTCTTCTATTCCCGGAGAATAAAGAAAGAAATGTGCTGTTCACTTAGGCTATATTGCAAATATTATAGCCAGTTACTAAGTTTTAAACTGTAGTGGGTACAGAAAAAAAGAAATGTTACAGTGGAAAAACTTTACCACTCTATTAAACTTTAAACATGGGGAATGATTGTGAGATGGGTTTTGGCGCTAGATGTTAGACTTATGAAAAAGAGCTTTCCCAAATACTGCTTCTTCACAAGTTGTTTGTTTTTACCCAACTTTAGCTAAGTAGAGCATCAGTCGAGCGATAAGTGAGGGGTGGGGTATGGTCTGACTTGGTAACATCTGAGAAGGGATGGCACACAGCATCCCATTGTTGCATGGACTTTCGTTGCAGTGTGGCTGTCCAATTATAGATTGGGTAGAAGAACATCCAGATCTTAATCATCTACCAAGTACCTACATGGCCACATTACATTATTGTTAGGTGGGAGTAAGTGATGGGTAAGAACAGACACAACAAAAGGTGAATGACGGGGTCAATATGCATAAGGGGCTAAGGGGGTTTGGACAGACAAATAAGGGGGTATGGAGAAGCACACAAGGGGAGGTGAGTGGTACATGGAGACCCTAGGGAAGTAGAGTGACATTAATTCAAAAGAAAAAAACAGTTTTAAGCTTATTTTTTGCATTTTAAAAACAAAACAAAAACATTATTCACCTGTTAATTTCTCAGTTTTTTATTTTTTTGTTATCCTTGAATAATGATGCAAAACCACAACTAAAACTCAAAACATCTCTTTTGGGATTGAATACAGCACTAAAAAGGATAGCATTGTAAGACTGTTTACGGGTATTGGGGTATCCGTAAAGGACCACTACTGTCACACAGACCACTTCATCTTAATTTTTAGGGTGAAATACTCCTCTAGTGGTTGTCTTCCTCATAGTTACTAGAGGCGCTTCCTCCTCCAACATCGAATCAAACTCAGTCCTACAATTTAATGCTGATTGGAGGAGAACGACGTTTAGGCAGTGCATGCATGTCTCGTTCACCACTGCTTCTCTATGAGAAGCTTTGATCTGGACGAAATTACGCAAGACATCAGCAGGCATATTGACATTAGAGATGTCGCGAACGGTTCGCCACGGGTTCGTGGCGAACTCCGGTCAGCTGACACATCCCGGCCAATCTCCAGCAGACCCTCCCTCCCAGACCCTACTACTTCCTGGACAGCATCCATGTTGAAGGTAGCTTCAACATGGATGCTGTCCAGGAGGTGGGAGGGTCTGGGAGGGAGGGTCTGCCGGAGATTGGCAGGGATGTGTCGGCTGACCGGAGTTCGCCGCGAACGGTTCGTGGTGAACCATGGCGAACCGTTCGCGAGAAGTTCGCGGACGGTTCGCGACATCTCTAGTTGACATCTTCTGTGGCGGCTTCAGTGAAAGAGCCTCGGCGCTAGACATGAGTACATTAAATTTTACTTTCATTTGCAATTGCCAAAGGGGGTTGCCAGTGGGCACAGTGATAGACGTGGACCTATATAGAATATAGGTTCCTTTTAAGAGATCTTTTCCCAGAATTCCAGCATCTTCTCTATTTTCTTACAAGCACACCCATAACAGGTGTACACTATTTTAGTCTAGGGATGTTGGTACCAGGGAAGGATTTTTAATCATCAGTTATAGCCATTGCTCTCTCCTTTATCTATGTTCCATGGACAACACTTGCTGCAAACGATTGCTCTCCCCTAATGATCTGTCAGTATTCCCATCTGTTTTTCTTGTTTTATAACAAATCACATATTTCTCTGAATCCACATACTCATATCTAGGTTTTAATCTCCCTGATATTGTAGCCATTTATAACAGACCTCACAGAGAAGAAAAGCTTGCAAAGATTGAGGAGATATAATCTATCAATGTACTAAACAGTGAAAAACTGGAGAGATGTCTCCTTTTCTACGCTCTTTTGAATTTCTGTTTCAAGCATTTTAAATTCTCTCTAACATTTTCTAGTTTGAAAAATATGATGTAAGATTAACATGTCCAATTTATAGAGGTAAAAATGCAGTAGAGAAATTCAGACAATGTTTGCTAGAAACAGACATAGTATGCTAGAGAAATGGATGCACAGACATAGCAAGCTAGAGACATGGATGCAGAGACAGAATGGCAGAGACATAGACACAGCAAGCTAGAGACATGGACACACAGACAGAATGACAGAGACACAGCCAGATACAACAAGCTAAAGACATGGGAACACAAACAGAATGACAAAAACACATGCAAATACAGCAAACTAGAGAGATGGATACACAGACAGAATAACAGAGACACAGCCAGATACAACAAGCTAGAGAGATGGATACACAGACAGAATGACAGAGACATAGACAGGCACAGCAAGCTAGAGACATGGATACACAGACAGAATGTGAGAGACACAGCCAGATACAACAAGTTAGAGACATGGGTACACAAACAGACCCAGCAAGCTAGAGACATACTTACACAGACAAAATGACAAAACACAGGCAAATACAGCAAGCTAGAGAGATGGATACACATACAGAATGACAGAGACACAGGCAGATACAGCAAGCTAGAGACATGACAGAGCACACAGACAAAATGAAAGAGACACAGCAAGCTAGATAGAGAGAAACTAAGAGATAGAAGGTCGTTGCTTTTTATTTCATGCACTTTTTGAACCTCCCCTTTCTGCTTTGTGCCTGAGGCAAACTTCAATTTATTATCTACTTTATTGAAATTAGCTTCACAAGATATCTATAAAATAGTGTAATCTTGAGTATAGTGCCAGTCAACATGAACTGTCTCTACTGACTACCCCCACCCTCCTCTAAATCTACTCATGGGCAGGCTGGATGCTACAATGTATCTACTCATTAACTTATGAGTGTTCTACTTATTAATTGTATCCAATCAGTTTACTTTAGACTTGGTCTTTACTTAGTTATGAAGGTGATACAATCTGAAGGAGAGACATATAAACAGAGATATCCAGAAAAAACTGAAATAGGATCCAGGCACACAAAACATCTCAATATTCAGACTTTTAATGTAAACAAACCACCATGACAACATTTCAGCCACACAATGGCCTTTTTTAAGACTTGACAAAGGCCACAGTGTGGTCAAAAAGATGTCAGGGCCCCTTGCTTCCATTAAAAGTCTGTACTTTGAGATTTTTTTGTGTGCCTTGACCATTCACTTTTAGTGGATTACCATAGAGGCTTGCCACTTTTGGGTTTGGAAGCACCAAGGGATTACTTTAACTGATCACAGTGGCATGGGTTCAGTCCTCTCCTTGGTGGCATGTGTTCAGTCCTCTCCTTGGTGGCATGAGTGCAGTCCTCAGGGATAGACACCAATAGAAACAGATTAGATACAGAGAGAGAAACAGACTCAGGCATAGACCTACAGAGCAACGCCGAGATAGATTAGATACAGACAAACACATTGTGTATCGTCTGTGGGTATTCTTTTTACATAACTTGCAGTACTAAACTGCTCCACTAAATGCTTGGACTCCTCTTTGGTAGCGTACGCAGGATATACTGAGCTAATATCTGGTTACTATATGATATTCTATCCATTCAGTCTTCCGGCAATACTCTTATTAGTAATTACTCTATAGAGGACAATGAATAGCCATATCTTGTGAAACCTCAAGGAAGAGACTACACCAGCTTCTTTCTTGGCAACACCCAGAACTCAGCCTCACTCGGACTCTGTTTATTGTATCCAGTTGTATCCATTTATTGTATCCAGATCTGACAAAGATCACAGCATACAGTAAAATAAACATTACACAAAACTTTCACCAATGGGAATACAGAACAGGTCTCAGGAAAAGAACTACAAAGCAACAAAATGATTCCTTACACTAGTTACCACCTCCCCCTGTGCCGATACACCATGACAACAGGTTATTTTGATTGGACCCACTGTCCCGTCAGAGCAATCTCTGGTTACATCAACACTCACAGGGCAGCATTTAACTTGATTATCCCACAGAATACGTTTCACACCTACCTATACTTTATGCCTGAATAGAGAAATGCTGTCCTCTGTTGACCCACCGCTGCATATACAGAAACACTCTGAACTCTGTATAATACAGGTATACAATACGCAGACGCCTGTAATACAGAGATACCTAGGTACATGGAAAACAGTCCCAAAAATGGTGCAGCGAGCTTGTGGCTTGTGCCAAACAAATCAGGCCATCCATCACACACATGGCACAAGAAGACAGACAGAGATAGATCAGATACAGAGACACACAGACACAGGGAGAGAGAGACATAGGCAGAGTTAGATTAGATAAAGAGGCACAGATACGTGGACAGTGAGATAGGCAGACAGATTCATATCAAACACAGACAGAAAGGTCACATGCATGCTGGAAGATATTAAGAGGACATTTCTAAGCAATTCATAGAAAGTAACATTTATAAAAATTTGAAATGCTACTTAAATAAAACAGTCAAAAAATGGAGGCTCTTTAGTTTTATTCCAATGGCCATTTGAATATATAAGCTCACCTGCCACGTCAAGGCAAACCTCAGTAGGTGAGTTCCTACACTAGCCATTAGATATGCTGATATCAGCCAAGAATCTCCAGTAAGACAGGAAGGGGTATTTTATAAACCCTTTCACATTTAACCCTTTATAGGGCTTCAACACATACAATAAACTTTGCTGGTATCAGACAAAGTGTGAACATCTCTAATGAGATAGGAAGGGGTGTTTTATAAACCCTTTCACATTTAACCCTTTTAGCTGTGAAGCCTTCCTCTTGGTGTGCCTTGGGATTATTATTTTTTTTTATTACATGTATATATCTGTTATGGGAACTGATTTCTTTCCTTAACCCCTTAAGGACACATGACGTGTGTGACATGTCATGATTCCCTTTTATTCCAGAAGTTTGGTCCTTAAGGGGTTAAGGACCAAACTTCTGGAATAAAAGGGAATCATGACATGTCACGTCACACGTCATGTGTCCTTAAGAGCACCCTGTACTTTATAAACCACACACTTACTACCCATTTTTCAGTAGAGCTCTTCCTGTAACTTTATGCTTATATATGTTCCAAAAAGCACACAAGGAAGCTTCCTGGATGCCACTTTATTTTAAAGGGACACTATAAACTCAAAAACTTTAGTTTAATTATATGTTTTTTTGTGTATAGATCACACCCATGCAGTCTAACTGCTCAATTCTTTGCAATTTTGGAGGGATATCACTTTGTCTATGCAGCCATAGTCAGACATCCCCTGCATTCAGCTTACACAGTCTTCTTACACACTTGTATTAAGATCTACTGTTTAAAATGCCTTTTTACAGTAGATCTTTTCTTATCTCATACTCTCGACAAAGTCTGTTAGAGCCTGCAGTAGCCCTCTGTGTGTGATTAACGTTCAGTAAACAGAGCAGGAGATAAAAACTTCTAAAATAAACACACTGCCCTGTCACATCAAATTGACATTTTTAAATACATTTTTTTTTCATGCAGTCTGTGTGAGTCACAGCCAGGGGAATTGTGACTACGGCTGCATAAAAAGAATAAAAAGTGATTTAACCCCTAAATGGCGATCTATACACCAAAACTACTTCATTTTAGATAACGTTGTTTTGGTGCTTTGAGTGTCCCTCTAAGTTATGAGAGAGTACATGAGAGACTGATCCCTTTCATTTTCTGTGAGGGCAGAACTTAAAATAGGCAAAACCCTTTTTAAGTATATAGTGTACATGACTTGGATCAGTTTAGTAATTTTCAATATTTAGTGATATCTGTATGCATGGTACCCATTCTTTGAGAACATGCATCTTTGATGCCAAATGTGAAATTCTTGCTTTGGGTAATGGTCAATGATGCACACAGTCCAGGGTCGATATAAGCCCTGATGTATTTCGATTATGTATGGTTTCGATTACCACTAGTAAGTTAGCAGCGACCCACATGTCTATGCTGCTGCCCAAGTAGAATGCCACCTCCTTCATTCCCACCTTCCGCCAGCAGTGAACCTAGGGGGCAAACACAAACGTGACACATTCGAGTCTCGCATGGATTTTATTTATTTATACATTTATACAATATTTTACCAGGAAGGATAAATTGAGATTTCTCTCATTTTCAAGTATGTCCTGCGTCCACAAAACATTGCATTGCTACAATACGGTACAATTAGTGATGTCCCGAACTGTTCGCCGAACGGTTCGCGAACGGTTCACACGGACTCCAGTCAGCTGACACATTCCAGCCAATCAGCAGCAGACCCTCCCTCCCAGACTCTCCCACCTCCTGGA
The DNA here is from genome assembly GCA_933207985.1 of Pelobates cultripes. Taxonomy (NCBI): domain Eukaryota; kingdom Metazoa; phylum Chordata; class Amphibia; order Anura; family Pelobatidae; genus Pelobates; species Pelobates cultripes. The sequence goes on from OW240916.1 coordinate 18,582,369, forward strand.
CAGCTCACTAAGAATGCAGCTTCAAAATGGATGCTGTCCAGGAGGTTGGAGGGTCTGGGAGGGAGGGTCTGCTGCTGGTTGGCTGGTATGTGTCAGCTGACTGGAGTCCGTGGCGAACCGTTCATGGCGAACCGTGGCGAACAGTTCGCGAACCATTTGGCGAACCGTTCGGGACATCACTAAGTACAATAAAATATAAAAACAATATTAATACACAATATATACAAACTTTAACATAGAACAGGTAGGAAATATATAGTCAAGCATTTTGCTCAGGTAGAGTGAGAGCTTCCCAGAAAAGCTCTTAAACACAAGGCTGGAAAGATGAAGGGTGCGTCTGGATTCCAGCGACAGCCAGTTTAGTTCTTTTAGCATGTCACAACGGTGGGTCATGTAATTACATTGTACCACAAATCGGCAGAACGAGTTATACAATGTATTAAGTTTATTAAGGTGGGTTTGCGGTGCAGGTGCATATACTACATCCCCATAATCAATGATTGGCATCAGCATTTTCTGTACAACCTTTTCATTTACTGTAGGGCTTAGGCAGGATTTGTTTCTGTACAGGGCACCTAGTTTACTATCACTTGTTCGATTTAATACCTTATCAAACCCTTTTTCAAATTTACTCAGAGATATATACTTACACCTACCTGCCTACATAATGTAAGTTTATAATGAACTGGTGGCATTCTGTTGTGTCCAAAAGGAACTCAGAGATGTTTGGTGACCTGCTGTGGAAATCTCTCTGCTAAGCTTGGAAAAGTTTGTGGATTCGCGAACGGCAGCTATTTCCCGTTTTAAGAAGCTGCCGAAGGCAGCTCCCCTGTTGCGATTTTGGTAGATCCCTTGATACTCCAGAACTCCAACTCCCAGCTTGCGTTGCCAGCCATGGCAAATCAATATCGAAGTTATTGTTTCAAAACATCTGTGGATCCATCTGAGAATTATTGATACCCCTGGTGTATTTTTTGAGCCAAACATCTTCTCTTCTAAACTTTCTTCTTCTATCCTGCCCACTTCTCTCCTTGACACCCTACCCACAGTTCCAATGACTCTCTTTTAAATTACTTGATTATTGTAGGGTGTCCCATAGCTGCTAGAATAAATTAATTAAAAGAACATTTGAACTGTCTGTCAACCCAAAGACCCAAGAAGTTTCAACAAGAAGTGACATCGCATTAAATCCATATTGCCGGACCCTCATAGATACCAGTCGGCACCTCCACTTATATGTCCTCATTCCTAGGGTTATACAGCCTTGCGCTAATCCCAGCAATAAAAAATAATATCTCATTTTGCAGTGGCTTTTGGCAGCATGAAATGAAATGTTCTGGTTAAGATGACCTTAATTATCTTAAAATAAACTGGCAAGAAACAACTTGTAGCATTTATTCAGAAAAGCACTGAACATTTTAAAATAAGATATTTTTTAGCGTTGCTATTTCCAGTACCTGTTAAGGGTATAATTCTGATAAAATCCTCCATTTAAATAACACCGTCACACAAGCAGCAAAAAAACCCCACACATTAGCAAGTGTTACAAAGCTGACATTCAGATGTCCTTAAAACAGAGGTGACAATTCTAATATATGTGGGCTGTAGGGACCGCTTAATGTAACAACCTACCAGTGATGTTATAGGGTATAGGTAGGGATCCTAAAATGTATGCATGGGGTATTCAGATAACGGTGGGTTGTTTTAGTGAACCCTATACCTAGACCACTTAAAAACCAAACAAACAAAAAATGACAGGAAAAACAAACAGGAAACACCCTCCCCAAT
>OW240916.1:18584256-18637422 GCA_933207985.1 Pelobates cultripes
GACCGTCCAGCTTGGCGGTCCAGCCCCGCCTTCTGTACACTATTATTGATGTTGTGAGGACTGGTACAACAGTTTTTTGGAGCCACAGAATATGTAACAGACTTGTGCACTATAATAACCATGAAAAAACTATTAAATATAAACCATGAAGTATAAACTATAATTAACAAATACAATCATTGATACAACTTTTATTTGTTTATTGGAATTAATGATTATTTTTCTCTTGAATAAAAAAAGAATGTTATAGTAACAATATGCACATTAGCATTTTAATGAGAATATCAAGCCATATTACAGATCTAAATAATATGGAATTTGGAGGACAGGGCAACACCTTGAACTCTGTCATGTTCCTCAAACCATTCTTGAACAATTTCAGTTTGGCAGAATGCAGTATCCGACTGAAAGAGGCCACTGCAATCAGGGAATACCATTGCAATGAAGGGGTGTATGTGGTCTGCAACAGTCTCTCGGTAGGTGGTAAGTGCCTAAATAACATCCACATGAATAAAATAATTAAGAGAGCGCATACAAAATCAAAACTGAAAGTAATAATGAATGGTACTTGAAGTACCCTGTAGGTACAGCTGCTGGACAAAAAAAGAATTTTCCCAATTCCTATAACAGAGTACTAAAGATATTGTCAGCGCTTAGTGAATACTCCCCTTGAAATAATAACAAGGGTGCAAATATGTTAAGATAATATTGCAATAAACATCTAGACTCCACATGTAACAACTATAAGAAGAAGAAAAGATGCAGATAAAAATATGTATATAAATATAACAATAAAAATGTACAGAAGTAGAGAAAAATGTCTCTAAATAGTCCAAAAAAGTCTTATAAGATCCAAAAAAGAGAGAGGGGGTAACATCCAATGTCTAGATAGGTGGATGGAAACTCAAATGGATGCTTGAACATTCCTAGGCAAAAACAGAGAAAACAAATATAGTGTAACTCTGTAAGATTTATTGTCCCAGTTTAACAAACAAAAAACCCCCCCTAAATATGAACTCTCACAATGTTAAAAAATATATATGCAACAGTAGTACTTATTCCTAAGGACCAAGACGAAGAAAATTCGCGGCTGCTGGTTGTCCCGACAAACTGTCTTTATCTTCAAAGCAGACAGCGTCCACCTCGTGCACTCAGGTAGGGCTGTCCGAAAATAAAACCGTAAGGAAACAGCTGCATATGAATAAAACGATGTTTTCTTAAAAGTCCGTCTACAGGGGATATGTAGCAAAAAAACCCTTGCACCTCATCAACGCGTTTCGTCCTGCTACTGAGGACTTTTTCAAGATAGGTGCTAAATCCATTACTGGCAGTTTTATACCTTAGCGGGCAAAACGGATTCAAATCCTTTAAAGACATATACTCACAAATTCAGCAAAAGTATTATGTTAACCCCCTCACCTTCGTTCAACTTGTGAAAATATAGAACATAAAATTACTGGACTATATCTAAGTGTCCAAAAACAATTTCTTGATGACTTATGAATTAAAACAAACAATGTTAAAAGAATAACATGAAAATATAAAAATATGTAAAAATATTAAAACAACATCTACTTGGTACAAGTCTTATATGGTATATAATTCAGTGACCCAAAAATAACTGTGCTAAGCCTTTACACTGCTTATTCCAATGTAGCACCTTGTAGCCTAAAGGTTATCAAATATATTGTTAGAAACAATGTCTAAATTTCTCACTAATGTAACAAATAATAACTCTAATGAAAAGATAAAAATGTACATCCATATAATAGAAATAAAAATAAATATAAAAATAAATAGGATTTTTATAGAATACAATTTCTGGTGTCTTTAGTATACCACAGTACAGACTGATTTTATATATACATACAGCTAAAAATCCTTATATAAAATCTGACAGTTATAGCTCTATAAAATATTGGCTAACTCTAATTCTGCATTAAGACCTAAAGGGATGAGTGTTTTCAGGCTATATATCCAGAACATCTCCCTATACGTTAGGGCTTTACTCAATTCCCCTCCTCTCCATGGTACTTGTACTTTTTGAATCCCACAATATTTTAGGAGTGTCGGATCGCTATTGTGGTGTACTTTAAAATGACTGGATAGGGAATGTTTCTCAAAGCCTCTTTTGATATTATAGACGTGCTCCCTGAGTCTAACTTTTAATGTCCTTTTGGTTTGACCCACATATTGGAGGCCGCACGGGCACTCCAACATGTAGATAACTTGCTTTGTATTGCACGTGATACAGTCTCTAATATCAAATGTTTCCTTTGTGACTGAAGACTGAAAAGTTGTGCAGTTTTTTCCTTTAGAGCTTAATTTACATATATTGCAATTTCCACACTTATAATATCCCTTCTTTTCAGTTAAAAAGTGATTGCCCTTCATTGGTTTAATATAACTATGCACCAATTTGTCTCGTAGAGTGGGTGCTCCCCTAAATATCACTTTTGGTTGTGTGGGTAAAAATGAAGCCAATATCGGGTCTTGACGTAATAGATGCCAATGTTTCTGTACACTCCTCTTTAGACCATTTGCTTGCGCACTATAGTTAAAAACCAAAGGACATATGTCTCCAATGCCCTTATTAGGTTTAATTTTGTTCAAAAGTGTTGTGCGTTCTACAGTTTTTACTTTTTGGAGAGCTGTATCTAAAAGTTCTTCATCATAGCTTTTTTCTGTGAACTGCTGTTTTACCTTCTGGAGTTGTACATCACATATCTCAGGGTCTGTGCAATTCTTTTTAACTCTTAGAAATTGACTAAACGGGACACCTGATAGCCACGAAGGATAGTGGCAACTGGAAGTCCATATGTAGCTGTTTACATCCACACTTTTAAAAAAGGTTTTGGATTTTAAGATTTTTTGGTCCGTATATAGGACCAAATCTAAAAAATCTATATTGGTGGAGCTATATTTGTACGTGAAGGATAAATTGTATTCATTTTGGTTTATATAAACTAAAAACTCCAGGAGGTCTATTTCTTTTCCTCTCCACACAAAGAAACAGTCATCAATGTACCGTCTATAGAAGACCAGGTTCGCCCCCCACTTGTGATCCGACACTCCTAAAATATTGTGGGATTCAAAAAGTACAAGTACCATGGAGAGGAAGGGAACTGAGTAAAGCCCTAACGTATAGGGAAATGTTCTGGATATATAGCCTGAAAACACTCATCCCTCTAGGTCTTAATGCAGAATTAGAGTTAGCCAATATTTTATAGAGCTACAGCTGTTAGATTTCATATAAGGATTTTTAACTGCATGTATATATAAAATCAGTCTGTACTGTGGTATACTAAAGACACTATTTGTACACCACATAGAAATTGTATTTTATAAAAATCCTATTTATTTTCATTTTTATTACATTTTTATTATATATTTCCACATTAGAATGTACATTTTTATCTTTTCATTAGAGTTATTATTTGTTACATTAGTTAGAAATTTAGACATTGTTTCTAACAATATATTTGATTACTTTTAGGCTACAAGTTGCTACATTGGAATAAGCAGTGTAAAGGCTTAGTACAGTCATTTTTGGGTCACTGAATTATGTACCATATAAGACTTGTGCCAAGTAGATGTTGTTTTAACATTTTAATATTTTAATATTTTTACATATTTTTATATTTTCATGTTATTCTTTCAACATTGTTTGTTTTAATTTATAAGTCATCAAGAAATTGTTTTTGGACATTTGGGTATAGTCCAGTAATTTTATGTTTTATATTTCACATGTTGAATGAAGGTGAGGGGGTTAACAGAATACATTTGCTGAAATTGTGAGTATATGTCTTTAAAGGATTTGAATCCGTTTTGCCCGCTAAGGTATAAAACTGCCAGCAATGGATTTAGCACCTATCTTGAAAAAGTCCTCAGTAGCAGGACGAAACGCGTTGATGAGGTGCAAGGGTTTTTTTGCTACACATCCCCTGTAGACGGACTTTGAAGAAAACATCGTTTTATTCATATGCAGCTGTTTCCTTACGGTTTTATTTTCGGACAGCCCACCTGAGTGCACGAGGTGGACGCTGTCTGCTTTGAAGATAAAGACAGTTTGTCGGGACAACCAGCAGCCGCGAAGTTTCTTCGTTTTGGTCCTTAGGAATAAGTACTACTGTTGCATATATATATTTTTCAACATTGTGAGAGTTCATATTTGGGGGGGTTTTTGTTTGTTAAACTGGGACAATAAATTTTACAGAGTTACACTATATTTGTTTTCTCTGTTTTTGCCTAGGAATGTTCAAGCATCTATTTGAGTCTCCATCCATCTATTCAGACATTGGATGTTACCCCCTCTCTCTTTTTTGATCTTATAAGACTTTTTTTGGACTATTTAGAGACATTTTTCTATACTTCTGTATACTTTTATTGTTATATCTATATATATATTTTTATTTGCATCTTTTCTTCTGTTTATAGTTGTTACATGTGGAGTCTAGATGTTTATTGCAATATTATCTTAACATATTTGCACCCTTGTTATTATCTCAAGGGGAGTATTCACTAAGCGCTGACAATATCTTTAGTACTCTGTTATAGGAATTGGGAAAATTCTTTTTTTGTCTAGCAGCTGTATCTACAGGGTACTTCAAGTACCATTTATTATTACTTTTAGTTTTGATTTTGTATGCGCTCTCTTAATTACTTTATTTATTCCTGGCATTTTACTGCCTCGATGTAAAACATTACCAGTTCAGAGACAGCCACTAGATAGTGTTTCCATACTTAGAACTAAGTCAGACTTGGTTCTTGTCATTCAACAACTGCACACATTGCCGAACGAATGCACACATTGCCGAACGAATGCACACATTGCAGAAGGAGGTTGAATGTTAAATCAATGCTTCTATATGAGAAGAATTTCAGTGCTTATCAACAAGAAGCATTTGTATGGACAAAATGATCATCAAGCATGATGACCTCACCACAGGCGGACTGGACTGAAGAGAAGAGGCTGTTTCCTCACTGAATTTCAGGTAATGGATTAATTGAATAGCTCTTTCTGATGCATAAGGGGAGCTTTGAATCTAAATGACCTCTCTAGCTTTTTGGGGGGGAAACATTGTTATGGGGTAATATATATAAGTACCTTTAAAGGCTAAATTGTGAGGATACTGTAAAATATAATTATCCCTTAAGGTGTTAGAGAGGTTGCACAGAATAACAACATGCTTCTAATTAATATTTTACATTATTTCAGTTCACGCCACTGGATATATCTGTTTTTTTTTTTTTTGTTTATCAAATTCTGGGGAAAAGTGCATAAATGGCAACAATTATAATACAAAAGAATGGGATATTTCAGCTGATTGATCCAGTTTTAGAACCTGCTATAAAATTGCATTTTATTCTAACCATCTCTCCCTCCCCCCCCCATTGTGTTTACAGTACACACAACAGATGCATTATAAACCGCCATCTAATATCAAAATTTACAAACTAGCAGTGCGAAGAATCACATTTTAATACATGAATAATGTATAGAAAAGTATTCAAAAACACAAAATATAAATAGTGACTACTAGAGTGATCTAATAATCAATATACTTTCAAATTATTTTAGCCAGATGGACTGTAACATCCTTAACAATTTATAATCCCTATATTTAGATGATCTTTTTTATTTATACGTTTTATAACCAATGCAATCTATTTATTACTAATGTAATCTATGTGAACGGATGGTTTAACCCTAGACTCTGGAGAATGGTGCCTGATCACTTCTTATGATGGTCCGAGGATTCATTCAGGAAGCTGTTGATAGAGTTGACACTCACCGTCTAGTAATAGCTCCCCATTGAGAAGAGTGAGTCAAAATAATATACACCTTTTTCACTCACTTTTAAGAATGGGGGGCTAATGACAGGCTGAGAGCGTCAGCTGAGACTCACAGCCTATTAGTGGTGCGCAGTCGGAATCTCCCTGATTGAAGCCTCGGACTTTCTAAGGAAGTACAGGGGCAGAGCGACTGGGCAACATCTTGCAGAGCTTACGGTTCAACCCCTTAAGGTAAGAGGATGCCCAGGATCCCCTTGCACAATTACAACTTAATTTCAATAAAGTTGTTATGGTGGCCAGAGCTGTCCTTAAAATGAATAGTTTTGGTGCCTAGACACAGTCCCTTTACTTTGGCAATTTAAATAAATGCAGTTTTAGAAAAATAGCAATGTTTACATTTTACCTCAATAATGCCTATGGTGGCCATCAAATTTTCTTTTACAAACTTCTTATGGAATTTTCTAAGTCCTTCACATTCAGTGTCATCAAGCTCAGTGACATTGAACTCCACTAAATCTTATCACACAGAAGCACTAAAATATTTCTTCTCTTTGAAATGGGTCTGAATCATGCAATGTTGGGAATGGGATTGCATTAGGGCTCCCAATTGGAGAAGTATTGGTTGGACCATAGGTCATCCAAATGATGATCGCACACTGGAAGGGGCAGCTGCTGAGAGGAGAAAGTCATGACGATGGATTTTTTTATTTTTTTTTATTTTAAAATGGGGCCCATAATTCAAAAACTGGCCAGGAGTATTATGTCATAATAAATACATATTAGCATTTATAAGGGTAAAGTGTTCTTTAACATAAAGACCATAATTCCCCATCTGCCGTAAATTATCTCTTTTCTTACTATATCACGAATTGCTTGTTTCCTACGGTATCCCGCCAATGTTCCCTGACCATCTTATACCTGGCTATTTTTTGTTTTTAGTTGTTATGACCTTTATTCAATTGTAAGCACAAGTACCATTTAGCTTAGCATTTATTATTCAAGGGCTTCAAATGCTAGATTATTAGCCCATAGTCAGGGCTCCCAATTACTTTTGTACCAGTATGTCTAATTATATATTATCATTTCCGCAGCAACCGTACCTAGAATTAATTGTCATACATCATATAATGCCCTCGATAGAGCTGCTATATAAAGACTTATAAAGAAATAAATAATACTAATATTTTAAAGGAAATAAGCAATAGGTCAGAAAATGGACTAAAAAAAAAAAAAAAAATACTAATCACTGAAAGAATACATTTAAACTAAAATAAATCACTAATTAGTTTGCCACCATTAGATTGTTAGCTCTTGGGAAAAGCACTTTATTATACTCCCTATATCATCTGCATGTACGTATTCTTGGATATTGGAAAACGACTCTTGTTGACAATAAGATAAACATAAAACGATTATGTACGTTTTCCTGTTTTTGGCGTGGTGTCCAGATACCTGACTAGTTGCTATCATTGGTTCTATTATAATAACACAATCTGCATCTTGGTTCCACCTTAAGATAATATGCAAATGGTAAATGAGTCAGCCGTCTTCCTTCGCAGAGAAACATTACACGCTCTAGTGAAGCTGTAGCATGATTTAAATAACCTATAAAATGCTAATTCTGAAACATAAACATTAACTAGTGTTTTCAACAGATAATGTCTTCCCGAAGATCAGGGCAAAATGACAATAACCCACGTGAACAGATGTGATAGCGGTAAAATGGTGACCCAAGGTCAGGGCTTTGTAAGGGCCCTTTCCATGGCTGTATCTGTGTACTTTGAGTATTCACAGGGGGAGACCTGGGGGTTTCTGGGTTTTGAGGAAAACTACCAGGATGAGGAGGAAAACTATGGTATCCATCTAGGCAGAGGGTAAGCTGTGTAGTTCTGCTCACTGTCCTCCCCTCTTAGCTCAAAAACCATACTGCTGAAGTGTCTCCAGATCTGGAAGTCCAGTCCCAATTTGGGACCAGTGGCGTACACATGACCCATGGGGCCCCGGTGCAAATATTGATCCGTGGCCGGGCCGCAACACGTGGGCACCTGGTCGCAGGGGTTACAGGGCTGTGACCCCTGCGACCGCTGTATGTACCCAAGTGCATGCAGATGCACACACACTTAAAGGACCACTACAGACACCCAGATCACATCAGCTCAATGAAGTTGTCTGGGTGTCAGGTCCCTCTAGTTTTAACCCTGCAGCTGAAAACATAGCAGTTTCAGAGAAACTGCTATGTTTCACTGAGGGTTAATCCAGCCTCTAGTGGCTGTGTCACTGACAGCCGCTAGAGGAGCACACTGAACGCCCATAGGAAAACATTGAGTAATGCTTTCCTATGGGTGGTTTGAATGCGTGCGCGGTCGCATTCGGAGCTGAGAGGCTGAGGGATCCTCAGCGCCAAGGGAGTCCGGCGCTGGAGAAAGGTAAGTGCTGAAGACACACACACTCTCACTTACAGACGCATACACACTAGCTAACAGACACACACATTTACTGACAGAGACACACTCAGCTACAGACATACATACACACTCACTTACAAAACATACACTCTCATTGACAAACACACACTCACTAACAGACATCAAACAGACTCACTAACACACACACACACACACTCAGTAAGACACACACAGTAACACACTCACTGACACTCATTAGCAGACACACACACTCACTCTAACACTCACACTCACACTCACTCTAACACACACACACTCTAACACTGACGTCATCTTCCAGCTCCGGTGTCAGTGCGGTGCGTGGCTGAAGAGGAAGCACTGAGTGCTCCCTCGCGCGCCCGCCTGCCCGACCGACCACCCGCCTGCCGGGTGTCAGCAGGGCCAGCCTCGGAGGCCTTGGGGTGGCCGGCTCCTGGGCCCCCCCAGGAGAAGAGGCTGACCCTGTGGGTACACACCCTGGTATGTACGCCACTGTTTGGGACCTACATACCGCCTTGGGTTACTTGGTGCACCAATTCCTGGTGATAATCCAGAAAAGGACTCTGACGACCAATCTGCCACTTTCAAGATATCTTCTAAGCGACAACCAACTGAAGAGGCTTTGGAAGCCATTGCTCCTCGAACTGAATGGGGCAGAAATATAGACATATCAATACCGGCTAGACAGGTGCGATTTGTTTCGTTCCGAATGTACATTCATACGAATTTCATGCCATTCGGAAATTTGGATGGTTACGAATGTCCGAAGTGCCAAAGTCCCAATGCGCCAAATATCCGAAGTGACGAAGTTCGGTAGTTCGGAAGTGCCGAAGCGCTGATGCTCCGAAGTGCCAGAGTGATTCAGATTTCTGAAAAGTGGCAAAACAAGAGAGAGGGAGGGAAATTATGTGAATGTTGACAGTGATTTTGACCAATAAGCTAATTCCTTTTGTGCAATGACGTCATATCCAGTACGCATCACAGGACGGCTGCCAGAGGACCCTGAAGGACGTGCGAGCGGATGTTTGTCCCATGCAGTCTTGCAAATATCCTTAGCCAATTATTATATAGGATATATAGGGTAGACATGTGGAATTTGTTTAGTTCTGAATGCACATTTGTACGAATTTCATGCCATTCGGACATTCGGATGCTTACGAATGTCCAAAGTGCCGAAGTTCCGAACCGACTGCCATGGGTCAATCTCCTCATCATAGGCATCAGAGCCTGGATCAGAAAGATCCTCTGAATCATCCCTGTAAGAATCCTCTTCAATGTCAATGAGTTCAGACTCAGAATCTTACTGGGCTTTTGCCCAATTCCAAAATCTAGCTGATTTTGCCTGACTAGTGGCTTTTCTGCACGGTGGTAGATTAATCGAGCCATCCGAGAAAGGTTCAGAACTGTCCATTTCAATAGATTTTGAGGGGTGTTTTGGCTGAGGCTGAGCAGGTGCTGCCAAAGGCATCGCCTGTGGATTATTTGGCTGAGCTGATCTCTGTGCTTGCAGCAGGGCCTGAGCAAAAGTCTGCGAAAGGGAGTCAGACATAACTCCCATCACAGAGACCAGGGCTTTGGTCATAGCCAAAGACACAGATGCATCAATTAAGGCCTGCATGTCAACAGGAGCTGTAAAACCAGCAGAGAGATCCACAAAAAAACGGGTTGAGTAACCCACAAAGGATACAGGTAAAGGGAATAAAAGTTTTACTCACAGTAATAAATCACAGAGAATACAAGAGTTGTCTGACCACCACTAAAGGTAAACCCCAACTCAGAAATCAGGCAGTTGGGGACACAGCTAGGGAAAAAACAATAAAATGGCTGCCGCAAATGCAAACATCGCTGGGAATGGCAGATCCACACGAACCAGAGTATTGAATATGGTCGGCAAAACTCCTGAATGCCACGTTCGCGGCAAAACTCCCGAACACCACGTTCGTGGCTAAAATCCTGAATGCCATGTAGATTGAAAGCCGTTCGCGGGAAAAAAGTTCCAAATGTGAATTAAGTTACCAAAGCGCGCGTTCGCATAATGGCAGGTTCGTAATGGCTCAAATTTAAACAAAAGATGGTGTGAAAAGCGCCAAATAGAGGAATAGAGCCCCCTAACAATGTCCCTGAGCCCAGAGGGATATAATATCAGGTCAGGGAGGTCCAGGGGAGAACAAAAGTATAAAACATTTAGGTTAGTACCACTTCCATCTTCTTTTTTGGGCATCATAGAAAGTTTGTTGACAGATTTATTCCTCAGATTAGCTTATGATAGATAATTTATTGTATAGAGGTCCTATATCCCAGTCTTACCAGATCATTTAGTCATTTTCCCTTTGAGCTGCCATAATAGCATTGTACAAGATATAATAACTAATTTCGGAGTTATATTACAGATGGTAGATTTCTACTGTACAAAAGGTGACTATTATTATTATTATTATGATATTTATATAGCGCCAGCAAATTCCCCAGTGCTTTACAATGGGTGGACGAACAGACATGTAATTGTAACCAGACAAGTTTGACACACAGGAACAGAGGAGTTGAGGGCCCTGCTCAATGAGCTTACATGCTAGAGGGAGTGTGATAAAATGACACAAAAAGGTAAGGATAGTATTAGACTAGTGACAGTTGCAGAAGAGGAATCAGTCAGGAGCTATCAACAGTTTAATTGATACGCTTTTATGAAGAAGTGAGTTTTTAACGATTTTTTTGAAGGAGTGGAGACTGGATGAGCATCTAACGGAGGAGGGAAGCAAGTTCCATAGGAACAGTGCAGCCCTCGAGAAATCTTGAAGGCGAGCATCAGAAGTGGGAGTACGGACAGAAGATAGACGTAAGTCTTCAGCAGATCGTAAGGGCCTAGACGGGACATACTTGTGTATAAGGGAGGATAGATAGGTGGGAGAAGCATTACATAGCAATTTGAAAGCAAGAACCAGAATTTTAAATTGAACTCTATATTTTATAGGAAGCCAATGTAGGGACTGACTGAAGGGTGAGGCATGGGAGGTGCGGGCGAACAGGAAGATGAGCCTCACTGCCGCATTCATTATGGACTGTAACGGCGCAAGTTGGGAGCATGTAAGACCACTGAGAAGCGGATTACAGTAGTCAAGGCGAGAAAGGACAGTGGAATGGACCAACACCTTAGTCGCATCTGGCGTTAAGTAGGGGTGGATGCGCGCAATGTTTTTGAGATGGAAATGACAGGATTACTCGGCGCGGGTCGGGGCCGCAACACATGGCGGCAGGCACCTGGTCGCAGGGGTTGCAGGGCTGCGACCCCGCGACCGCGGTATGCACACACACTTAAAGGACCACTACAGACACCCAGATCACATCAGCTCAATGAAGTGGTCTGGGTGCCAGGTCCCTCTAGTTTTAACCCTGCAGCTGAAAACATAGCCGTTTCAGAGAAATGGCTATGTTTCACTGAGGGTTAATCCAGCCTCTAGTGGCTGTCTCATTGTCAGCCGCTAGAGGAGCTTCCGCGATTCTCACAGTGAGAAGACACTGAATGTCCATACGAAAGCATTGAGTAATGCTTTCCTATGGGCGGTTTAAATGCGCACGCGCCTCTTGCCGCGCATGTGCATTCGGAGCTGAGAGGCGGAGGGATCCCCAGCGCCAAGGGAGTCCGACGCTGGAGAAAGGTAAATGCTGAAGACAAACACACACACTCTCACGAACAGACGCATACACACATTTACTGACAGAGACACACTCAGTGACAGACATACATACTCACTTACAAAACATACACTTTCACTGACACACACTCACTAACAGACATCAAACACACTCAGTAACAGACACACACAGTAACACACTCACTAGCAGACACACACCCAATAACAGACACACTCACTGACACAAACACTAACACACACTAACACTAACACACAAACACTAACACACACACACACACACAAACACACTAACACACACACTAACACACACATTAACACTGACACTAACACTCACGCTAACACTCACACTAACACTAACACACACACATTTAAAAAAAAAATGTAATCCCCCTAGCCTCCTTACCTTTTGGAGAGCTGAGGGGATTCCCTGGGGTCCAGTGGTGCTGCTGGGTGGGCGGGCAGTCTGGGTGTCCGGCGCGCGAGGGAGCACTCTCCCCTCAGTCATCTTCCGGCTCCGGTATCAGTGCGGTGCGCAAGGGAGCTGAAGAGGAAGCACTCAGGGGAGAGTGCTCCCTCACGCGCCGGCCACCCAGACAGCCTCTCCACCCATCCGCCGGGGTCAGCAGGACCAGCCTCGGGGGGCCCTGGGGTGGCCGGCTCCTGGGCCCCCCAGGAGAAGAGGCTGGCCCTGTGGGTACATACCGGGTCGCAGGGGCGGCCGGGCCCCCTGGTGGGCCGGGCCCGGTCGCAGCCGCGACCCCTGCGACCCTGGTATGTACGCCACTGTCCCAAGCATACCTCAAATTTCACCAAAGCTTGGAAGAAGTCCTGGAAAATTCTACAGTGACCATCCCAGTCACCTGATTTAAACCTCTTAGAAAATCTCTGGTGGCATTTGCAGGAAGCAAACCCAAGAATATTACTGAACTGGAGGCCATGAAAAAAATTTCTCTTAAGCTTTCTCAGGAACTCTGCCAGAAGCTGGTGTCTGGCTATGCATCTTGTTTGCAACATGTCATAACAGCAAAAGGGTGTTCTCCCAAGTACTAAAAATGCTTGCCATGAATGGATTGAATAGTTTTGAGATTGGAGAAGTCATTATAAGTTGCATTTTCAGTTGAATTTCGGGAAACCACTTGTAACATTCGTTGTGTTAAGTTACCGTATTTCAATAGTTTTTGTTTGATTTGTTTATTGCAAACAGCTGAAAGTCTGCAAATTTTGACAATGGGGGTTGAATAATTTTGATTACAACTGCGTTTTTAAAAAGTCCATCCTGTCCTACGCTACTTTAATTCTTACTTTGCATAGAAACATTCTTAACAAGATCACGCAGGTCTGTTTTCCAGGGAATGATATGGGCATGCTGTTTACTAAACCTGTCAATTTGCATATCTAAGTTCTCACTCCACTGGTCAACAGAAGCAAACATGATTGGTATACAGTGTAACATCTTAGATTTTGGCAGGATGAAGTCAAAATAAATATTTATTAGAATAATGGTTCTTTGATCACTACAACATAGCTCTGTTCCCAGTTAGAGTTCATAAAGTAGACTATTCTGCCAAGATAAAGGTCTCTTGTGTAGGGGATCAATATCTGCTTAGCATCGATTGAGCACATACAATGCAGCAATAGCATTTTATCTTGTCTGTATGGTGGTTATCCCCCATGGAATGGTCTTTGACGTTTCCAAAATCCGTCTTCTTTTTTTTTTTTTTATTCTTTTTCTTGTGTGGATAAAGCATGATATTTACAATATTACATGTTTGGCACTATAATGAACAAACAACACAGTAATTTCAACATGTTGCGGGGACTATCCTTTTTTTATATTTCTAATAGCTTTTACAGCCCTCTCTCGCCTGTTCTCCCACGGGGGATTGGTGATGTGTTGGGGGGCTCCTTTCCTATGGCAGTGAGTGCCCTGAGGCTCGTTTGTGTGAATTTACGTGTGGCATTAACGAATGGCAAAATCCGTCTTCTTAAAGATTCTTGGTTGTACGTTTTCGTTATCGTTGATCTTCACTAGTGATACTTAATATTTGATACAGTTACAATATGTTTTAAATGGACTGCTATATATTTGTAGAGTTTTTTTGTGTAGTTTTGCTTGTTTCTTTATATATTTTTTGTAAATGAAGTATGAAAAAATAAAAAAAATGTTTGATACAAAACAATAATACTTTTGTGGGAATTATCAGAAGACTCTGTAGCCTGAATAATTATAACAACATGAAAGAGTAAGAATGTGAAATAATTATTAAAAGAACACTGTAGTGACAGGAATACAAACGTGTATTCCTGTCACTATAGTTATAACACAGTTTAGCAATTTAAAAGGTGAGTTTCACTTTACTCTGCCCCTGATCCACCTCCTTGGCAGAGATCATCAGAATTGACAATCTCAGCCAATTCAATGCTTTTGGGAGGCTATTGCGCATGCTCTGCAAAATGCCGTGCTGCACCAATCAGCATCTTCTCATAGAGATGCATTGAATCAATGCATCTCTATGAGGAACGTTCTGAGCCTCCATGCAGCACTGACCCAGGAAGCACCTCTGCTGTCTGAGTGACTGCCACTAGAGGAGTTGCTAGGCTGTAATGTAACCACTGCCTTTTCTCTAAAAAGCCTGCAGGGAACAACACTATACACACCAGAACAACTACCTTAAGCTTTAGTTGTTCTGGTGACTACGTGTCCCTTTAACAAATGAAAGCCAAAGAACAGCATCAAACTATTGCTAAATATTGGAAACGTCAACTAAAAATGTTTTTTATTAGACCCAAAGCTCACTTGTCAAAAGGAAATGTTTTATTAAACGGACCAGATAAATATTACATGAGAACCACAGCCCGTAAACGTAGTCCGTTATCTTCAATTTGTTATGACTTGTCAAGAACGTCATAATGGTTGCATATTAGCTTTATTTATAGAGAATTTCTGAGACTGTACACTCTGATGGAAACATACCTTCCGCAGAACAAACTATGCTTATGTTATAAAGTGCTAATATTGGACTTTTATTCAATTTTTGGGAAACTTGGGAATAAAGTCAACAATCAAAACAGACAAGATCTTTAAAAGCACATCTGTCAGATACGAGTACTTTACTTTGATCAATGGAAAGTAAAAAAGCAAAAGTCATATCACTATACATCTTGCTAACATCAATTTAATAAACTTTCCAGACAATTCAATACTGCTAGATAAACTTTCAACTGAGTTATTCACTAAAGGGAGAATTCAAAGTGAATTTCAAATTTAAAGTAACAGTATAGGGTCAGGAACATAAACTTGTATACCTGGTCTTAAAACCACCATCTAACCCCCTCCCTCCCCCCCCCCCTCATCCCACCAGACCTATAAATATAGTAAAACCTTACCTGTATTCAAGTCTGCAGCTGCTGCCTCTGCCCCTGCTGCCAGCTTTTCTAACATCATCAGAATAGATTTTCTAAGCCAATTATAATGCTTCCCCATAGGATTGGCTGAGACAGTCAAGGAGGCAAATCAGGGGCAGAGCCAGCACAAGCCAAACACAGCCCTGGCCAATCAGCATCTCCTTATAGAGATACAGTGAATCAATACATCTCTATGAGGAAATTTCGGTGTCTCCATGTAGAGGGTGGAGACACTGAATGGCAGTCACACTGTGCAGCACTGCCCCAGGAAGCATCTCTAGCAGCCATCTGAGGAGTGGCCAGTGGAGGTGTCCCTAGGTTGTAATGAAAATACTGCATTTTATCTGAAAAGACAGTGTTTACTGCGAAAAAGCCTAAAGGGAATAATTATACTCACCAGAAAAAATACAATAAACTGTAGTTTTTCTGGTGTCTATAGTGTCCCTTTAAAGACAAAGTATCTGAACTGAAATCATTTTTCCATTTTGGTTATTATGACCTTAAATTCGGAATTTACTTTATGGGAATTTTTGCACGGTTATTCACTAGACTTTAACAAAAAAAAACACTATCAAAATGATTTAACAGAATTGAATCATTTGGAAAGCTTAGTAAATCGAGGTCATTGTTCTAGAAAGGATATATATACAGTATACAGTACAGTAGTATGCAAAAACAGAGCACAAAAAAAACAAAACAAAAAAAAAACATGAAGGTTTCATGACGTCATGAAAAAGTAATGTGGTTAATTAATCTTAAAAGAGTAATGTGGATAATTAATTTTACAAGAGATGTGCAGCTTGCTCATAAAATATTGCAGGACAACATTGCAATTTTGCATTACATTTTTTCCAACTTCTAGTACGTGTGACAAAAATACATACATAACTGATCAAATACCATGCTCTGCTTAATAAAAATTACTACAGAATGAAAATCAGATTGCTCACACATGCAAAGTACAGTTAAAAGATATATTCCAAAAATAAAGGAATTAAAAAACAAAATAGTTCTATCATAAACTATGTAACGCCAAGATGCAGAAGAGACATATTACAGGGACAGTATAGGTCCTGAGACCACTTCATCTCATAGAAGTGGTCTGGGTGAAGTGCCCCTGTTTTCTTAACCCTGCAATGTTTTACAGACAGCCACCAGAGGCACTTCCAGCACCCTAGCAGAGTTTTACTCCGTGAATTGACGTTGGGCATCCTCACACTTTGCATGGGGATGTCCAATGTCTTAAAATTCCCCAAAAAGGGGAAAGCATTGATTCGATGTTTACATCTGGGGAAGTTTCAATCTGCGTGTGGCATTCACAGTGTATGCACATTTGGTCCCTTCCATCGTGGGAGGAGGAGTCCTAGGAAGAGGAAAGTATAAAAAAAAGGGGGTTTTTAACCATTTTCATGCTAGGAGGTAGAGAAAAACTATTCAATTAGCATTAGTGTTAAAAGTGTTCCTTTAATTAGCTAATTTACTTCTCCCCTCTTCTTAACTGTTGTAATGGTATGATCTTTAAAGTTTCCTTTACTGTTTGGAAGAGGGGGGCTGTCATTTTAAGGACACATGCAGACATTAAATGGGTGGAATGAGTTTCTCGCATAGATATATTTTCCTATACAAGCTGTAAATAATTCCTAGAGCAGTGGCGTACACATGACCCATGGGGCCCTGGTGCGAAAATTGATCTGTGGCCCCACCGCGCAACACATGGCGGCGGGCACCTGGTCGCAGGGCTGCGACCCCGCGACCGCGATATGCACACACACTTAAAGGACCACTAGAGACACCCAGATCACATCAGCTCAATGAAGCATTAGGAGCTGAGAGGCGGAGGGTTCCCCAGCGCCAAGGGAGTCTGACGCTGGAGAAAGGTAAATGCTGAAGACACACACACTCTCACGAACAGACGCATACACACTAGCTAACAGACACACACATTTACTGACAGAGACACACTCAGCGACAGACATACATACACACTCACTTACAAAACATACACTTTCACTGACAAACACACACTCACTAACAGACATCAAACACACTAACACACTAACACACACACACTAACACACACACACTAACACACAAACACAAACACACACTAACACACAAACACACACACTAACACACATTTTATTATTTTTTTTAAATTTAATCCCCCTAGCCTCCTTACCTTTTGGACAGCTGAGGGGATTCCCTGGGGTCCAGTGGTGCTGCTGGGCGGGCTGGCTGTCTGGGTGGCCGGCGCGCGAGGGAGCACTCTCCCCTGAGTGCTTCCTCTTCAGCTCCCTCGCGAGCCGCGTACTGATGCCGGCGCCGGAAGATGACATCATCTTCCGGCTCCGGTATCAGTGCGGTGCGCGAGGGAGCTGAAGAGGAAGCACTCAGGGGAGAGTGCTCCCTCGCGCGCCGGCCACCGAGACAGCCAGCCCACCCGCCCGCTGGGGTCAGCAGGGCCAGCCTCGGGGGGCCCTGAGGTGGCCGGCTCCTGGGCCCCCCAGGAGAAAAGGCTGGCCCTGTGGGTACATACCGGGTCACAGGGGCGGCCGGGCCCCCTTGTGGGCCGGGCCCGGTCGCAGCCGCGACCCCTGCGACCCTGGTATGTACGCCACTGTCCTAGAGTATAAATGAAATTAAAACAGTCAATACATGATTTTGCTGGTGAAAGGTGTAAAAGTGAGGGGCATACCATTTTGGTAATGTATGCTTTGCTATGCCGACATTATTCTGTCTTTTGTTCTTACGGGGTTGAGGTAAACATTTGTTGTATGTTTAGCTTGGAAAGAAGCAATAGCTAATGCTATCTCACTATTAAAGCAGAGCCAGGCAAATAAAAGCTGCCTTTACTAAACGTTATCTTTGGGGTAGACGTACCAGGCACCTCAACTGGACTATGACCATATCCCGTGATCATCATTTATACACTTTTTCTTATTGGTATTAAATTGTAAAAAGTTCCAATTCTCCATACAAAAAAATGCAGTTGTCTGAGCAAAAACAGGAATCTGTATATCAAAGTGTGTCTCTTCCGAGATACGCTGAACATTTACCTTTTTACGTAAGGCATGTTTAAGTCAGTCCCTCGTCCCTTCTATACCCAACTTTTTTCCCCTGCTTGTTTACCCATTGCACAACATTGCAGAATATGTTGGTGTCTCTACATATATGAAATATAAAATTAAAGACAGTGACTGACATCTTAAGGAATCTTAAGGAATCGAGCGATGTCTCCTATAATCATCTGCAGTTCTTACAGATTCATCCAGTGTACTAACAATACAAAAATATGAATGATTGGGTGTAATTCATTTCTAAACAGTGGCTAAGGGTCATCCTTGTATGATAATTAGAGTAATAGATTATGACACTGAAATATTGCATATGTACACAGAAATACCTACATAATTCATCAGGCAACAATCAAAGGCAAGATTTTTGACACTTTTGTATAAAATGCACAACTGGGTCCAAGAATCACTTTCATTGTCCTTCTGTTGATAATGATGTGCAGCAATTATCCGGAGTAATTATATCTAATCTTGATTAAAATGCCCTTGTGGCTTCATGCACTTTAACTGGAACCTGAGTCATGGATCTAAAAATGGGATTGTTTAGTAGTGCACAATATAAATTTAATTGACAGGAAACTCACTGCGCCATGATAATTTACAACTAATTAGAGAGAAAAACAGAGCAAAATATTTAATAAAATTTTCAAAAAACAAAATATAGATAAATAAAATCTCCATTAATCACTGGCTTGGGACCAAGAATTGGATCCACATGCTACTTTAGATGGTCCCTATTCATTGGAACAAGCACATTCTATCGACACAGTGACTGTTCAGTCACTAAACTAAAACTAAACAAGGAGGGTTTTTTTGTTGTTTTTTAAAGGTTAAGAATGACTGAGGTTTTTATACTTAGTTTTTATATATGAGAAGCATAGAGTTCTGCTTTGTACTAGGGCACAAGGCAATCACAAAGAGCATCATTCTCTCAACCGAGAGACTAATGACTAAGCATTTGCAGTTGTATCAAGAGAACGTTGAAAAGTTCGATTATAACCTGCTCCCCATACACTCTATTCTGTTCGATATAGGAAATCGGGTCACCCACACTTACTGTTTTATTTTGTAAGATTCCGATATAAAAAGAGAACCTTTCAGCCTTTATTAAATATTCCTAAGACCACATTCATTTGTTGCACAGACGTGACTCATATGCTACGACAGTGTCTATTATTCCTACTACGGAACATTGGAATCGCTGGGGAAAGGATGCCAGCTGGGTCGGTATTAGTAAGTCCTTTATTCAATAATAAATTGTTTTTGCCAGTCTAAAGATGACTACGTGAATTTGTACATTGGTATAGTGATCAAGTTCTTCTATTCCCGGAGAATAAAGAAAGAAATGTGCTGTTCACTTAGGCTATATTGCAAATATTATAGCCAGTTACTAAGTTTTAAACTGTAGTGGGTACAGAAAAAAAGAAATGTTACAGTGGAAAAACTTTACCACTCTATTAAACTTTAAACATGGGGAATGATTGTGAGATGGGTTTTGGAGGTAGATGTTAGACTTATGAAAAAGAGCTTTCCCAAATACTGCTTCTTCACAAGTTGTTTGTTTTTACCCAACTTTAGCTAAGTAGAGCATCAGTCGAGTGATAAGTGAGGGGTGGGGTATGGTCTGACTTGGTAACATCTGAGAAGGGATGGCACACAGCATCCCATTGTTGCATGGACTTTCGTTGCAGTGTGGTTGTCCAATTATAGATTGGGTAGAAGAACATCCAGATCTTAATCATCTACCAAGTACCTACATGGCCACATTATTGTTAGGCGGGAGTAAGTGATGGGTAAGAACAGACACAACAAAAGGTGAATGAGGGGGTCAATATGCATAAGGGGCTAAGGGGGTTTGGACAGACAAATAAGGGGGTATGGAGAAGCACACAAGGGGAGGTGAGTGGTACATGGAGACCCTAGGGAAGTAGAGTGACATTAATTCAAAAGAAAAAAACAGTTTTAAGCTTATTTTTTGCATTTTAAAAACAAAACAAAAACATTATTCACCTGTTAATTTCTCAGTTTTTTATTTTTTTGTTATCCTTGAATAATGATGCAAAACCACAACTAAAACTCAAAACATCTCTTTTGGGATTGAATACAGCACTAAAAAGGATAGCATTGTAAGACTGTTTACGGGTATTGGGGTATCCGTAAAGGACCACTACTGTCACACAGACCACTTCATCTTAATTTTTAGGGTGAAATACTCCTCTAGTGGTTGTCTTCCTCATAGTTACTAGAGGCGCTTCCTCCTCCAACATCGAATCAAACTCAGTCCTACAATTTAATGCTGATTGGAGGAGAACGACGTTTAGGCAGTGCATGCATGTCTCGTTCACCACTGCTTCTCTATGAGAAGCTTTGATCTGGACGAAATTACGCAAGACATCAGCAGGCATATTGACATTAGAGATGTCGCGAACGGTTCGCCACGGGTTCGTGGCGAACTCCGGTCAGCTGACACATCCCGGCCAATCTCCAGCAGACCCTCCCTCCCAGACCCTACTACTTCCTGGACAGCATCCATGTTGAAGGTAGCTTCAACATGGATGCTGTCCAGGAGGTGGGAGGGTCTGGGAGGGAGGGTCTGCCGGAGATTGGCAGGGATGTGTCGGCTGACCGGAGTTCGCCGCGAACGGTTCGTGGTGAACCATGGCGAACCGTTCGCGAGAAGTTCGCGGACGGTTCGCGACATCTCTAGTTGACATCTTCTGTGGCGGCTTCAGTGAAAGAGCCTCGGCGCTAGACATGAGTACATTAAATTTTACTTTCATTTGCAATTGCCAAAGGGGGTTGCCAGTGGGCACAGTGATAGACGTGGACCTATATAGAATATAGGTTCCTTTTAAGAGATCTTTTCCCAGAATTCCAGCATCTTCTCTATTTTCTTACAAGCACACCCATAACAGGTGTACACTATTTTAGTCTAGGGATGTTGGTACCAGGGAAGGATTTTTAATCATCAGTTATAGCCATTGCTCTCTCCTTTATCTATGTTCCATGGACAACACTTGCTGCAAACGATTGCTCTCCCCTAATGATCTGTCAGTATTCCCATCTGTTTTTCTTGTTTTATAACAAATCACATATTTCTCTGAATCCACATACTCATATCTAGGTTTTAATCTCCCTGATATTGTAGCCATTTATAACAGACCTCACAGAGAAGAAAAGCTTGCAAAGATTGAGGAGATATAATCTATCAATGTACTAAACAGTGAAAAACTGGAGAGATGTCTCCTTTTCTACGCTCTTTTGAATTTCTGTTTCAAGCATTTTAAATTCTCTCTAACATTTTCTAGTTTGAAAAATATGATGTAAGATTAACATGTCCAATTTATAGAGGTAAAAATGCAGTAGAGAAATTCAGACAATGTTTGCTAGAAACAGACATAGTATGCTAGAGAAATGGATGCACAGACATAGCAAGCTAGAGACATGGATGCAGAGACAGAATGGCAGAGACATAGACACAGCAAGCTAGAGACATGGACACACAGACAGAATGACAGAGACACAGCCAGATACAACAAGCTAAAGACATGGGAACACAAACAGAATGACAAAAACACATGCAAATACAGCAAACTAGAGAGATGGATACACAGACAGAATAACAGAGACACAGCCAGATACAACAAGCTAGAGAGATGGATACACAGACAGAATGACAGAGACATAGACAGGCACAGCAAGCTAGAGACATGGATACACAGACAGAATGTGAGAGACACAGCCAGATACAACAAGTTAGAGACATGGGTACACAAACAGACCCAGCAAGCTAGAGACATACTTACACAGACAAAATGACAAAACACAGGCAAATACAGCAAGCTAGAGAGATGGATACACATACAGAATGACAGAGACACAGGCAGATACAGCAAGCTAGAGACATGACAGAGCACACAGACAAAATGAAAGAGACACAGCAAGCTAGATAGAGAGAAACTAAGAGATAGAAGGTCGTTGCTTTTTATTTCATGCACTTTTTGAACCTCCCCTTTCTGCTTTGTGCCTGAGGCAAACTTCAATTTATTATCTACTTTATTGAAATTAGCTTCACAAGATATCTATAAAATAGTTTAATCTTGAGTATAGTGCCAGTCAACATGAACTGTCTCTACTGACTACCCCCACCCTCCTCTAAATCTACTCATGGGCAGGCTGGATGCTACAATGTATCTACTCATTAACTTATGAGTGTTCTACTTATTAATTGTATCCAATCAGTTTACTTTAGACTTGGTCTTTACTTAGTTATGAAGGTGATACAATCTGAAGGAGAGACATATAAACAGAGATATCCAGAAAAAACTGAAATAGGATCCAGGCACACAAAACATCTCAATATTCAGACTTTTAATGTAAACAAACCACCATGACAACATTTCAGCCACACAATGGCCTTTTTTAAGACTTGACAAAGGCCACAGTGTGGTCAAAAAGATGTCAGGGCCCCTTGCTTCCATTAAAAGTCTGTACTTTGAGATTTTTTTGTGTGCCTTGACCATTCACTTTTAGTGGATTACCATAGAGGCTTGCCACTTTTGGGTTTGGAAGCACCAAGGGATTACTTTAACTGATCACAGTGGCATGGGTTCAGTCCTCTCCTTGGTGGCATGTGTTCAGTCCTCTCCTTGGTGGCATGAGTGCAGTCCTCAGGGATAGACACCAATATAAACAGATTAGATACAGAGAGAGAAACAGACTCAGGCATAGACCTACAGAGCAACGCCGAGATAGATTAGATACAGACAAACACATTGTGTATCGTCTGTGGGTATTCTTTTTACATAACTTGCAGTACTAAACTGCTCCACTAAATGCTTGGACTCCTCTTTGGTAGCGTACGCAGGATATACTGAGCTAATATCTGGTTACTATATGATATTCTATCCATTCAGTCTTCCGGCAATACTCTTATTAGTAATTACTCTATAGAGGACAATGAATAGCCATATCTTGTGAGACCTCAAGGAAGAGACTACACCAGCTTCTTTCTTGGCAACACCCAGAACTCAGCCTCACTCGGACTCTGTTTATTGTATCCAGTTGTATCCATTTATTGTATCCAGATCTGACAAAGATCACAGCATACAGTAAAATAAACATTACACAAAACTTTCACCAATGGGAATACAGAACAGGTCTCAGGAAAAGAACTACAAAGCAACAAAATGATTCCTTACACTAGTTACCACCTCCCCCTGTGCCGATACACCATGACAACAGGTTATTTTGATTGGACCCACTGTCCCGTCAGAGCAATCTCTGGTTACATCAACACTCACAGGGCAGCATTTAACTTGATTATCCCACAGAATACGTTTCACACCTACCTATACTTTATGCCTGAATAGAGAAATGCTGTCCTCTGTTGACCCACCGCTGCATATACAGAAACACTCTGAACTCTGTATAATACAGGTATACAATACGCAGACGCCTGTAATACAGAGATACCTAGGTACATGGAAAACAGTCCCAAAAATGGTGCAGCGAGCTTGTGGCTTGTGCCAAACAAATCAGGCCATCCATCACACACATGGCACAAGAAGACAGACAGAGATAGATCAGATACAGAGACACACAGACACAGGGAGAGAGAGACATAGGCAGAGTTAGATTAGATAAAGAGGCACAGATACGTGGACAGTGAGATAGGCAGACAGATTCATATCAAACACAGACAGAAAGGTCACATGCATGCTGGAAGATATTAAGAGGACATTTCTAAGCAATTCATAGAAAGTAACATTTATAAAAATTTGAAATGCTACTTAAATAAAACAGTCAAAAAATGGAGGCTCTTTAGTTTTATTCCAATGGCCATTTGAATATATAAGCTCACCTGCCACGTCAAGGCAAACCTCAGTAGGTGAGTTCCTACACTAGCCATTAGATATGCTGATATCAGCCAAGAATCTCCAGTAAGACAGGAAGGGGTATTTTATAAACCCTTTCACATTTAACCCTTTATAGGGCTTCAACACATACAATAAACTTTGCTGGTATCAGACAAAGTGTGAACATCTCTAATGAGATAGGAAGGGGTGTTTTATAAACCCTTTCACATTTAACCCTTTTAGCTGTGAAGCCTTCCTCTTGGTGTGCCTTGGGATTATTTATTTTTTTATTACATGTATATATCTGTTATGGGAACTGATTTCTTTCCTTAACCCCTTAAGGACACATGACGTGTGTGACATGTCATGATTCCCTTTTATTCCAGAAGTTTGGTCCTTAAGGGGTTAAGGACCAAACTTCTGGAATAAAAGGGAATCATGACATGTCACGTCACACGTCATGTGTCCTTAAGAGCACCCTGTACTTTATAAACCACACACTTACTAAACATTTTTCAGTAGAGCTCTTCCTGTAACTTTATGCTTATATATGTTCCAAAAAGCACACAAGGAAGCTTCCTGGATGCCACTTTATTTTAAAGGGACACTATAAACTCAAAAACTTTAGTTTAATTATATGTTTTTTTGTGTATAGATCACACCCATGCAGTCTAACTGCTCAATTCTTTGCAATTTTGGAGGGATATCACTTTGTCTATGCAGCCATAGTCAGACATCCCCTGCATTCAGCTTACACAGTCTTCTTACACACTTGTATTAAGATCTACTGTTTAAAATGCCTTTTTACAGTAGATCTTTTCTTATCTCATACTCTCGACAAAGTCTGTTAGAGCCTGCAGTAGCCCTCTGTGTGTGATTAACGTTCAGTAAACAGAGCAGGAGATAAAAACTTCTAAAATAAACACACTGCCCTGTCACATCAAATTGACATTTTTAAATACATTTTTTTTTCATGCAGTCTGTGTGAGTCACAGCCAGGGGAATTGTGACTACGGCTGCATAAAAAGAATAAAAAGTGATTTAACCCCTAAATGGCGATCTATACACCAAAACTACTTCATTTTAGATAACGTTGTTTTGGTGCTTTGAGTGTCCCTCTAAGTTATGAGAGAGTACATGAGAGACTGATCCCTTTCATTTTCTGTGAGGGCAGAACTTAAAATAGGCAAAACCCTTTTTAAGTATATAGTGTACATGACTTGGATCAGTTTAGTAATTTTCAATATTTAGTGATATCTGTATGCATGGTACCCATTCTTTGAGAACATGCATCTTTGATGCCAAATGTGAAATTCTTGCTTTGGGTAATGGTCAATGATGCACACAGTCCAGGGTCGATATAAGCCCTGATGTATTTCGATTATGTATGGTTTCGATTACCACTAGTAAGTTAGCAGCGACCCACATGTCTATGCTGCTGCCCAAGTAGAATGCCACCTCCTTCATTCCCACCTTCCGCCAGCAGTGAACCTAGGGGGCAAACACAAACGTGACACATTCGAGTCTCGCATGGATTTTATTTATTTATACATTTATACAATATTTTACCAGGAAGGATAAATTGAGATTTCTCTCATTTTCAAGTATGTCCTGCGTCCACAAAACATTGCATTGCTACAATACGGTACAATTAGTGATGTCCCGAACTGTTCGCCGAACGGTTCGCGAACGGTTCACACGGACTCCAGTCAGCTGACACATTCCAGCCAATCAGCAGCAGACCCTCCCTCCCAGACTCTCCCACCTCCTGGACAGCTCACTAAGAATGCAGCTTCAAAATGGATGCTGTCCAGGAGGTTGGAGGGTCTGGGAGGGAGGGTCTGCTGCTGGTTGGCTGGTATGTGTCAGCTGACTGGAGTCCGTGGCGAACCGTTCATGGCGAACCGTGGCGAACAGTTCGCGAACCATTTGGCGAACCGTTCGGGACATCACTAAGTACAATAAAATATAAAAACAATATTAATACACAATATATACAAACTTTAACATAGAACAGGTAGGAAATATATAGTCAAGCATTTTGCTCAGGTAGAGTGAGAGCTTCCCAGAAAAGCTCTTAAACACAAGGCTGGAAAGATGAAGGGTGCGTCTGGATTCCAGCGACAGCCAGTTTAGTTCTTTTAGCATGTCACAACGGTGGGTCATGTAATTACATTGTACCACAAATCGGCAGAACGAGTTATACAATGTATTAAGTTTATTAAGGTGGGTTTGCGGTGCAGGTGCATATACTACATCCCCATAATCAATGATTGGCATCAGCATTTTCTGTACAACCTTTTCATTTACTGTAGGGCTTAGGCAGGATTTGTTTCTGTACAGGGCACCTAGTTTACTATCACTTGTTCGATTTAATACCTTATCAAACCCTTTTTCAAATTTACTCAGAGATATATACTTACACCTACCTGCCTACATAATGTAAGTTTATAATGAACTGGTGGCATTCTGTTGTGTCCAAAAGGAACTCAGAGATGTTTGGTGACCTGCTGTGGAAATCTCTCTGCTAAGCTTGGAAAAGTTTGTGGATTCGCGAACGGCAGCTATTTCCCGTTTTAAGAAGCTGCCGAAGGCAGCTCCCCTGTTGCGATTTTGGTAGATCCCTTGATACTCCAGAACTCCAACTCCCAGCTTGCGTTGCCAGCCATGGCAAATCAATATCGAAGTTATTGTTTCAAAACATCTGTGGATCCATCTGAGAATTATTGATACCCCTGGTGTATTTTTTGAGCCAAACATCTTCTCTTCTAAACTTTCTTCTTCTATCCTGCCCACTTCTCTCCTTGACACCCTACCCACAGTTCCAATGACTCTCTTTTAAATTACTTGATTATTGTAGGGTGTCCCATAGCTGCTAGAATAAATTAATTAAAAGAACATTTGAACTGTCTGTCAACCCAAAGACCCAAGAAGTTTCAACAAGAAGTGACATCGCATTAAATCCATATTGCCGGACCCTCATAGATACCAGTCGGCACCTCCACTTATATGTCCTCATTCCTAGGGTTATACAGCCTTGCGCTAATCCCAGCAATAAAAAATAATATCTCATTTTGCAGTGGCTTTTGGCAGCATGAAATGAAATGTTCTGGTTAAGATGACCTTAATTATCTTAAAATAAACTGGCAAGAAACAACTTGTAGCATTTATTCAGAAAAGCACTGAACATTTTAAAATAAGATATTTTTTAGCGTTGCTATTTCCAGTACCTGTTAAGGGTATAATTCTGATAAAATCCTCCATTTAAATAACACCGTCACACAAGCAGCAAAAAAACCCCACACATTAGCAAGTGTTACAAAGCTGACATTCAGATGTCCTTAAAACAGAGGTGACAATTCTAATATATGTGGGCTGTAGGGACCGCTTAATGTAACAACCTACCAGTGATGTTATAGGGTATAGGTAGGGATCCTAAAATGTATGCATGGGGTATTCAGATAACGGTGGGTTGTTTTAGTGAACCCTATACCTAGACCACTTAAAAACCAAACAAACAAAAAATGACAGGAAAAACAAACAGGAAACACCCTCCCCAATGTCCGTAATGCAAGTTGCTTGATCCAAGGAGATACCTGACTGCCATTTTGGGGTGAAGAAGGAATTTTTCCATAGTTTGTTGCAAAATTGGAAATGCTTCAAACTGGGTTTTTTGCCTTCTTTTGGATCAACAGCAAAAAACAAATGTGAGGTAGGCTGAACTTGATGGACGCAAGTCTCTTTTCAGCTACGTAACTATGTATCTAATTTGATATACTAAAAAGTCTTTTAGAAAACAGTCCGGTGCTGGAACGACTGGCCCTGACACTCATATGAAATGTACTGTTAATTTCATCCTTGACTTGTTAGCGAGAGCATCATGATTTCTACAGCACTCTAAAACACACTATTCTGCAAGGCAATACGGGAAACATAAAACTCTTGCAATCTTATTGCCCAGGCAGTAAAATAAGTCATTGCTATGAATATTAAGACTTGCAGCGGTAGTGAAGTGTGCAGGGAAACACAACACTAAATACAATTTCTTACAATGTACTGCAAACCACACACACACACAGTTTACCCTTCCATGCCACTGCTGAATTGTCTTCAGGGATTCTAAGGACTCATGTTTCAGTTACTCAACCTAGAGGTTATCAGGGCTCAAAAAACTAAAACAGACTCGGCAAAAATACAGAGATGTAGAATGTATTAGCTGTTTATTTTAGAGAATTTTTTTTTAAATGTCTGCTCAACTCCCCACGAGTCTATGTTTAGTAAATAAAGCTCTAAGTGATGTGTTGATTAAATGGTCTAAGTACTGTCACCATGAAGGCAGACAGGGTAAAAATCAGTAAGTTTTCAAGGAATATAAACAAGTTGCAAAGCTGAATTTATGCTTACAAATAGAGCAAGCACACACAGGCATAAGCTTCGCTTTTAAAATAGGGTTAAGTTTAACAAGTTATTATAGTCACAATAAAAAGTCGAGTTTTATAGCCCAGCGAGAAAATGGATTGTTGGACGGTAAAGGCTGCAGTCTCTCGATGAAGAGAATTATAGATCTCTAGCTATCAGAAACAATTTCTCTTACACGGATTGGCCTATTATGATTCAGGAGCGTGTTATATGAACGGCAGATAAAGTCACTTCATTCAGTAATCTAAACTAATATATTGATACTCTATACATTTTGCTGTCCACGTGAGCTATTACCTTCGATAACTCAACAAGCCCAAACAACATGTCTATACTCTGCTTCAAAAAATGCTTTAGTGCTCATCATGAAGAACAGCATTACTGCTTTACGAAGCACAATCTAGCGCGATACTGCAGATATAATCACCAATGTTCTTTGGAAGGATCTATCCTGCAAATAAAATCTCACTACATGTTGTGTCTCTTTTTTCTTTTCCCAGTCTTTGTTTATCTTTAGTTCTATCCTTCGTTTCAAGACCTCACTGACCTCATTGGATATCACCTCGTCTCTTCTCATTCCACTTACTTGTTTAATTGTGGTTTTGTGCTTATTCTGGGCTTGGCATAGCCATCGTCACTTGGGTCCTTTTCGAAGAGGTAGCTGTGTCAATGCATTCTTCCCGGTAGGTTGAGCTCTCCAACTTTGCTTGTTATTATGACTTTGCTTGGGATGGACATGATTATGGGGAGTGGAAGAGCTTGCTAAACTTGGCACTGATAAACAGATACAAGTGTCAGTGTAGAGACAAAGGAGAAGATGAAATGGTGATAGAGACAGAAACTAGAAGTGATACTTCAGTGACCTGCTGGGAAATTCTGACAGAACTGGAAGCACTGTCAGAATACTATGCAAGGATTGACTTGAAAGGTTGGAGATTTGCAAGTCAAGTAAAGAATGGAAAGAAGGATTTTTCTTTAAAAGGACACTCCACTGTCCAAATAAAAAAGAAAATATCATCATTTAGTTGATATATCCCCAATGAAAATACACATGCATTTAATTATGCACTTTTTTCCCATTAAGGTATATCTAAAAATAGCTTGCAAAATCATCAGAGCTTTTGTTTGATGCCTTTGCAAGCCCTCCCTTTCGAACCTCGCCCAGAAGTTCTGTGGCTGTCCAATCACAAACTTCCCAATGCAGCTCAATGAGAAGTCCAGGAAGTAGTGGAACCTGTTATCTGATTGACAGCCCGGGGGGTGTAACCAGTTTAATTCATAAACGTGCCAGTTTTTATTGAAATCTGCATATAATTTGCTCCCTTTCCTCCAATGCTATTTCTGACACTCTCACTTTCTGCCAATCCTGGCCTATTCACTCTTTATCCATTAATCTATATCTTGCTCCCTCCTCTTCTTTGTCAACCCGTGTTCTGCTTTTTACCCTCTCTCCCTTGACCTACATATTGGCTTTTTCCACTCTCTCCGTTGACCTATAGATTATTTTCCTCCCCTCTCCCTCAACTTACGTTTTGCTTTCCCACATCTTCCTTAGCCTATATCTTGCTTACCCCCTCTCTCGGTCAGCCTATATCATGCTCACCCCCTCTCCCTCAGCCTATATCTTACTTACCCCCTCTCTCGGTCAGCCTATATCTTGCTAACCCCCTCTCCTTCAGCCTATATCTTGCTTATCCCCTTTCACAATGCATTCATCTTGTTTCCCCCTCTCTCCTAATTGTCTGTTTATCTCTCCCCCTTCTCCTTTGCTTTTTTCCTATCCAACCCTCTTGTTGATTGTTGACAACTTAAATTCACAAGGCAATTCCTTATTTATAGCAACTTAATAATTATACACTTTTGTAGTGGGAACACACCGATTAAAGCGTAATGTCAAAATGGAGAGCCTAATCATGTATTTCCTTTCATTGGAGTTCTCTCAATAGTTAACTTGGTGTAATTCCGGAGACCTTCGGCACGCTCCGCAATGTGTGATAATTAAACAGTGAAGCTCTAACCTATAATTTCTTGCACTTTTTGTAGTTCATTTAACAGAATTCTCTTAATGACATTACAGTTTAAACAGGTTTAAATCAATTTGTCTAATGAGACCTGGAAAAAGAAAAATGAAAGCAGAAAAACTCTGTAAGCCTTCCGTTGCAGTGAGACCTAATTCACCACTCTTCCTGCAAATATAATCACAATATTATACATTGTATCAGCACTATTTAAGTTTTTTGTTTTGTTTTGTAACATGAAGGAGTGCAAACTATGGTAACTTTATATTCCTCAGTTCTAAAATGAACTCAGTAACTCATTCTTTAATAACCATGTAATATATACAATAATACATTTTACAAAACACCTTCATTAGTCCCTTCTTAGGGTGAAAGGGCTCTCGCGCTCTCTGGGGAACGTACCACTGCCACAGTAAACTATTTACAGCGGGCAATTGCCTGAGGCCTGATGAATATGATGTGCACGTTGGAAGCATTGGGGACCCACTGAAATAGCACGGTTGAGACTACGTTCGTTAACCTTTGAATAGTTGTACATACCAATCAGAAGGATGGAAAATGCATTCGGTCTAGTTAAGAATTAAATAACATATCTCAGTTTTTCAAACCCCAAGGATCACAACTGTGATGCCCTCTGGACACGGTAAACAAGCTAAATAATACAGAGCACATCTTGAAGAGGGAGTTGGAGGCAATGAGGTTTAGGGTAGTATCCGAAAATGTCAATCACGCATTCTTTATTGGCCTAATTTGCAATGCATTCTGGGATTAGCAGGCAGAGGACGCTGGGAATAAAAAAATCAGAGAAGTTCTCGTGTTTATATATGAATTATTCAACAAGGAGGAATACAAATTATGCAGCCCTTGAGTGTATATTGTAAAGATCACCCACTCACATCCTCTTGCGGCCGTCACTCACCATCCATATAATTCACTTTAATATTCCATTTCTTTGGGGTTAAACCGATTTTAGTAGAATTCCAACGTTTCTGTGTTACTCAGCACAATAAACTGATTTTTCCATTTGCCTTCTGCATGTTCAATTATCAATGTGTCACATTTTGTAAAACATTGATTTAATAATATTGAATTAATAGGATCGGGTCTGTTTAAGTGTGTCCCGCGTCATGGGGAATGATAGATCCTGGTAATATCACCTGCAGGCAATGGAGCAAAGGTCAAATGTATTTTAATACCCCTTCTGCCGAACTAAATTATAAAAACCAAGTCTACAGTAGATTATAGAAACGGAGGAAAAGGCAGTAAGGACCGTCAAGAAGGGAATTTAATTCAAGAGTGATTTTTATAAGATTGTCTACAAATGTTTTAAGATACATGCTGGCATTGAAAAAAAAAATAATACGAGTGCTATTAGACTAATTGCAATATGTGATGTCAGACATAGTTCTTGCCTACAGCTGTAATGAGAGTAGTACATTTTTCTGTAGCTTACAAGAAGAAAATACAATTTCTGAAGGTTATGGGACACAATCAACCTTATCTCAAAAGTAAAAAATCCCACAATGCAAACCGTTCATACATGAACAGCATTTGGAAAAAGATAAACACTATGGGGCTTATATATATATATATATATATATATATATATATATATATATATACATACACATGCACAATGAGCAATTCTGGTTAAAGTCTCCAAACCTGGAGATATCACTGTGGAAACCAATGGAATGCTCTAGTTGAGCTCCCGGCTTTTGTAGATCCCTCAAAATTCCAAATGACAGAAGACCAGACCTTTACATTTTTAAGTTTTAAGGCATGGTCAATTCAAGGTGCCCAAGTAAAATATGATTTACAGAGTGATGAAGTGAACTACACCCTGTTCCAAATTATTATGCAAATTATATTTTTCTCATTTACCTAAATAATTGATGTAAATAACAGTCAGCATAATTCTCATGTTATCAACAATTAAGAGCATAATTCAAATTTTATTGAACAAACCTCCTAATGATAACAGTATTTTTTTAAACATAAAAAACTTACAATGCACTGTTCCAAATTATAACGCACTGTAAGTTTTAAAACATTCTATAGGTTGTAAAGAACTGAAAATTGTCATTTGTTGTGTTTGCAACATATTTACTGAAATCAAAAGCTATTTGAATCAAACGTATAACAACATTTTAACTTTTTAAATATTTTAACAGGTCACGTTACATTTTAACATATGACCCCTTATTTGACAGCAGCTTCACAGGTCTTACATCCATTGAACTTGTGAGTTTTTGGACAGTTTCTGCTTGAATTTGTTTGCAAGATGTCAGAATAGCCTCCCAGAGCTGCTGTTTGGATGTAAACTGCCTCCCACCCTCATAGATCTTTTGCTTGAGGATGCTCCAAAGATTCTCAATAGGATTGAGTTTAGGGGAGGATAGAGGCGACACCATGACTTTCTCTCCTTTTATCCCCATAGCAGCCATTGATGCAGAGGTATTCTTTGCAGCATGAGATGGTACATTGTCATGCATGAAGATAATTTTATTATGGAAAGCATAGTTGTTCGTTCTGTACCAGGGAAGAAAGTGGTCAGTCAGAAACTCCACATACATTGCAGAGGTCATCTTTACACCTTCGGGGACCCTAAAGGGGCCGACCAGCTCTCTTCCCATGATTCCGGCCCAAAACATAACTCCACCACCGCCTTGCTGACATCGCAGCCTTGTTGAAACAGGGTGGCCGTCCACCAACCATCCACTACTCCATCCATCTGGACCATCCAGGGTTGCACGACACTCATCAGTGAACAGGACTGTTTGAAAATTAGTCTTCATGTATTTTTCTGCCCAATGCAGCCGTTTCTGCTTGTGAGCATTGGTTAGTGGTGGCCGAATAGAAGGTTTATGCACAGTTGCAAGACTCTGGAGGACTCTACACCTTGATGTCCGTGGGACTCCAGAGGCACCAGCAGCTTCAAATATCTGTTTGCTGCTATGTAATGGTATTTTAGCAGCTGCTCTCTTGATCCGATGCATGGATCTGGCAGAAATCTTCCTCAATGTGCCTTTATCTGCACGAACCCGTCTGTGCTCTGAATCAGCCACAAATCTCTTAATAGTGCGATGATCACGCTTAAGTTTTCGTGAAATATCTAATGTTTTCATACCTCGTCCAAGGCATTGAACTATTTCACTCTTTTCGGCAGCAGAGAGATCCTTTTTCTTCCCCATATTGCATGAAAATGGTGCTCTGCTTAATAATGTGAAACACCCTCCTTTAGTAGTTTTTCCTTAAATTGGGCTCACCTGGCAATCTAATTATCACAGGTGTCCGAGATTGTTTTCAGTGATCAAAAGAGCCCTGAGACACAATGCCATCCATGAGTTAAACTGAAAAACTAAATATTTAATCTTTGTGACACTTTAATAGAATTTGCATAATAATTTGGAACATGGTGTAGATACTCAGAATAGCCTTCCAGTAGGGGAAGCAGTAAAGGGTAACAGTGATAGCGAAAGGGTAGTGTATACCCAGAATACCTTTCCAGGGGAAGCAGTAATGGTTAACAGTCATATAGAAAAGGAAGGAGATACCTGGAATAGCTTTCTAGTGGAAGCAGCAACGTAAGGCCAACGTGGTATAAAAATAGTAGAAGGTAACTGGAATAGCCTTCCAGGGAAAGCATGATAAAGGAATTGAATGGGATTTGTGATGTCTGAATAAAGATGGACTGAAGAGATAAATAAAATCAGCCCACAATCTTATGGTGGTCACTAGACTAGATGGGTCAATAGGTTGATAACTACCACAGTGATTTCCACATTTTATCCATTCCTATTACTTGACTTTGAGCATGACATTGTGGCGGTGCTAAAACCTAAATCATTAGCAGATAGCTATACCTAAATCTATCCGATAAACATATCCTCTGATAAAACATTCGCCCCACAATTCACAGACTAAAAATAACAAAACAAAACCCCAGGAAAATCAAACACAGAATTTTAATTATCTTTTCTGTAAATGCAGCCTGTTATTGGCAACGTTTCTGTTGCCAGCAGAACCCAGCCACACCACAAATGTAATTTTATGCATCTATATACTTTAAACAAGAATAACTCGGTAGAACAATCAAAATAATAGTGGAACAGATTTGACCCTGGCGCCCGCAGTACAGTATTTTCTCTTTCTACCCCGGGATTAGTGCGTACAGATACCATAAACTGCTCTTTGTTAATGTATTTGGCTTCAATGCACCAAAACACAATACATATATGAGCCCATATCGCAGATTGCTAATTTGAGTAAAGAAAGCTTTGCTCTATTATATTCTGAAAATCGACAATTAAGATAGGGTGATTGCAGTTCATTTACATACAGTAATTACCAACCATCCCGCAAAGCCCATTGGTTAACACTGTGGGCGCTGGAGGAGAGTGTGCTGCCCTGAATATTTCAGAGCTCGCTGGATGAATAATAAAAAAAAAACAAAAAAAACCAAACAAACATACTAATTGCCTGTAGCCCGTTCCTTCGCTGAAATATTTAGAAATCCACAAACTCGTATTTTTTAGACAGAACAATTCTAGTAATTAGAAATAATGTACTCACCTGGGCTCGGTTACTAAATACGACCCCTAATTCGTGTAAGAGGGAAGAATGCAAATTATCAGTTAGAAGTTCAAGAAAATAGTAATAATACAATTCAGATAGATAACAGGGAAATATAGGCCTCAGTCTTTTTCCCTTTCAACCATCTCAGGGATGAAAAGACTAACGTAATTTTTTTTTATTTGTTTTATAAATACCTTTTTATTAAAGGTTTTACAAAGTCATACATTAATTGTAAATCAGTATGTTGTCATAGACCATAGACTTCAAGTACATTTTGCGTAAATTGGAGCTGGCATTATAGCTGTTGAAAACATCACCAAAATAGAAAAAAGGGAGGTGGGGATGGGGAGGATTGTAGTCATCGGCATTTGTAGCATGATGAGCTATGAAGTTGGAAAACAAAGCATATTTAATTAGAAACCCAAGGAGTTCCAATCCCAGATAAGGGTACATGTGGATTGTTCTCACCAACGGCAAGCACACCCCCTCTCAAAGTGAACATGTTGGTTCAATGCTCTTGCAGTGCAGACCATGCGCAGAGCTCTGCTGAAGAGCTTTAGCATGAAAAAAAGGCCCTTGATTTGTTCTGCGCAGCGCAAACATTTTTATTAACTTGCTTACGCTGTGTTTGCTTGTAACTTGTCTCTGGTGTCTCCATAAGTGGAGTACCAGGAGACAAAAGGGCCAGGAAAGAGTATTGTGCATGTGTTTGGAGCCTGCTTGTGTAGTGGCGTACGTGACCCCTGCAACCAGGTGCCCACCGTCATGTTTTGCGGCCCCAGCCCATGTGGCAAACCGCCGGGGCCGCTGTTCAAGGGGTCCACCGGGTGGCCCATGCTGTCAGGGCCACCCAATGGGTATGGATTTTCAGGGGGCCCGGTCAGCGCTGCGGCGCTGTAACAGCGCGACTGGGCCCCCTGTGATGATATCACAGGCTGGGAGGAAGTGACTGCCCCGGTCACTCCTCCCAGCAATCACACAGAGCCCGCATGGGAGGAAGCAGAGGAGGGAGTCATAGTGGAAACTCTGACTCCGATCAACCTGAGCCACCACTGGACCCCAGGGAAAGTCACCCTCCTGCACATAAAAGGTAGGAAACTGAAAGGTGACTTAAACATTTTGTATGTGTGTGTCTCTGTATGTATGTCTTTGTATGTATGTGTGTGTGTGTCTGTCTGTCTGTATGTATGTGTGCCTGTCTGTATGTATGTGTGTCTTGTGTGTGTGTGTGTGTGTCTGTCTGTATGTGTGTATGTCTCTGTGTGTGTGTTTGTATGTGTCTGTGTGTCTGTATGTATGTGAGCCTGTCTGTTTGTATGTCATTGTATGTATGTGTGTCTTGTGTATGTGTGTGTGTCTGTGTGTGTGTGTGTCAGTCTGTATGTATGTATCTGTCTGCATGTATGTATGCCTATCTGTTTGTATGTATGTGTGTCTCTATGTATCGGTTTCAGTTGTGTTGTTTGTGGGTTAATGTTGCTAGGGGCTGTAAAGAGAGTGATAGAGTGTGTATAGGGAGCATAGTGTGTATAGAGGTTGTAGAGTGTGTTTGTTTAGGGAATCTAGTGTGTGCATAGGGGATCCAGAGTTTGTATGTGCATGGAGGGGGATAGATTAATGTAACTATATACCTGTATTTTTTAATTTTAATTAAAAAAATCACTGTAATGGGTTTCATTGTGTGAATATTGTAATATGTGTATCTGCCATGTATAATAGATTTGGTTTTATTACATATTTTGCATTGAAGTTATTTGTGTGATACTGGCACTAGCTATACAGCCTCAAATACTGGCTGTGACGGTAAAATACCAACCAGGTAGCAATCCTATAGTGTGAGATGATCATGTACTACCACTGAACTTAGATATAATGCATGATTACACATTGCAGGGGCCCTTACATCACAGGATCCATTTTAACGCAGTGACTTACTTACATACACACACGCTGCTATTTCCTACAAGAAAATAATAATTTGTCGGAGGTAAAATTTTGTTGCATGATCAGTTTATCAGATTATTTGGCAAACAGTTAAAAGAGAAAAACAAAACAAAAAACTCTCAGGAATATCTTAGCTCTCCTCTCCTCGCAGAATCATTCCCGTGTTATTGCGAACATAAATTTGCACTAATGTTCATTGTGGGAGCTGTAACAGGGGCCAACATTGAGGTTATTATAAAACTTGGTATCAGACCTTGCTTAGAGACAATATAAAATATCATTCCCCGACGGCAAATATAACTCGATATACATCAAACATGGAGTCAGACGCAGAACAAAAGTAAACTCATGTAAACAAGCCCAGCTGCAACATAATCAAACTTCCTCTAAGACACTACTTAAAAAACAAAGTGAAATAGATCAAGAAGAGAGGGCAAACTCTGGAATTTGTCCTTCTTTTTACCAAGGACATTTTATGTATTTAGTGTTCTATATATATATTTATTTTTTTAAACTGATAGTAGATAAATGTTTTACAGTATACACTTTGTACATTTACACGTAATTTCTTTATATATATTTTTTTTACAAATCATATTATTAACAACATTTATTATTATTATAGGGCGAGTACACTGGTGTGTTAATGTGGTAGGAAAATGTTCATCTTTAAGGCATTTGAGATTTTGAACATCTTCTCCATCGGTCAGGCTCCAACCCCTTACCACTGAGTTCAAATGGTTAAAGCTAGCTTTCCTATTAGCCCATACAAGTGTTTGTATGGTCTGACCACACCCAGCTTAAGCTATCCAGGAGCTGAAAGTGAAAAAGATACAGATTTCAATGTTTTGAGCAGGATGGACATGCTCACTGTGGTGGGTCACTGCCACTAAGTATCATGCCCACTGCTTATTTGTGTGTTTTTCCATTGTATTGTGAGGTCACTAAGTTTTTTTTTTTTCGTATAACCGAACGCCAACCAGGGGAGGCAGTCATCTCCCGAAAGGGCCTGCCCGCACTGTCTCAGATCCCCGTATCGGGGATCACTTAATGGAGCTGTAATCACTACTCCCCTGGGAGCTGCAAAGCCAGGCTCGGAGCTGCGTAAAGAGCGCTCTCTCCGGTGTAGGTAGCCCTGGAGAGAGGTGCGAGCCCCAGAGGAATCCCCGGAACTGTGAGTCG
The DNA here is from genome assembly GCA_933207985.1 of Pelobates cultripes. Classification (NCBI taxonomy): domain Eukaryota; kingdom Metazoa; phylum Chordata; class Amphibia; order Anura; family Pelobatidae; genus Pelobates; species Pelobates cultripes. The sequence continues at coordinate 18,622,625 of OW240916.1, forward strand.
GCTACACAGCCACAGGGGTCCGGCTGGCCACCTGGAAATCTGGGCCGACCAATGGGAGGAGCATCCATTCAAACTGGGTTTGCGCCATTCTCCTGATTGGTCGGCATAAGTAGGCGCTGATTGGTCGCTGAAAGGCGCAGGTGACCAATCAAAGAAGGAGCGCCTTTTCAAACGGGGTTTTTGAAACATCGCGATCGCCAGCGGGGGATCGCCAGCGGGGGATCGCCAGCGATCAGGTAAATGCATATTTGCAGTAGACATACTAGGTACGTCTGCGGCCCTTAACAACCTTTTTTTTTGGGACGTACCTAGTACGTCCGCAGTCAAGGGGTTAAGCAGCCTAAATAGTGTATATATGGGCATTATTTAGGTGTCAATTGTCAAGAATTCACAATAAAATGACAATTTCAGATTTTACACCATAACAAATAAATCTCATTTACAGTTCTGTGGAATTTGTTGGCGCTTTATAAATAATAAAAATACATATTCAAGTCCATCATGTTTTCAGTTAAACTATTTTCACCTAAAACTTTAAATTCCTAACAATTCACCTTGAGAGGTAGCAGTAGTCTAACTTTTCCAAGCAAATTTCTTTGTCATTCAAAATTACAGAGCATGCAGCCATGAGCTCCCAGCAGACTCAGGTCAGTTGTCAAGCCATTCTAAAGTGGTCTGATAAATTAGTCTGGGATGGCGCCAAGGCACTCCTGTTACCATAACCACTACAGTGAGCTGAAGTGGTTTTAGTGCTGGGAGTGCCCCTTTCAATAGACAACAGAATAAAGTTCCAAGCACAGGATACAGCACAAAAATAAGCCAGGAAAAGCGATCCTACTAGCAGCACTGCACTAAGAGGGTTTTATAGTCTCGAAGGATAGCAGTGACCTCTATACATCCATAATTGCCCAGTTGACATGTTATTTCAGCCTCTATAAGAAAGGGAACGTTAGTTCCTGTAAAGACACATTCAGGCATGAAAAGGAATTTACTGTTTAATATTAGCTTGGATAACAGTGAAGAGATGTGATAGAAAGTGCAGAACAGAGCGCAGTAATTACCAATACCCTATCAGGTCACTGCCACTTATTTTTTACCCTTTCAATCAGGTTTTCATGATTTCTTAAAGCTGCTGCTTGTGCAGCTCTTACAGCCAATACATTTGTTCATTTAAACTTTATTTCTACAGCTTTTTACTTTGAGTTACAGATATTTGGCATACATGTGAGGGATAATTTCTCTATAAAAGAGCCTAGTTACCTTCCATTTCTGGCAAATGAAAGGGGAACTTTTAACAAGACATGCCAGACCCCTAAAACATGTTAGCTTGCTGAAAAGCTTTACGTGTGAAGAGTGTGTCCTATTTTTTTCATTTCGTAAAAAGTTCAGATTTCAACAGAAATTGAAACCTTTATAAATTATACAGGTTGCACCTCCCTGGTTTTTCAACCAGACAGCAGTTAATGTTACTTCCTGGTTTGGTTAGCTTATTTGCTCTGAACTCAAGAGGCACTAGTTGCCTAGAGCACCTGCCTTGCAAAGACTTATCATTGAGCTTTATTAGGAAGTCTCTGATTGGACAGCCACAGAAAGTCTGGGCAGGGTTAGAAGGGGAAAGCTTGCAAAGGCAGCAGACAAGATAACACCAAGTTGCAACAATGGAGTTGTGCCATCCCCCTTACTACTGGGCAGAAGTCATGTCTGCCCTTCCTTTCAGTCCAGTGCAGTGCAGTACTGGAGTGGGACATCAATCCAGCATGCCGTGTCCTACTGAGCCATTTCAACAGTCCTTGTATACATAGAAACACAACATATGTGTTTTCTCCAGGGAGTACATACCTCCCACGTATTGCATGACATGTGCACAGTCGTTATTCGGCATGTGCTAAAACCTTAATAAAATAACTCTGTGACACCATTTCTGTTGGAGTATAAAGTCCACAGCTTTATTAAAAAATTTTAATTCAACAATTTAACAATTTAGGGTCATTGTCACAAGTATTAATTATGTCCGACCTTCTTGCCCAATACCCCCGACAATGACCCTACCAAATAACATAATAAAACATTCCAATAATACATAACGTTTAACCCATGGCCTACCAAAGAGGCCCCATAACCATATGTTTAACTGTAGGGGTGTACCCAGACACCCCTACACCCCCAGATTCGTAGCCACCAACGAGCTAGAACCTACAAACCATTTTCCACTCCGGCATAGTCCAGCCTAGACCTTGGCCTGCCCACTTCCTATTCCACCTAAATCCTCTTTAACCCAGGCCCTATTCCCGCCGCTGTGACCAAACGGGAAACTACCTACCAAACAAGACAACCGAACACAAAGGGAGGGTGGGAGGGACAAGTATCAAGTAATTGTGATTTTGATTAAAAAGGCCAGCTCACCAAATTGGCTGTTATTTAAACCCTATTCTCCTCCCCCCCCCCTGTCCAGACATTACTTTTCCACACCCCTTGACCTTAACTTCACCTGCCAACTCTCTGGCCCTGTCAAGGCCCACTCCCCTCCTGTGTTGCTCCATGGGCTTCATATATGGAAAAGGCATACTCTTTTTTTCAATTTCAATATTTATCTCAAATTTCACAAATCCAATATTCCTGTGTTCTACCTCGAGTGCTTGTGGTATATGGGTATATCTCAGAGTTCCACAACAATGAAACCCACAGTATTGGGCAGCGTGTACAAGTGTCACAGGGCTTCACAGCAACAAAACTCATCATAATGTGTCTGAGTCTATCACAGAGCTCCACAGAAATAAAACACACAGTAATATGATGCAGTGTGCATCAGAGCAGCAAAAAAGATTCACAACAATAAATATCCTAGTATTATGGGCTGTGTATGAGTGCATCGCAGAATGTAATGGTAAATCATAGAATGATGGAGGGATGTTCGATCACATGGCTCTTTAATCTGTAAATCCCCATTGTTTTTTATTTTTATTTTCACTGTAATAATAATATGGAGATGACTCCAACCAGATAATACATCAGTATTCACGCAATCACGTTACTGGCCAGCGGGAGGCGCCCAGCAGGCCTTGCGTCATACATGACTAGCTCCTGCCTTAAACCTCCGTCCCGTTATTACATACATCTATCTATCCCCTCGCCTCGGGCAATAGAAAGACAGGATTAATAATAGATATACTAATGCAACAGAATGCGTCACAATGTTACCTTACCTCTAATTACAAATTCAATTTGATAAAATCAATGACAAAATAAACTGTAATCCTTCTTCCCGTGCCTGTGTTATTTATCTGCGTTACTAGAAAAAAAAAAATTATAAAAATATAAATTGCTGCCCATATGACAAAACAACGTCCAAACTACAATTTAATGAAAAAAGATGCCGAGCAGCTAGGAGGATTTCAGGACTTAAAGAGATGTTTTGTTGCTTAATATCACAAGACTAGTTCTGTAACATAATTGGTTGAAAGTTCTAACCCATCCAAAACAGCGCTTAAGGGTCGACAACCTGTACAGGTCCCTTAATTTAGCTTTATTTTCAGTTGCGTCTGATAATGCTGGAGTGAATGTACGCAAAATAAAGGAAATGCGTTTGTTTTCATGTTTTTTTGTAGCTTTGTGTTGATAGCCATTTACGAAAAATAGTGGATCTCGACAGTTTGGGGTAGAGAGTGCCTTGCTCCCCATGCTGTTACGCCACCTATCTGTATGCTCGCTGAGCAGAGATTTATCTTCATATTGTACATTATAAATGGCAGGCTCCCTCCCTTTAAGTAATTTCCTCATCCATCGCGGCTTGCCTTGACATTTATTGATGGCGTCTGTTTTACAGTCAGTTTTTTAAATTTTAATTAATATTTGCTCACTCTTCCATTGTCTCTGTGTAAACCTGTAATTTGAATTAACTTGCTCCAATGCTAGTCGACTTGCCGCACAGACACAGGAGTCTGACCCTTCAATTCTCATTTACAGAAAGGACACTTTGAATGAGCGATGGATAAAAGCTCAGCGTGAGCTCATTCTGAGTGCCATGAAAGTCTGCCATGTAAAATTTTCAACATGCAACAAAAGAGAAGAATAAAAGCACTGTCTCTTATCTATCTTTCTTAAAGCGACAGTCACTTTTGAGTTTTTAAAGGGACACTAAGCACCATAACTACTGCAGAGCGCTGTTGTGGTTTGGGGGGCATTTACAACTGGCTTGACACTTATCGTGCTGTGTTGGGCACACGCGCACGCGCTCATTCTGGTCTCAGCTAATCTGAATAAGTGGTAATTCAAGTTCAGATCATATTCATTGGCTAAGAGCGGACAGCCGACAATCTCAAATGATAAAGATCTAAAAACCTGGTGTGAGTATTAACTTCTGCTGTAATCAGAAAAATTAGACCAGATGTGTCCTCCACAGCAAGGAAAGAGTCATTTCTATTGATAAACGTTTTCTCTCCTGGCACCATAACCAGTGGTTATGGTGCATTTATTGTACCTTTAACAGGAATTACAGGGATGGGTTCAAGGCTATCTTGAGCAACTACTTATTTTCCATCACAATTTATGTTCTTTAAATCGAGACTGCTTTTTTTACATGACTGGGACTCTTTCGTATTTATATATTTCAGCCTAATTACTTTTTAAATGTATATATTTGTTAAGTGGTCTATCCAACACACTACACATTTCTTTTTGTAGTCTCCTATTCAGGGTTAATGCAACACGTTCATTAATCTCCAGCTGTGTTTATTGTGTGCAGTGCTTAGGGAGTAAGATGTTGGTATCTGCACATCTGTAATTTTGGGTATAAAAGCAACATATATTTAAAATGCTAATTTTTGCAAAGAGAATCACTTAAGACTGCACACTTTATATTTCAGCTCTTTAGATATCTTTGGTTTGGTCTGTTGAAGGACTGATCTGCAGATATTAAAGGGACAATATAGTCACCAGAACAATTACAGTTACAATGTAGTTGTTCTGGTGAGTATAATCATTGCCTTCAGGCATTTTCATGCAAACACTGTCTTTTCAGAGAAAATGCAGTGCTTACATTGCCCCTAGGGACACCTCCAAGTGGCCACTCCTCAGATGGCCACTGGAGGTGCTTCCTGGCTCAGTGCTGCAGAGTAGGCAGCACTGCCATTCAGCGACTCCACGCTCTGCATGGGGACGCTGCAATTTTCCTCATAGAGATGCATTGATTCCATGCATCTCTATAAAGAGATGCTGATTGGCCAAAATGACATTTGGCCCTGCCCCCTTGCTGATTTTAGCCAATCCAAGGCTAAAAAGCGGCAATTCTGATGATGTCACCAAGGAGGCGGGGTCACTCACGCTGGAATAAGGAGAGGATAACTGGGAGTGGTTGGCATGGTTCTAGTTTGGTAAACGTTTATTGCTATATTATATTAATATGTTAAGTTAATGATATTTAGTGGTGTTAAATAAAGCTGTGTCCTGTTGTCACCATGTATTTCTTAAGTCTGCTAATTTTTGAGGTAAGCTAATTACCAATAATGGGTGGTCCTCATCTACATGGTACCCACTACCTTCACACATGTACATTACATACAAACAAGTGTGTGTGTAAACGTGGTTTAAAATACGGGAGAAAAATATGACCAATATTTATTATTATTATTATTATTATTATTATTATAACTCATACATTGTTTCAGTGTTGTACAGCTGTACAGAGCTAGCTAGGGCTTTATAAAACCTTGCATACATAATTTATAGATTACGTTAAATTATACATAATGTATACACACACAAATATTGGTACTATACAATATAATAAGAACTATCGCTGCTCATATAGCTTCTATTTCCCAGTGAACGGAATTCATATTTAGCACCCACTCTAAAACAGATTTAATATTTATTAATCTTTTTATTTATAAAATATTTTATCAAGAAGAAGCCGTTGAAAATTCCACTCAGTTGACAAAGGCCAACCGAGTGGCTGAAACATCTTGAAATGTGCAGTGATGTGGAATAAAAAGGAGATTGATTATAAGAATGTGTGCTGGGCCATATTTCTCTTCTTACTGGAACAGAACCTACAACCCTGAGGTTTGAGCAGCTTTTTGAGATGTAGAAATAGTAAAGCTATAATCCACACATAATGTAATATAAACACCTAGACTATATAATAATTAAATAACCTGTATTCTTAACACTATAGGATCCATGTCCTTAGGTCAGGGCTCAACAAACCCCAGGCACCAGGCTGCTTTGTCATTGCGTCTAGGGTTTTTCGCCCTGTTCAGTGCAGGTGACAAGGTACACCCGGCATGTGGGAGAATGGAGGTGGCATTGTGAGTGTGTCTGTTTAGGATACCCCCCACACCCCTCTGATAGCATTGGAAAGGTGATTTTACTCCCCCTTTTTTCCACGCCTTGACGGTCTCCTGCAGCAGGCCCCACTTCTTTGGCTATTTTGATGATCTCAGCCAATACTTTCCTAGAGGCTGTTGCGAATATATGGCAAAATGCCACGCTTTGCCAATCAGCATCTCCTCATAGAGATGCATTGAATCAGTGTGTCTCTATGGGGAACGTTTAACATATCCATGCAGAGCGTGGAGACGCTGAATGTGTGCAAACTGCAGCTCTCTGCCTCTCTTAGCCAATGAGTTAACCATGCACAGCAGAGCTCCATGCAGGAGAGGAACTGGATGCCAGGTAAGAAGTGAGCGGGGTGGGGAAGGCACCCTAGGGCACTCTTGGTACCATAACCACTATGACGTGTTGTAGTGTATATGGTGCCTGGAGTGTTTCTTTAACATGGCTATTACTCCATAGATACGATGAAAATGATTTTTTTTTAGTTTTCTGTGTTAAAAAGTGGTCTATATCACTAAAACTAGGAAATCTCCATGGGAACCAGTAGAAGTATCAGAAATAATTGGTGACTCTTCCCCTTATACATTTTATAAATCTCTCCCTGTATACTGTATGTACATAGGAATAAAAACATATGAGAAAAACACAAGTAAACATTATTTTAATAAGCTTAAAGAATGTATCGTCTATCAGTCAAGTAAAACAATAGATCTAGATTGAGCGTTGAACTTTCGGATGTGCAATATACAATATGAAAAAAAAAAATTATTTCAAAATATTCCATAAGACTAAATGCCGCCTATTCTTTTCTTTTAAAAATATTTTGTTTTAATTTAAGTATATCAATGTATTATTTGACTTCCAACCAAATCAGTAATGGCCGCATTGGAAGGATCCCAGCAGGCAACTAACTCAGAACAGAAAAGCTATGCCTGTGCCAGGCTTGTACATTAAACATTTTAAAATAAAAACAAGTTATTTAGGAAAATGTATGAATAATGCACTGGGCAGAGACAACCAAGAGTCTCGACGTTTGCTCTATAGAAAATGATTCCTAATAAATTACCTTCTTTGCCTGGCTATAAACTAATCAATGTTTAACCTCTAAAACCATGACAGCAGTATAGAAATTAACCGGGCATACATACATATATATATATATATATATATATTACAGCCTCTTTATGAAATACTGATGCCAACTCAATACAAAGATTTCATAAGACAAAGTAGGGCGTAGGGCAGAGGCGTAACTAGAAACCACGGGGCGCAGGTGCGAAAATTGGACTGGGGTCCCCCGCAGGGGCCCCTGCTCAGAAGTAACATTCATCGGGTGAATAATTTTAATATATGCTAAATGCCCTTAATTTATTGAGGGCATATATAATAGCCTGGGAAAAACACACACACACACTCTCTCTCTAACTGATATATATTGTATGTCAGATTGTGTGAGACATGAGGGTGTCAGGGAGACACACTACAAATACGGGAGTCTACTGGACCGACCGGGAGACTTGGGATGTCTGCATGGACACACATTGTCAGGATCATATCCTAACAATTATGTTTGATCTTCCTTTTATTTCTGTTCATTTAATACAAGTCCCTACTCTGATTAATTTCTACCACTAGTGGCCTCACTTGCCTCTAGTTTTGAATACTCACCTGCTTGTCTCTGATTACTTTAGCTACAAAAGGCTTCACCCAAAAAACCTCATGGCCTTTACATTAAAGTTAATGTTTTTACTGAAACACTTTATATCCTGGCTCCTTTGAACCTGCTCCAGACTTACCTTCAAACCTGCTCCTAACAATAACCTGCTCCACCCTTACGTATACTTCAAACCAGCCTGCCACTGTTACCAGCCTTCCTTTGATACAACCCTACCTGGAAATTACAGACATTCTTTATTATTTGCAGGTAACCTGTTCTGTGGCAAGTATCCTGTTTTGTGGCATATTACCTAAATTCTGTTTTCCCTTTAGTTTCATAATATGTCTAAAATCACTAATAAAGTAACTGAAGTCAACCCTGGCATAAGTCTCCTATCTGACCTGCTCAAGATCGTGACACACATACTGATACACAGACACACATACAGATACAAACAAACAGATACACACACTGACACACATGCAAATACACAGACAAATAAACACACATGCAGATATAAAAAAGAAACACAGAGATTCACACACACACATTTATTTATTTATTTATTTTTTATTTATAAAATATTTTACCAGGAAAGATACATTGAGATTTCTCTCGTTTTCAAGTATGTCCTGGGTCCACAAATCATTGCATTGTTACATTAGGTACAACAAAATACAAAAACAATATTAATACACAATATATACAAATTTTAACATAGAACAGGCAGGAAATATATAATCAACCATGACACGTGCATTCTGTTTTGAGGTATGTAGAGAGGGATCTCTTAAAAGACTTTAGGCTTAGGGAAGATTTTAAATTGTGCGGGAGGTCGTTCCACAATTGCGGCGCTCTGTAGGAGAAGGAGGATCGGGCCGCTTTCTTTTTGTATTGAGGTAGACTAAGTAAAGTGCTTGTACTGGATCGGAGGTTATAGAAAGCTGGGGAAAGCATTTTGTTCAGGTAGGGTGTGAGTTTCCCAGAAAAGTTCTTAAAAACAAGGCTGGAAAGATGAAGGGTGCGTCTGGATTCCAGCGACAGCCAGTTTAGTTCCTTTAGCATGTCACAATGATGGGTCCTGTAATTACATTGTAGCACAAATCTGTAGCACACATGCAGATACACAGACACACAGAATGACACTCCTACAGATACATAGTCAATAACAAAGAATGTATAGCTTGGAGGAAAGACGAGGCAGGGGGGATTTGATAGAAACATTTAAATATATAAAGGGAATCAACACAGTAAAGGAGGAGACTATATTTATAAAAACTACCACAACAAGAGGACATAGTCTTAAATTAGAGGGACAAAGGTTTAAAAATAATATCAGGAAATATTACTTTACTGAGAGGGTAGTGGATGCATGGAATAGCCTTCCAGCTGAAGTGGTAGAGGTTAACACAGTAAAGGAGTTTAAGCATGCGTGGGATAGGCATAAGGCTATCCTAACTATAAGATAAGACTAGGGAGTAATGAAAGTATTTAGAAAATTGGGCAGACTAGATGGGCCGAATGGTTCTTATCTGCCGTCACATTCTATGTTTCTATGAATGCACACCATATAATATAAAGTATCTATCTAGATTTATTACATAACATATTCAATATTGAATATGTTATGTAATAAATCTAGATAGATACTTTATATTATATGGTGTGCATTCTTTGTTATTGACTATTGATTGTTTTGGTATTTTAGGAAGTACCTTTAGGAATAGCACCCTACTAATTGGCGGTTATTATATTAAGTGTTCTCTCCGTACAGATACAAACACTGACACATATACAGATACACAGACACATACAGAAAGATACACATATAGACAAACATACAGCTACACACAGATACACAAATAGACACACATACAGATGACAGATACAAAGACACACACATACATAGAGACAGACACAGATACACACACACATGCAAACTGCACATTTTTTAGTGACTACCACATAGGGTAATTTCCCTAGGGTCCAGTGGCTGGCTTAGGCTGATGGGAGTCAGAGCTCCTCCTCCGCTCGCGTGGCTCTGTTAGATGGGAGGAAGTTACCGCTCACTTCCTCCCAAGGTGACATCATCACTGGAAATACATTGACATTGGGTGGCCCTAAGAGCATGAGCCTCCTGATGGGCCAATCAATGTGGTTCCCCCGCAGTAGTACCCCTGGGGCCGCACCACATTGATGGCAGGCACCACGGTTGCAGGGGTTGGCAGAACGGCCGGGATTTGGAGTGACGGGTTGGTATGCCACTGGCGTCGCTACTACTTTGTCTTAAGGTAAATCCGAGGTTGGCAAAAGTTGTTTTCCTTTGTCCAAAACTAGCAGCCATCACAAGTTCAATGTATGACATCACCTATGGAGACTCCTGTGGTCTTGTAGGATCATCCATAGACCTCAGTGTTGTACTCTTATGCATAAAGACTGAGATGGAGAAGACCTACCTCCTACTACACCTCTTGGCCACGTTACACATAGACATGCAAAGACCTCTGAAAGTGACAGAACCACTTTAATTGTCAAAAACACTTTGCATATAAAATGTAATTAAGTTGTTTTTTTGCTGAAGTTCAGAAGTAATTCATCCTTTTCATGTAGAGATGAGGATTGTGATGGTCTCCCTTGGTAAAGTCAAAGGACCAAGCTGTATACGTTCGTGGCTGCAATGTTGTGCTCCAAAAATATTTCACAGAAAAATGGAGGGCGGCACTTGTAGATTATAGCAGTATAGCAACAACAGTGAGCTGTAGTAGTCATGGTGCTTAACCCCTTAAGGACACAACTTCTGGAATAAAAGGGAATCATGACGAAATAGTCCCATCATGTGTCCTTAAGGGGTTAAAGTAGCCTTTTAATATAAACTGCATGAGGTTACAAGAGCCACTTTCATGCTAAATGATAGAACTTTGTAGAAAAAATCTGAAACCTGCAATGTTATTGCTATACAATATTGATGGCTAACTTTGGTCTTAAGGCTGTCTGCGAATGATAGGGAATAAAGCTCGCAAACAACTGGCACACCAAGGTTATACAGCACAGTTTCCGAGACCAACTACAGATTTCACTGTGTACACAAATTAAGCATTTATTGTTAATTATCCATTTCTTTTCGAGCTACACAAGCAAATATTTAACGTACGACTGTAAATCTCATTCATTTAGGGCGTTAAATACCAACAAATTAACTTTCTCTCCTTCAGATTGGGCCTATCTGTTGTGAAAATGATTAGTTTAAGGTTGCAAAACATCTGTTTCTACAGCAACCCTTCAAATGACATTTTGCTGGAAACACACAGTCTTAAAGTCATAAATTTAATGAAAGCGCGTTCCCTGCTTCATCTTATCAAATCACATTTGCATAATGGGACGTTATTAAATTTCCATGTTTCTAATTTCCTCCTCGGATGTAGACTCCTCTCCCGTGCTTTGTGTATCGCTGAGCTGGCCTACACACTTTAGGAAGGTCAAACTTAGAGAAATGCACTGAAAAAAAATGTGTTTAATCTCTTGGTTAAAGGAGGATAATATCCGCGGAGAATGCCATTCCAGCTAATGGGATGAAAACTTATAAGATAGTGTAATTAGAAGCCAGAAGGAAGATAGAACCAGGAACTTTGATCATTTCAATTCATCAAAGGGCACCAATAATTTGCTTTACAACAAAGGATACAGGCCAATAAGAAAGGATCTTTCATCGAGATGTGTGAATGGGATTGGCTGGCAGGTCCTTCGAGATCCGAAGGCAAACCAAAACTAAAACGTTTGTTTCAATATAGAGTTTAGACTTCCTAACAAGACATTCCTCGGGACACACTTATAGCTTTTAGACAACTTCTTTCTCTAGACCAAACTTCAATGGGAATTCTAGGAATTTTAGGAAAAAGTGCTAATTTTCTCTGCTTACAGGTGCACAGCTTATAACAATTACTGATAAAGTCCTACGGTGGCGGCACCCAGTTTAAAGATAATGAGGCGAGGCTTACTACATTTGATAAAATGTTTCACACTTCCCAACTACAGATTTGTTTAAAAGTGACAATTTCCATTTCATGATACTTGTTATTTAGTGGCGATGTCTTTATGGTGGCATTTTTAATCTGCATGCCAGTACTTACGTCTGACGTAGAATCATGGGCATTGTGGTCACCAGCAGCTAGGATGACAGCAGTTGCCTGTCTCGGCTCTATATCAAATGTAGACTACAAGATCCACCAGCACACAAGCTGTTAATCATCCTTTCGCTGTTATCAGATTGTAAAGAAGCGAGGACTGAAGCATCTACGGTCTTGTTACAATGTGAATGTTCTAACAAGGATTACATTCCTATTAATAAGAAATTCAAAATGAAACCAGGCAACAGCCCAAAAATTAATCCTTCCAATTAATGAGATTTGATGTTTCGTGCGCAAGGAAATGTAATTACCACCCCATACCATTTCATCCTGCGATTTATCACAGATTCATAAACAATAGAGTAGGACTTTTCTTGCTAGAGAGCTTTTCACTTACTGAATGCTGTATTAGCTCAGATTGTGTATTGTCACCCAGGTATTGTAAATGCCAATTGTAACATATTATTTTTTTTAAAACATTTTTAATTAACGTGGTAGCAATTGTTCAATGACTACTTAGACAGACACTGGGTAAACAATTATTCCCTGAAAAATATAAATAAAAACAGCATCATTTGCATTCAGAAAATGTTTGTTAAAGGGACACTATTTAACATTAACACTACATCTGAATGGGTGGGGCATCACTCAAAGAAACCCTGCCCCATTACCGCTACAATAGCTATAGTACTTGTGGTGGGGCATAGCCTTCTATACTTTGCCAGGGAAAATTCTACTCCTTCCAATTCATAGGAGTCATGTGTAATCAAATTCAACCGGACCAGGACACTAACTGGAATCTTAAAGGAACACTACAGGGTCAGGAACACAAACATGTATTTCTGATACTATAGTGTTAAAAACACTGTTTGGATCCCCTTGCCCCACTAAATATAGTAAAATCGTACCGTTAATGCAGTCTGCTGGTGCTGGCTCTGCTCCTGATCTGCCGCCTTTGCTGACATCATCAGAGGTGATCATCTTAGCCAATCAAAATGCTTTCCCATAGGAAAGCATTGGATTGGCTGAGATTGTCAATTACGATGATCTCAGCCAAGGAGGCGGACCAGAGGTGGAGCCAAATGCCACCCTGGCCAATCAGCATCTCACAGAGATGCACTGAATCAATGCATCCCTATGAGGAAAGTTCAGTTTCTCCATGCAGAGGATAGAGACACTGAATGTCAGTGCTGCACATGCGCAATGGCCTCCTCAATGCTTTCCTATGTGAAAGCATTGGACTGGCTGAGATCATAAAGTTTGATGATCTCAGCCAATGGGGAAGGACAGGGCGAGGTAGAGCTAGCTGTGAGGAGACCTGCAAGGAGCTGGGTCCGGGGACCTAAACAATGTTTGTACACTATAGTGTTCTTTTCACAGCTCAAATGCGCTCTATAATATAAACTAAACACATATTAAGACCAACTTGGCATTTTCGACGAATCAAAAAACTCATCACTAAGATGGACGAGATACATTTACAATATCTCCTCATCTCAAATAAAGCAAATACAAAAAGTGTGTCAAAGGTAAAATATTTTTTTTTCTTCTAGAAATTGTGTGTGTATTGAATGAAGGTAAAATGAGCAACAACAACTTCACCATCACACGCTAGAAATGAGATCAGTTCTAGACCTGCACTGTCTTCAATCAAGTGGCCACTAGTGAATACATAGCCCATGACATCAACTTCCCGTGAATTGGGATGCCGGTTGGGTGCGGGGCCATTGACCCAAATTGCATCTCTAGCGTTGACCAAGGCAGACCCACTTAAAATGGAGGGGAGTCCAACCAAATTACTGGCAGAACACCCAGGCATGAATACATGCTAGACTGCTGGCCAATCACTCATTCTGGTCAACAGAAAGCAGGCCATGCAGGGAGTAATGTTTTGGTTCCCGCTGCATGGTACTAGTATCATTATCACAAGAGTATCTAACGCTACGCTTTTTAAGACAGTTCCCTGGTGTCGTCAAAAGGGGGACACCAGTGAACAAACCCCAGAGGGCGACAAGATCCTAATACAAGGACTGTCCTGCTGAAAACCAGGACGATTAGGAGGACTATGAATAGGTTACCTGTTTCAGGTCTGTCGAACACTGAGTAAAATTTAACTACCAGTGCACCAGTCAGTTATGTGGGATATAAAAATATTGCTCTAGATATTTGTATTTAACCATTTTCTTAGAATCCGCTTTGCACCAGATGGATTGGATTAAAAAATCCAGAGCGTCCACATTATCCCTTAGAAAACTAGCACTTTGTTCTACTGGATCTATAAGCTATTTAGTCTTATGGAATGTAAACATTTTACTGGATCTAGAAGCTATTTAGTCTTAACCCCTTAAGGACACAACTTCTGGAATAAAAGGGAATCATGACGGAATATTTCCATCATGTGTCCTTAAGGGGTTAAGGAATGTAAACATTTAAAACTTATCAAGAGTATACAGTTGATTTTAGCCCTCAGAGAGACTGACCTATAAACTTTAGCGCAGAGGACTTTTCTTTGATGTCAAATATCACCCCTTGTCTCTGTCCTTTGGCAAATCCTATGATAAATTCAAAAAAGAGATTTCTAATTGGCAGCTGTGTCCTGTTCCCCAGGCTATGCCTAACTGAAATCACTCGGTGTTAAAAATAAACACTTGCAGATTGAAATTCACTTTCCCGTTAAATGACTT
>OW240916.1:18637736-18653113 GCA_933207985.1 Pelobates cultripes
GATCATCTGGTTAAATTGTAGCTTATTTAGTACAAATTCATAAAAAAGACAGTCAAACAGCGGACACTGAGTTCTACTTGGAGAACAGCACAACATTTTGTATCTGGCAGGCATCAAAATGCCAAATTGTAGGTTAATCTCTGGTAATGTAAGCATTATAATCCCTGAACATTACCATGCCTCTCAACGTTTCAAATGGACATATAGAGACGTCTTAATATTAGGGTGTGAGTGGAGGTATGGCCGTTGAGTGCTATTCTGAGAACATTTAGTTGAGTGTACTTATAACAAAAAGCGTGGTGCAATTTGTAGAAAATCCTTGCTGTTGTGAGATATCCGACCAGGTGTCAATTCATGCAATCAGAACACTTTGTTACTTTTGTCTCTTCTGTGTGTATAATGTGTGTGTGCAGTGCATGCACACAGGGCCAGCGCGTCTGCTTGTCGAATTAGACAGCCACCTTTGGCAAAGCAGTCTGGGGGGTTTAATGTTAGGGTGATCGGCAGGAGGGGAGCTCACGTCATATATAGCATGGCCGAGTGGAACGCGGTAGAGGATCTTCTGTATCGTCTACCCAGCCTGACAGGAAGCTACTCACTGGAAGCAATGACCAGCTTATTGTCAGAGTAGGTAGCACCTCTACCGCGGCCTGCTCAGCCACACTAGATGGAGAGAGGTCAGCAGACACAGGATGGGAGAGGGGTGAGAGATCACAAGGGGGGGGGGTGGGCAAAGAGGCACATATAAATACACGGAGGGGCTGGGGGGGCTCAGAAGGGTTGAGGGACTTGGGGATCAAACAGACACACAGAGAGGTTGGGGGGCAAACGACAAACATAGAGGCTTGGGGTCAAACAGACACACAGAGAGGCCGAGGGTCAAACAGACACAGAGAGAGGCCAGGGGTCAAACAGACACACAGAGAGGCCAGGGTCAAACAGACACACAGAGAGGCTGGGGGTCAAACAGACACACAGAGAGGCTGGGGGTCAAACAGACACACAGAGAGGCTGGGGTCAAACAGACACACAGAGAGGTGGGGGTCAAACAGACACACAGAGAGGCCGGGGTCAAACAGACACACAGAGAGGCCAGGGTCAAACAGACACACAGAGAGGGGGTCAAACAGACACACAGAGAGTTGGGGGTCAAACAGACACACAGAGAGGCTGGGGGTCAAACAGACACACAGAGAGGCTGGGGGTCAAACAGACACACACAGAGGTTGGGGGTCAAACAGACACACAGAGAGGCTGGGGGTCAAATAGACACACAGAGAGGCTGGGGGGGCAAAGAGACAGAGGGCTGAGGGGGTCAGAGTCACACAAAATGGCTGGGGAGAAAGAGACACAAAGCAGCCATGGGGGAGGCTCAAAATGGGAATGTTACGGTACCTTCAGTAATAGATGTACAAACCGCCGTTTAGTGAATGCTCCCCGTTCGCAATAATGTGGTCTGGTAGCGTGTACAGTATAACCATGCAAACTGCCAGCTAGGGAACACTCCAAACTCCCGAACGGTACCTGTACGGCTCTTTCCCTTCACGAGCTCCAAATCCATGAACTGCCAATATTAGCTGAACACCAATATCTTCCAAGCGGCAAATAATTCCAATAAGCAGTCTCTAGGCGCCGGTAATAAAATCCCCCCAATAACGAGACCAAGCTCCGCTTTGAGGGTAAAACACTAACTGATTTACTGTGGACTACCTGCCCGGTATTTATGCAGGTCTCCCACTTGGTGGACACTCCCCTAGGGGACCAAATGGGAGACTGGAATAGCAGAAGGACATGGGGACATTTCAGACATACATCCTCACAATATTCCCAGCATGCATCACAGTTCCCTCCCCTCTGCTCGGGAGATAATTGGGAAGTAATTCAATTATCTCTCCGAGCAGAGGCAAATCGCCATTTTAACTCAAAGTTATAAAACACATTAAAATACATAACTTTCTAATTGCCGAACATATTGCATTCGTGTAACACATCCCCAGATAGCCTGGATCTGAGTGCATATTATTGGTGAATAGCGCTCAGATCCCATATGCATAGTTCAATCGCCATGGAGTCAAAGTCTATTACAGTTCTTCAGTATGCGATTGACTCCATGGGAAGGCTATCTGGGTTAAGTCCATTCGTGTTGTTGAATCTCCCGAACGGCCGGCATTCGTATGCTTTTGTCGATTGAGAAGGGGAGGTCGACGGCTTCAGCGGTGTTCGGTTGAAAAAGTGTCCATTTTCAGTTCCATGAAATAACTGTCGAACATCGCTGGTCTTTCGCATGGTTAAAATGGCCGCCGCCTCGTGGTCGACATACGAGCGACGACCACCCGGTATTTGGTTTTAATTGAGAAGTGTCTGTGGTTAACCGCAACGTTCTAATTGGGATCAATAGGTTAACCAGCAGCACACTTCTCTTCTGGGTGGCCGTCCGTTCGGTAGTTCCGTTCGACAAAAAAAAGACATTCCCTTAAACAAAGCATACGAATGGGGGAATTCATGCAAACCGCAAAACAGACGAACACAGTGCTTTTAGTCCATATAGATGGGTCTGTCACACGGCTCCCCCCTTGTGGAACACTCCGGCAGACCCGGCTTGACCGGACTGGGAAGGAGTAGGGACGTCTGTTTGCCGAGATAACCCATCTGCATTCCCATTCTGCTTACCGGGTCGGTAGCTGATGGTGAAGTTTTAAGGCTGCAGTGACAAACTCCACCTCAGCAGTCTGCCATTGTCTCCTGAGACCCGGTTAAGCCAGACCAGGGGAATGTGATCCGTTATAAGTGAAAACTCCTGCCCGTACAAATAAGGGCTCAACTTCTTCAGTGCCCAGACCAGGGCTAAACACTCTTTCTCCACTGCCACATAACTCACTTCCCGAGGTAGTAACTTTCTGCTTAAGTATGCGACAGGGTGCTCTCCTCCATCTTCCCCGACCTGGCTCAGCACAGCCCCCAGTCCATACATGGAAGCATCTGTATGAACAAGAAAACGTTTGTTAGGGACTGGGGCAGCCAGGACAGGGGCATTTAAGTACTGTACTTCTGCCATGCTTAGATGGCACTTGTCTGGCTTCAAGGTCAGGCCTGCGGCCCGAATCTTGTCCAGCACCACCCCCACGTGTACTAAATGGTCTTCCCAGGACTCACTGTAGACCGCAATGTCATCCAGGTATGCACATGCAAAGTCCTGGAAGCCATCGAGGAGCCTATCCACCATACGCTGGAAAGTAGCCGGAGCATTCTTCATCCCAAATGGCATAACCTTAAACTGGTAAAGGCCAAATGGGGTGACGAATGCCGATAGCATCCTCGGCCAAGGGGATCTGCCAATAGCCTTTGCACAGGTCTATGGTGGTCAGATAGGGCCCCCTGGCAATACGGTCTAATAACTTGTCTACCCGGGGCATCGGGTAGGCGTCAGTGGTGGTCCGCTCGTTGAGCCGCCTGTAGTCCACACAGAACCGGGTGGTCCCATCTTTCTTAGGCACCAGAACTACAGGCGAGGCCCAAGGACTGTCCGAATGTTCGATAACCCCCAGCCTGGTCATTTCCTGTATCTCCTTCCGCATTCCTTCTCGGACTGCTTCAGGGATACGGTATGGGGGTTGCCGTAGGGGGTTCTGTCCGGGTGTCTCGACTTTGTGTACAGCTAGGGTAGTGTACCCGGGTTCTTGGGAGAACGTGGCCTGCTTCTCCCACAGTAATTGTCTTGCCTGTACCTTCTCTGCCGGGTTTAGTCGGTCCCCTAGCTGTACAAGACTAGTAAGGTCTGTCTGGGGGTCCCTCTCTAGCAAGTCAGGTAACGGTAAGTTCTCGGGGTCGTCAGTAGCTGGGGCACATACTGCCGCAACATCCTCTGGTCTCTCCTGATACTCCTTCAGCATGTTCATATGGAAGGATCGCTGAATCCTTTCATCTGAACAGCTGGCTATAAGGTAGGTAGTATCGCATACCTGAGCTAACACTTTATACGGGCCCTGCCAAGATGCTTGCATCTTGTTCGTCTTCACAGGCTTGAGTACCAGAACCTTCTGCCCAACCTGGAAGATCCGCTGTCGGGCACCCCGATCGTACCACCGTTTGTCTCCCCTGGGCCGCCTGGAGATTCTCCCTTACCATCAGGGACAGTTTCTCCATGCGGTCCCGGAGTTCCAGGACATATGGCACTATGGGGGTCCCTTCTTGCTCTGTCTCCCCCTCCCAGTGTCCTCTAATGAGATCTAGGGGTCCACGGACCCTTCTCCCATAGAGTAACTCAAAGGGGGAGAACCCAGTAGATTCCTGGGGCACCTCTCTGTATGCAAATAGCAGATGTATGCAAATAGCAGATGAGGCAGGACTCGCTCCCAATCTCTGCAAGTGTCAGTAAAGGTCCTCAACATCTGTTTGAGGGTGCCATTAAATCGCTCGCAGAGACCGTTAGTCTGTGGGTGATACAGTGAGCTAAGCAGAGGTTTAATACCGCACACCTTCCACAGCTGCTGGGTAAGCACAGCGGTGAACTGGGTTCCCTGATCGGAGAGGATCTCCTGAGGGAACCCGACCCTAGTGAAGATTTTAACCAGGGCATCAGCTACCGTCTCTGTCTCTATATTAGACAGCGCTACTGCCTCTGGGTAACGTGTGGCATAGTCCACCACGGTGAGAATATACTTCTTACCTGATGGACTAGCCCTGGCCAGTGGACCCACAATGTCAACGGCTATGCGGGAAAAGGGTTCTCCAATGATAGGCATCGACTGAAGCCTAGCTTTTGGGTGATCCCCCCCGCTTACCTACCCGTTGACAGGTGTCACACGTGCTACAATAGACCCGCACATCTCGGTTAAAATTGGGCCAGAAGAAATTTTGCGTGATCCTATGAGCTGTGCGGCGGGAACCTAGGTGGCCGGCTAATGGCACATCATGCCCAATCCGCAGAATCTCCTGCCGGTATTTTGCGGGCACCACTAGCTGTCAATTCTGCGGAGGGGTATTCGGCTTCTGGGGCGGTTTCGGGATCCTGTAGAGTCTATCCCCCACCCACTCGTAGTGCTCCCCATCTACTCCTTCTCCCCCAGAATCGGCCCTGGCCCTGTACTTTGCTAGCGTCGGGTCTTCCCTGGTTTCCTTCCCGTATATCTCTGGGGTATCCCAGCCTAAAGGGGCCTGGTCTAAGGTACAAGTCGGGGTAGAGAGTCTTACCTGGGTCTCAACAGCAGGTGGGCCGGTCTCGGCGGCACGGGTCTGGGCACGGGTCGTGACAGCGTCCACTTCAGCAGGACCCATGGGAGCGTAGGCGGAAACAAGGGGCGCCAAGTCATTGCCAAGGAGGACATCCGCTGGTAAGTCCTTCATGACCCCCACATTCACATGTCTAGCGCCCACTCCCCAATCCAAATGTACCCGGGCAACGGGCAGACGGAACACGGCACCTCCAGCTACTCGTACGGCGACCGTGTCCCCTGTATGTTGGGCTTCGGATACCAGGTGTTTCTGGAGCAAAGTCATGGTTGCCCCGGTATCCCGTAGACCACTGACCTCCTTCCCATTGACTTTTACACATTGTCGGTGGTGCTGCCTGTTATCCCGGTGGGCAGCCTGAACGGGGTCTGCCTCATGCAGGATGCCCCAGCACTCCTCTTCCTCTACACAGTGAGCGGCTGGGATGGGGGGGTCGTGGATTGCCGCCGGCTGGTCTCCTCCAGGACTGGTTCTGGTTGGCGCTGTTCATCGGGCACTCGGGTCGCTTGTGCCCTAGTTGCTTGCACAGGTAGCACCGAATGGGTTGGGCATACTCCCGTGAGTTGAACCGAGGTGGCTGTTGGTACGGGGCAGATGGAGGCGGTGCCGATGGGCGATTCATGGGAGGCTGGTATAGGTTGGCTGCTATTGGTGCTGTTGGCCTGTATTCCACTCTGGCGGGAGCCTTGCTGATGAGACTGTCCAGTTTGCGGGCGTCAGTATACTCATCTGCCAGGCGAGCTGCTTCGTGCAGAGTGGAGGGTTTACGGTCCCTTACCTACTCTCTGACCCCTGCTGGCAATTTATCAAAACAATGTTCCAAAAGAAACATCTGCAGCACCTCTTCTCCGGACACAGCCTGGCACCCCGCCATCCAGTGGGCGGCTGTGCGATGCACCTTACATGCCCATTCCACGTATGAGTCCCCAGAGGTCTTGACGGTGTCTCGGAACCTCCTCCGGTATGCCTCAGGTGTAACGGCATACCGGGAGAGTAAAGCTTCCCTGACGGCCACATAATCCCCAATCTCCTCATCAGGAATGGCCCGAAATGCCTCGCTGGCCCGGCCGGATAACTTGCCGGACAATATAGTGACCCAGTCTTCCAGGGGTACCTTGTGCAGGGCACATTGCCGCTCAAAAATCAGCAAGGTACCCATCGATCTCTCCTTCTGTTTCACTGAAGGCTTTAAACGCAGTGAATGGTATCTTTTTCCTATCCCCCGGGTTTGCTGTGACTGGGGCTGCTGCAGCACCGCTTTGGCGAAGCAGGTTGGCCTCCACAGCTGCCATGACCCGGTCAATGGTCTCTGTAGTCGGGTTGGGACCATAATGTGCCAGCCTGATTCTTACCGCCCGGTCAAAGCTTGCCTCCTCGGGGGTTCTGTCAGCTGCGCTGGGTCCATTGGTTCCCTCTTCCGCTGGTACTCCATCCATTTCCAGCAATAACGTAATAATATCCCTCTTCCTGAGGTTACTGGCTTGTCCCCCTCTTTGCTCCAATAAATCCTTTAGGGTAGCCCTCCTCAGGTTTTGGTATTGTAATTCCATTTAGTCCTGGTTGTAATGGTCTCTTTGGGCGTTGAGGATCATCCCGTCGCTTGCCACCAGTTGTTACGGTACCTCCAGGAACGAAATGTACAAACCGCCGTTTAGCGAGTATTCCCCGTTCGCAATAATGTGGTCGGGTAGCGGGTATAATAAAACCAGGCAAACCGCCAGCCAGGGAACACTCCAAACTCCCGAACGGTACCTGTACGGCTAATTCCCTTCGCAAGCCGCAAATCCACGAACGGCAATTAATAACCGAACGACAATATCTCCCAAGCGGCAAATAATCCAAGTAAGCAGTCTCTCGCCGCTGGTATCCAAATCCCCCCAATAACGAGACCAAGCTCCGCTTTGAGGGTAAAACACGAACTGGTTTACTGTGGGCTACCTGCCCGGTATTTATGCAGGTCTCCCACTTGGTGGACACTCCCCTAGGGGACCAAATGGGAGACTGAAATCACAGAGGGACATGGGGACATTCTGGACATACATCCCCACAATATTCCCAGCATGCAGTACAGTTCCCTCCCCTCTGCTCGGGGGATAATTGGGAAGTAATTCAATTATCTCCCCGAGCAGAGGCAATCGCCATTTTAGATACAAGTTACAAAAACACACAAAAATCCATAACTTAATAACTGCTGAACATTTTACATCAGTCTTGCATATCCCCAGATAGCCTGGATCTGAGGGCACATTATTGGAGAATAGCGCTCAGATCCCATTCGCACAGTTCAATCGCCATGGAGTCAAAGTCTCTTTCAGTTCTTCGGTATGCGATTGACTCCATGGGACGGCTATCTGGGTTAAGTCCATTCGTGTGGTTGAATCTCCCGAACGGCTGTCGTTCGCATGCTTTTGTCGATTTGAGAAGGGGAGGTCGACGGCTTCAGCGGTGTTCGGCTGAAAAAGTGTCCGTTTTCCGATCCATGAAATAATCGTTGAACACCGCTGGTCGTTCGCATGGACAAAATGGCCGCCGCCTCGTGGTCGACATACGAACGACGACCACCCGGCATTCGGTTTTTAATTGAGAAGTGTCTGTGGTTAACCGCAACGTTCTAATTGGGATCAATAGGTTAACCAGCAGCACACTTCTCTTCTGGGTGGCCGTCCGTTCGGTAGTTCCGTTCGACAAAACCGACATTCTCTTAAACAAAGCATACGAACGGGGAAATTCATGAAAACGGCAAAACAGACGAACAACGCAGTTATAATCCAGACAGATGGGTCTGTCACACAGACACATACAAACACAGATACAGACACCGTGGCACACAGATACATACACACACATACACACTATGTAAAAATTAATTGGGAACCCCTGCTATAGGATATTCTTTCTATCTAGTCCTCTGGCAATACTCTTATTAGTAATCACTCTATAGAGGGCAATTAATAGCAATATACCTGTGAGGAAAAGGCAAACACGCTTTTTTTTGGCAACTCAAAGAAACACCCAGCTTGCATAAATCACAGCATACAGTAAAACGTGCAGTGTTCTACATTTACACCAATGGGAATACAGAACCGGGCTGGAACACAACGGAAAGTACTGGTTCTAAAGTCATTCAATACACTACTGTAGTTCTTCCCCCTCTGTGCAACTCCACCCCGACAACAAAAGGTTATCTTTTTTTTTTAAATGAGTGTTTGTTCCAGCGTATAACAATCAGCTTACATTTGTTTCCTATATAGGTCCACAGTAGTTAACACAGAGATAATGCTAAGTTAAAACCTATTGACACCTCTTATACCGAGATTGCCTAGTCATATTCTTGGTTGCGTACATGTCGTGAGCTGTACAAAATGATCGGCTTAGTGAGTGTGACGAGAGCAATCTCGCCACATTGCATTTGAGAAGCCTGGTTGCTCGCCTGCTGCCTTTGGATTATGGCCCCATGTTAAAAGACTTTGTTTCCCCTGCAGAAGAGACTTATTTGTGCTTTTCTGCCCGGTGTTCGGTAGATTCAATCTACCGAACAACCGCACGAATGACTAGACCACCTGGGAGCTGGATTGTGGCAGCAATTAGCCTCCCAGGAGCTGCGGTTAACCGCAGCTTAATTGACGAATACTGTGTGGCCACCATTCGTATAACGAACATGAGGTCGCGGCCATTTTAAACATGTGAACGCACAGTGGTGTTCGGCGCTTAACTCTTGGAACTAAAAACGGACACAGTTTGGCGCGAACACAGCTGAAGCCGCCGACCTCCCTTCTTGTTCGGTGGAAGTACACGAACGGCCCGGTGTTCGGTAGTCGTGCCTGACTACACTATACCCCAGATAGGAATCCCATGGAGCTCATTCGTATGAGAACTGACTTTGTAAAGACTTTGGCTCCATGGCGATTGAACTGTATTCGTGTGGTCTGAGCGCCATTCGCTTAATAATGTGCGCTCAGACCTGAGCTATCTGGGGACATGTTAAATGTATAGTTTTATTGTAACTTGTGTCACATATTGTATTTTAACAGTAATTCATGTTTTAGTATCCCCACGTGCATAATGGCGATTTGCTTTTGTCCTGGGAGATAATTGAATTACTTCTCAATTATCTCCAGGGCAGAGGGGAGAAAGCCAGGATGCATTGTGGGAATATAATGTGACTGTGTGTCCTGTTTGGCTGATTGTCTGTCTTTTGTCACAGTCTCCCATTTGGTCCCCTAGGGGAGTGTCCACCAGGTGGGAGACTGCATAAACACTGGGCAGGTAGCCCTCATTAAACAGACCACTGCTTGACCCCCAACACGGAGCTCTGTCTCGTCTTTGGGGGGATTTACTGTATGCTGATAGAGACTGATTGCTAGGAGTGTAAGCCGCTTGGGTGCTTTTCCTATTAGTCTGCTAGCAGCTATTCGTAAGGTTCCAGTTCGGGAGTTTGGAGTGCTATTTTGTATGCAGTTCGGGAGATTGGAGCATTCCCTTATTTGCGGTTCGGGAGTTTGGTGTTCTACAGTAGCTGTGCCTGCATCTCTGGTAGGGGAAGATCTTCTAAATGGCGGTTTAACCCTTTTATGCCTGGGGGTGCCGTTACAGTGAGTCATAACTAATTGTGTTTGAAGTTTCGTAGTGCCGTATATCAGATTTGTTGGCCTCTGTAATGTCCTTTAGATAGTCATTGTGTTATTGGTCTTTTCTTCAGATTGCTGTGGATTTCGTATTGGACCCAGTTTTAATCGCTTGGTAATACCTATGCTCCGTTGTCTGGGTTGTGAGCTGATTTATGTGGAAATCAGTCGAGATGTGACTCCCACTATAAAGCATATGCAGGGCCTCTGCATTCATTGGGTCATTAAGATATCTCTTCTGGGGCAATAGACAGTCTAATGTACCTAAACATATTCCATGTCAGTAGTGTAAGGCTTGTCTTCTGTCTGCCTGTCTGGTGGTGGCTGGTGCCCATGTCCTGAGGAAGTCGGTTGTAACATTTCGTTCTTCCGTGTCTGCGAGCTGGTTGTTTTTCTTTTTGTCTCTTTATGTTAGGTGTGCGCTAGATGTCGTGTGTGGTTTGTTTCCCTAACATCCGTGGGGGGGGTCATCTCTTCATAATCTAGTGTTTCCTGTATGGGAATACTGACATTATGCCTATCTATGAACCCCCCTGCGTGCCTAAGCTTGGTGTCTATTTGGCGCCTCTCCTCCGGCCGCCACTGCTCGGCTCGCCTCTTGTGTGGATGGGGGGGGCAGTGTAGGGGAGGATCATGGGTGGATGTAGAGGTGGGCGTGGGGGGAGCGGCGGTCCCCATCTCCACCCGCAGGCCCCAGGCACCCCAGGTTAGGTGCGCCATCGCCGTCCGCATGTTTTATCCTCTCCGGTTATCTTCTGGCCAGATAGAGGATCCAGGGGGTCCAGCACTGTTGATATGTTTCCATGTTGTTCCTTATCGCCGCCGTGAGCCTTTCCATCTCGTGTATCTCCTCGACTTTATCCATCCACTGCTGGAGTGTGGGTGTCTGTTCCGATTTCCATATGTTCGGGATCAGAGCCTTTGCTGCGTTGAGGAGGTGTTTTGTCAAGGATTTTTTATACTGCGAGAGAGGCGTCTGGGTGTGGTGGAGCAGAATCTGGAGCGGTTGAAATAGGGGCTCAGTGCCCTGTATCTCATGGATAGCTCCGTGGATCTCCCGCCAGTAGGGGGTTATCCTTTCGCACAACCACCATATGTGGAGGTCTGTTCCTGGTCTCTCCCCCTATCTCCAGCATGTGTCTGGGACTTCGGGCAGCATGCGGTGGAGCCTTTTCGGCGTTCAGTACCAGCCGATGAGTAATTTGTAGTTTAGTTCTTGTAGTTTGGAGCACATGGAGCTCTGGTGCTTGAGAATATATATTTTGCTCCACTGGGCATCGGAGAGCTCTGTTCCCATCTCTCTCTTCCACCGTGCTGCGTGTTTCGCTGGTTCAAGCGGGACCTTCGATCTGAGCATAGAGTAGAGGACTGAGATCCCCCGGGGGATGTGCTTCCCGCTATCGCAATATTTCTTGAACTCTGTAAGGGGTCTGTGAAAGAGATGTCTCCCTTGTTGGGCATTATAGTAGGTATTGATTTGGATGTACCGAAATCTCTCTAGCCCTGTTGGGGTTTTGTCCTCCATTAAGTCGGGTAGTTGTTTGAGCGTAGCCGTGGTGCACCATTGGTGTATGTGGGTTCGGCCCACTCCACCAAAGGCTGCCACATCCTGGGGTAGGAGCCCTCCTGCTATCTCGGGGTTAAAGAGTACCAGGGTCAGCGGCCCCGGTAGTGTGGTGAGAAAGAGTTTTGTCCGAATTGCTTTCCAGACTTTCAGCGTTGCTCCGATGAGTGGGTGGTTCTGGGCTTGGGTATTATTCAAGAGGTCGTATCTCCAGACTAGTGCCGGGATCCTCTCCTCCATCAGTGCCCTTTCCATGCATATCCACAGGGCCGTCTTTAATTTAGATTGGACCCTGGGCGAGCATTTACTTGGGCCCCCTGACTACGTCTAGATACACACAAATACACTACCTGACACACATGCAGATACACACTGACCACATATAGAAACACACAAGAACATACAGATACACACAGACTACATATAGATACACTGACACACACACAGATACAAACACTGACATACATGCAGATACAAAGGTACACACACTGACTACTTATAGATACACCGACACACACACTGACAGACAGACACACAGATACACAACCTGACACACATGCAGACATACAGATACAAACACTGACACATACAGATACACACACAAATACAAATGGACAACATACAGATACAGAGACACATTCTGACAGACGTACTGACACAGACTCACACACAGAAAACCATACTGAAACACACATACACAAAGACATACTGAACCACACAGACACTGATGGACTCTCACACACACAGACATACAGATACACTGACAGACATACTGGCACATATACACACAGACAGACGGACATACTGAAACACACATACACACAGACATTGACAGACATATTGACAAACACAGACATACAGAACCACACTGACAGACTCACACATAGACATACTGACAGACATACACACATTCTGGCACACACACACAGACAGACTGAAACACACAGACACAGACACTGACAGATATACACACATACAGACATTTTGAAACTCACAGACAGCCATACTGAAACACACAGACACTGACAGACTCACACAGACATACTGACACACTGACAGACATACTGGCACACAGACAGACATACTGGCACACAGACAGACATACTGGCACACAGACAGACATACTGGCACACAGACAGACATACTGGCACACAGACAGACATTCTGGCACACAGACAGACATTCTGGCACACAGACAGACAGACATGCTGAAACACACATACACACATACAGACAGACATGCTGAAACACACATACACAGCAGACAGACATGCTGAAACACACATACACACAGACAGACAGACATGCTGAAACACACATACACACAGACACTGACAGACAAACACACATCCAGACATTTTGACATACACAGACAGCCATACTGAAACACACATACACACTGAACCACAGACACTGACAGACTCACACACAGACATACTGACACACTGACAGCCATACACACATACAGACATACTGAACCACACAGACACTGACAAACACACATCCAGACATTTTGACATACACAGACAGCCATACTGAAACACACATACACACTGAACCACAGACACTGACAGACTCACACACAGACATACTGACACACTGACAGACATACACACATACAGACATACTGAACCACACAGACACTGACAGACAAACACACATCCAGACATACAGATACACTGACAGACTTTGATAACCACCCTCCAGTTTCTTACCTTGTCCTGGAGGGTGGCTTCCCTGGGGTTCAGTGGGCTGGCTGGGGTGGCTGGGAGTTAAGCTCTCCCGGCCTGGTCCCCTCCAGAACAGCTGGTCCGCCTTCCTCCCGCGCGGCTCCTGTTTCTGTGGGAGGAAGTGACGCACGGCTGTCACTTCCTCCCAGTGCTGCCGAAAAGCAAGGGCCCGGTCGCGCTGTTAAAGCGCCACAGTGCCCGACCGGGCCCCTGCTGACACAGGCCCACCGGGTGGCCCTAAGTGCATTGGCCACCCGATGGGCCCCCATAGTTTGCGGGCAGAGGGCAAACAGGGCAGTTACCTCGGGCCCCCCAGCAGGGACAGGGCCCGGGGCAGCTGCCCCATTTCCCCCGCGTTAAAGACGGCCCTGCATATCCAGTGCTTGGACATGTGTGGGATATGCCACTCGACAATACGTAATAGGTGTGTGGCTCTGTGGTATTCCCTCATCGATGGTAGACCCGTTCCTCCCTGTTCCTTCGGTCTGTGAAGCAGAGTCCTCTGGATCCTGGGCGGTTGGTTACGCCATGTAAACTTAAAAATATCCGAATCTAGTTGTCTGAAAAACGTCGTGGGTAGGCTGATTGGGATCGTTTGAAATAGATACAGCAGGCGGGGGAGGGTATTCAATTTGACGGCGTTCATTCTGCCGAACCATGAGACGCATAGGCTCGACCAGCGTACAATGTCTGTCTTAAGTTGTAGGGTGAGCGGAGCGAAGTTATGGGTGTATAGGTACTTAAGGTCTGTCGGAAGCCAGATACCGAGGTACTTCAGTTTGGTGGTGCACCACGTGAAGGTGTATTGCGTGCGTAGGTGGGTGGCCTCCTCCGGTTCGGACGCAATGAGCATTGCTTCTGATTTGTCGGTGTTAAGTTTTAAGTTCAATATCTGTCCGTATTTCTGAAATGCTTTTAAGATGTTTGGTAATGACACCAGGGGGTTGCTGATGAAGAATAATAAGTCGTCGGCATATGCCGCTATCTTGTGTGTGGTGCCTTTCAGAGTGAACCCAGAGACCCATCCCATCTGACTGCCCCCAGGAACGGTTCCAGGGAGAAGGCAAAAAGGAGGGGGAAGAATGGGCACCCCTGTCTCGTCCCGTTTTGGATCTGGAACGTCGGTGACAAGGCCCCGTTGACTCGTATCCTTTCGTTCGGTATGGTGTATATTGACTCGATCCATGTCAATATGCATGGGCATAATCCCATCTGCTCCAGGGTAGAGGTCATGAACTTCCAGTCCACTTGATCGAACAACTTCTCCGCGTCCGAGGACAGGAGAAGGGTACGACGATTTAGCTGTCGCGCCGCATGGATGATGTTCAATGCTCTGGTGGTATCTCTTGCCTCTCTTCCCGGGATGAATCCCACCTGATCCGGGTCCACCAGTTCCGGGAGAAATCCGTGTGGCCAGGACTTTGGTGAAGAGCTTAAGATCTGCGTTTAGGTGGGATATCGGCCTGTAGCTCGGCCTGTATCCTTTGGGATAATCGTCGTGGGGAATGCACCTCCTTCTCGTATCAAATTTAGGCTTTTAAGGAGCTGTGGTAGGAGTACATCCCCTAACTCTTTGCGTTATCTGGCCGGTAGCCCATCCGGGCCTGGGGCTTTATTCAGCTTGGTGGATTTCAGCGCCGCCTTCAATTCCATGATGGTTATGGGTGCCTCTAACTCCGCTTCGTTCAGGGTCTTTGTGATATGTTGTTGCAGGTATGCCGTCCTTCGTGCGGTTCGTAGTTGTTCTGTCCCCGGAGACTCCTGGCATCTTAGGTTGTAGAGGTCCGTGTAGTATCTGTGGAATTCCGCCGTTATTTTGTCCGGTAGGTGGGTGGCTGTGCCCTCACTCGTTTGAATTTTGGTGATATGACTCAAACGCCTTTGTCTCTGTAATGCTCTGGCTAGGAGCCTCCCACATTTATTTGAATATTCGTAAAAGAAGCGCTTGGATTTACGGATAGTGCGTTCAGAGGCGGCTCTCTAATTAGGCGATTTAGGCGGCCGCCTAAGGCCTCGCGCAGTCAGGGGCCTCGCGGCCGCCTAAATCACTTAAAGGCAAACTGTCACCCCACCTGTCACCCCCTTTCATACTGTCACCCTGCCACCCCACCTGTCACCCCCCCTGACCCTGCCACCCCACCTATCACCCCATCTCACCCTGCCACCCCACTTGTCACCCCCATCTCACCCTGCCACTTCACCCTGTCACCCCCTCACCCTGCCACCTCA
>OW240916.1:18657456-18758225 GCA_933207985.1 Pelobates cultripes
TTTTTGGGGGGGGGGGGTGCCAAGCACAGGATCCGCCCCGGATGCCAAATGCTCTAGGTACGCCCCTGCCGCCAAGACATAATGACTTGAGAAGAAACACCAACAATGCACCATGCCCTAGAGAAAACCCCGCCAAAACGCACAGCCCCAGAGGAAGCCCTGCCAATGCACAGAGCCCGAGAGGAAGCATTGCCAATGCATAGAGCCCGAGAGGAAGCCTTGCCAATGCATGGAGCCCTAGAGGAAGCCCTGCCAAGACACAGCTCAAGAGGAAGCCCCGCCAATGCATAGATCCTTAGAGGAAGCCCTGCCAAAACACAGCCCAAGAGGAAGCCCGCCAAGACACAGCCCTAAAGGAAGCCAAAGCACAGAGCCCGAGAGGAAGCATTGCCAATTCATAGAGCCCGAGAGGAAGCCCTGCCAATGCATAGAGCGCGAGAGGAAGCCCTGCCAAGACACAGCCCGAGAGGAAGCCCTGCCAAGACACAGACCGAGAAGAAGTCCCGCCAGCACACACAGAGAGAAAGTACTGCCCAATACACACAAACTGAGATAAAGTCCCATCAATGCACAGAGCCCGAGAGGAAGTGCCGCCAATACACACAGCCTGAGAGAAAGCCCCACCATATGCACACAGCTTAAGAGGAAGACACACCACATGCACACAGGTTAAGAGGAAGACCCGCAAACACACACAAAACAAGAGGAGGCCCCACCAAGACACAGCCTGAGAGGAAGCCCTGCCAAGACACAGCCCGAGAGGAAGCATTGCCAAGACACGGCCCAAGACGAAGCCCTGCCAAGACACAGCCCAAGACGAAGCCCTGCCAAGACACAGCGCAAGAGGAAGCCCCACCAATGCACACAGCTTAAGAGGAAGACCCGCAAACACACACAACCCAAAAGGAAGCCCTGCCAAGACACCGCCCAAGACGAAGCCCTGCTAAGACACAGCGCAAGAGGAAGCCCCACCAATGCACACAGCCTGAGAGAAAGCCCCACCACATGCACACAGCTTAAGAGGAAGACCCGCAAACACACACAACCCAAGAGGAGGCCCTGCCAAGACACAGCCCGAGAGGAAGCCCTGCCAACATACACAGCCCCAGAGAAAACCAAGCCAATGCACACAGCCTAAAAGGAAGCCCTGCCAATGCACACAGACAAAAAGGAACCCCCCACCAAATGCACACAGCCCAAGACGAAGCCCTGCCAAGACACAGCGCAAGAGGAAGCCCCGCCAATGCACACAGCCTGAGAGAAAGCCCCACCACATGCACACAGCTTAAGAGGAAGACCCGCAAACACACACAACCCACGAGGAGGCCCCGCCAAGACACAGCCCAAGAGGAAGCCCTGCCAACATACACAGCCCCAGAGAAAGCCAAGCCAATGCACACAGCCTAAAAGGAAGCCCTGCCAATGCACACAGACCAAAAGGAACCCCCCACCAAATGCACACAGCCCGAGAGGAAGCCCTGCCAAGACACAGCCCAAGACGAAGCCCTGCCAAGACACAGCGCAAGAGGAAGCCTCGCCAATGCACACAGCATGAGAGAAAGCCCCACCACATGCACACAGCTTAAGAGGAAGACCCGCAAACACACACAACCCACGAGGAGGCCCCGCCAAGACACAGCGCAAGAGGAAGCCTCGCCAATGCACACAGCATGAGAGAAAGCCCCACCACATGCACACAGCTTAAGAGGAAGACCCGCAAACACACACAACCCAAGAGAAGGCCCGCCAAGACACACCCCGAGAGGAAGCCCTGCCAACATACACAGCCCCAGAGAAAGCCACGCCAATGCACACAGCCTAAAAGGAAGCCCTGCCAATGCACACAGACCAAGAGGAACCACCACCAAATGCACACAGCTCAAGAGGAAGCCCAACAAACACACACAACCTGAGAGGAAGCCCCACCAACACACACAGACCGAGAAAAAGTCGCGCCAGCACACACAGAGAGAAAGTGCTGCCTAATACACACAGACTGAGATGAAGTTCCACCAATGCACACAGCCCAAGAGGAAGTGCCGCCAATACACACAGACTGAGAGGATGACACACCAATGTACTCAGCCTGAGAGAAAACTACACCAGTACACACAGAATTAAGAGAGAGTCCTACCTATGCTCATTGTATGCGAGGAATTCCCACCAATCCTCTGCAGTGTTTCACAGTTAATTTAACACTTAATAACGTGGCACTAAGCAGGTTCCAGACATTGCCATCCATACCCAATAAGCTTGATGTCAAATTAACACAACACAAACAAATACTTGAAGGCAATGTCAAGATAATTGAACATAAATATCAACATGTGAAATTCTCCAACGAGACAAAACACAGGGTGTTGATTTTCAGCATGTCACGGTACCTGTGAAATCCACTGCATCATCTCTAGTGCCTGCTAGCCACAACAAGTCTCTATTCTGTACTTATTACAGCATTATACAATGCTTTCCTATGGGGTTTGGGGTGACCGAAAGTCACCAAGTGACCTTAAGGTCCCTCTAGTGGCTGTCTGGTCAGCCACTAAAAGATGGAGTTATCCCGCAAAGGTAATTATTGCAGTTTATTAAAAACTGCAATAATTACTTTTGCAGGGTTAAGGGATCTTGGACACTGCACCCCATCAACTTCAATAAACTGAAGTGGTCTGAGTGCCTATAGTGTTCCTTTAAGTTCGAACATAAAAATAAAATCCCCCCAAAAATCTAATCATTGTATTTTTAAAGTCAATTCCAATGTGGATTCTTTTCAGAGCAGATCTGCATCCACAACTGTTATATTATGCACTCTAACTAGTTTAAGCCTTCCATCCATTACAAGCGCGTTGAATGAACGGCTCAATAATTGGCCAAACTTTAGCCTTATATGCCCTGTCTGTTGA
The DNA here is from genome assembly GCA_933207985.1 of Pelobates cultripes. NCBI lineage: Eukaryota > Metazoa > Chordata > Amphibia > Anura > Pelobatidae > Pelobates > Pelobates cultripes. The sequence goes on from OW240916.1 coordinate 18,660,357, forward strand.
TTCAGTCTACTCTAACAATCCTAATTTACCAAAAACACTTGGAACACTCACTGGAATGCTTTTTCCATATACAAAATGGGATTAAATCGTTAATGCAATACGTGATGTTTAATTCCATTTATTGTAAATGTGAGAGTTTTATATTCTATATAACTGTGGTCACACTGGATTTACCACTACCTGGGTTAGTGGCTTCATAATGTCATTGGGTTGGTTTAAAACAACTTCAGAGCATCCAGTTGTATTTCCAAAATAACAGCAATACAGTAAGTGCATGCCAAGTGTGCACAGACACAGCAAGAGAGCATCAAGCATACAGGAATGCAGCGACATAGCAAACATGCATGAACGCAGTGAGAAAAAAAAAGGGATACTGAGACAGTGTGCAAAGTAAGCAGAGATACAGCATGAGAGAATAAGTGTGCATCATGGATACAGAGAGAGCATCAAGCGTGCATCATGGATACAGAGAGAACCTCAAGCGTGCATCATGGATACAGAGAGCATACAGCATGCATCGATGTGACGAGAGCAACCTCGCCACATTGCATTGGAGAAGCCTGGTTGCTCGCCTGTTGCCTTTGGATTATGGCCCCATGTTAAAAGACTTAGTTTCCCTTGCAGAAAAGACTTATTCGTGCTCTTCTGCCTGGTGTTCGGTAGATTCAATCTACCGAACAACCACACGAATGATTAGACCACCTGGGAGCTGGAGTGTGTCGGCAACTAGCCTCCCAGAAGCTGCGGTTAACCGCAGCTTAATTGATGAATACTGGGTGGCCGCCATTCGTATACCGAACACGAGGTCACGGCCATTTTAAACACGCGAACTCACAGCGGTGTTCGACGCCTAACTCATGGAACTAAAAACAGACACAGTTTGGCACGAACGGCCCTGTATTCGGTAGTTGTACCTGACTACACTGTACCCCAGATAGGAATCCCATGGAGCTCATTCGTATGAGAACTGACTTTGTGAAGACTTTGGCTCCATGGCGTGCATCATGGATACAGAGGGATCCTCAAGTGTGCATGGATACAGAGAGAGCATCAAACATGCATGGATACATAGAGAGAATCAAGCATGCATGGATGCAGAAAGAGCCTCAAGCGTGCATCATGGATCCAGAGAGAGCCTCAAGCGTGCATCATGGATATACATACAATATAAGGTGGAGTATATAAATATGTCTCTAGTACATTCTGTACGGATTAGTCTGAATTTATATGTCACATGTACTCAGTATTTGTAATTCAGATGCCTTTACATGGATGTGCCATGTACTTGTCTTATGGGTAAAGTGATGCACGGATGAGTTGGAGTCATTGTTTCACACAATGGCTACATTAATCACTTCTTGCAATGTGATTTGATTGCCTCCAGGCACTAATTCTGCAATGAATCTTCTCCATTTTAACCTCTGCAGGGAGAGCCGGAGGATATCTTCTCCAATCTGTTTATAGCCAGGTCCCTCCAGAGCCATATGTTTGACCTCATAAGATTCCCAAACACAAATAATCAATTCTTTATATGCCTAAGGCTCTTGTGCAATACATATTGCTCTTGTGCACATATCGATCAAAGCCACTAGCATACAAATAGTTAAACCATATATAGTTACTTCCTCTAACTATCCACTACGTACCCTCCACTCCCCCGTCCCCCCAATTTAATTAAACCTTGTAAACTAACTTGGGGAGGGGAGGGGGGTGGACCTCTGATTTGTTGTTTTAAAGAACTTGTATGCTGCATGCTTGGTGCTCTGTCACCGATTTACCTCATTCTTGGTTTTATTTTGCTATATCCATGCACGCTTGATGCTAACTCTGTATCCATGCACGCTTGATGCTCTCTTTGTATCCATGCACACTTGATGATCTCTCTGTATCCATGCACACTTGATGCTCTCTCTGCATCCATGATGCAGGCTTTATGCTCTCTGTATCCATGCATGCTTGATGCTCTCTCTGTATCCATGCACGTTTGATGCTCTCTCTCTCTGTATACCTGCACGCTTGATGCTCTCTCTGTATCCGTGCACACTTTATGTTCTCTCTGTATCCATGTTGCATGCTTGATGCTCTCTCTGTATCCATGTTGCATGCATGATGCTCTCTCTGGATCCATGATGCTAGCTTGAGGCTCTCTCTGTATCCATGATGCACGCTTGAGAATAGTGATCAATATCCAAATGAGTGAAACAAAAACGTCAATAATACTCACAACACCTTATGTGGGTATTCCCTTTATCCCCACAAAGACACAAAGATATACATAGAATATAAGGTGGAGTATATAAATAGAGATCCTTCCAACTGTACCCACAGTGCTTCAATCATTGAGCCTATCCAGTGGCTCTATGTTTGTGAGTGTACCATTACCCACTTATTATTATTTTTAACTGGACATTGGCAATATTGCACTATTCTTTTTCCCTATTTGTGCTTATTTTTAGGGAAGGGTTAAAAATCATTATCCGGTTTAACATTACAGTTGGAAGGATCTCTATTTATATACTCCACCTTATATTCTATGTATATCTTTGTGTCTTTGTGGGGATAAAGGGAATACCCACATAAGGTGTTGTGAGTATTATTGACGTTTTGGTTTCACTCATTGGGATATTGATCACTATTCTCAAGCGTGCATCATGGATACAGAGAGAGCCTCAAGCTAGCATCATGGATCCAGAGAGAGCATCATGCGTGCAACATGGATACAGAGAGAGCATCAAGCATGCAACATGGATACAGAGAGAACATCAAGTGTGCACGGATACAGAGAGAGCATCAAGCGTGCAGGTATACAGAGAGAGAGCATCAAACGTGCACAGATACAGAGAGAGCATCAAGCATGCATGGATACAGAGAGCATAAAGCCTGCATCATGGATGCAGAGAGAGCATCAAGTGTGCATGGATACAGAGAGATCATCAAGTGTGCATGGATACAAAGAGAGCATCAAGCGTGCATGGATACAGAGTTAGCATCAAGCGTGCATGGATATAGCAAAATAAAACCAAGAATGAGGTAAATCGGTGACAGAGCACCAAGCATGCAGCATACAAGTTCTTTAAAACAACAAATCAGAGGTCCACCCTCCTCCCCTCCCCAAGTTAGTTTACAAGGTTTAATTAAATTGGGGGGACGGGGGAGTGGAGGGTACGTAGTGGATAGTTAGAGGAAGTAACTATATATGGTTTAACTATTTGTATGCTAGTGGCTTCGATCGATATGTGCACAAGAGTAATATGTATTGCACAAGAGCCTTAGGCATATAAAGAATTGATTATTTGTGTTTGGGAATCTTATGAGGTCAAACATATGGCTCTGGAGGGACCTGGCTATAAACAGATTGGAGAAGATATCCTCCGGCTCTCCCTGCAGAGGTTAAAATGGAGAAGATTCATTGCAGAATTAGTGCCTGGAGGCAATCAAATCACATTGCAAGAAGTGATTAATGTAGCCATTGTGTGAAACAATGACTCCAACTCATCCGTGCATCACTTTACCCATAAGACAAGTACATGGCACATCCATGTAAAGGCATCTGAATTACAAATGATACTGAGTACATGTGACATATAAAGTCAGACTAATCCGTACAGAAAGTACTAGAGACATCACAGGACAAGATTCTATGATTAGTTTGATGGCACTGTTAATGATCACAGAGAGAAGACATCTATGAGAACATGTTTTTACTTATTTTGTAATCAAAATCAACAAAAAAATGTCTAGTATCAGGAGTTGTACCGACTGAATGTGAGACCATTAAAAAGTAAAGCTAAATACGGTTATACGATTTCTGGGCTGGCAAAAAAATCCCCCAAACCACCTTGTGCCAGGGCTTTTAAATAATAAATAATAAAAATCAAATTCACTTAGCTGGCCATTCCTCTAAAACAATGTTTGGAATTATTTAGAGATTGGAGGGAGGCTGAGCTGACAGCAGTTTGCTGTGAAATCTCCCCATTTAGCCAGAAAACATTTAGTAGCATGGCAGCTATGCCTGGGTCCCATCGCCAGGTATCAAAAGAGCAAATATTAAGCGTCTCCCAGCGGTTTGCAGATAGGAGTCTCTTAAACAAATCTGAACCATCGACTGCAGCTTTTGTCACCATTAACTTGATCTTCATTGTCATTAAACACTCAGATCGCAGGTTCTTATCACATAAACACAGATACAAAGCATTCTACCGCTCTTCTATTCCGTGTGAACCAAACAGCCAGGGTGCTTTATGCAATGTGTTTGCAATTTAACCCACTAGCCCCAAGAAGTGCAGCGGAATGACTAGTGTAACTTTATTTACAACTGGACATAAACATCACAACAAAAACCCTAGTAAAAAAGTCACGGGCAATATAAGGCATTCTTGAAATGTCAGAAATATAAAACAATCTGTCTTTTTTTTTTTTTATTGAAATGAATGGACCCCTTACGTCACCCTGACCACTTCATCAGTGGTCCTGTACTTTGAACCTTTTATTGTCAAACATTGCTGCTTTGTAAAAACTGTGGGACCGCGACATCAGATATCGATGGGGAGCATCTGGCACTCTAGGGGTACCACACCGTGACAGAGTTCTCTTGCAGTCACTAAAGGAGGACCCTAGAAATTTCTACAGGAGCTCCAACTTCCATAGCTCTTATCCCCGGGACAGGGAAAAAGCAAGGATCCGAGCGCTGCCGGCGACAACCTGGAACAGGAGAGGAGCTCTGAAGTGGAGGTGGTGCAGGGAAGGCCACGACTACTGAACCCTCCATAGGACTGTTATAGCACAGGGGTGTTGATCACATGCTTACCCACCGGGCATTATGGAGACACTTGAGAGAACCAAGCTCTTTGCAGACCTTCAAGCATCACATTTTTTCTCCCCTTTTTCTCTTTTAATTTTTAACTTCTACTCAGAGGCTCACTAATTGTTATGGTACATTTAGCTCCTATATTTTCGTTACATTACCCTTTCCAGGAATGACCGGGAAGTACAAATGACTGAGTGAATGGGGGAAAAGAGTAGTGAAAGTGAGAAACACAGCATGTACAGAGGGAGAGGGTAGACGACATACTTTAGACATACGCTACACAGCAAGCCTGTTGATTTAACAGCTCTTGTACGTTCAGATGACATTGTAGACCCATATAGGTTACCTATTTAGCAGAGACTAATAGATACCCTACTGAGCAACACAGGCGTAGTGAGTAAACTCTTACTCTTTCACTTTATTGGGCAGCTAAAGAGTTGGATTATGTATACAGCAAGGCAATTCACACACAAGAGAATCATATGACTGGTATAGAGTGGTACATGTGAACATGAGAGGGTACACGACTAACTCAAGGATAGAGAGCGGCCTGATAATGTATGGGGACCGGGGCTATGGGAGAGGGAACGACCCCTGTACTGGGTGCTGAGATGCGTGACCGTGGGCTTGGACAAGAAAGAGATTGTATGTGGGGAAGCGAGGAGAGATGCATGACATGAATAGATGCTATATGATATGTAGCGGATGGCACCGGGCTGTCCTGCAAATATATTGTACATAACTGCATTCGTGTGATCTGCTGTGTTATATGTTTTTTAAAAGAATTGTATTCCTCTGATTGTTCGGTAGTTTCATTCCCTTAGTGCATTCGAATGAAACTACCGAACAGCCAGACCTCCCCTGTGTGAAGTGTGTCCTCAATTACCCGTTGCAACATTGTTGCGAACGGGTAATTGACTAGTAAGTAGCCGTCCTTTGTTCTCGGGGGTGGCCGCCATTCGACAAACGAACACGTGGCGGCGGCCATTTTAAAACTCCCGAACAGCGGTGTTTTGCCGTCGAGTGTCTGGAACTAAAATCGGACACTCGAGTAGGCGAACACCGCTGAGACCTCCACAAGCCCGGTCCGTTCGGTTCCAAACTACCGAACGGCCCCTCGTTCGGTAGATAGAAAGAACCGAACGAGGGGATTCAGGCGAACCCTCCCTAGCCTCTATAGCTAGAGGCTTTCGTGTATTTTGTTCCCTTATGCCAGGACCGACCGCAGGGCCCATTCGCATGGAACCTCATTCGGCTGTCTCAGTTAGTGCGGTCGGTCATTTTATTCCCTCCATACATTTCCCGAACCCCTGGTCTGATCTGGGTGATTTTTGGATATGTTGTTCACCCAGATCAGGGCTATCCGGGGATGTAGGATTTAAAGAGGTACCCCTATGTTTAGGGGTACATCCAGAAACGGGGGGAATTACTGTACTGGATAAGGGGATTATGATGCTGGCTGAGGGGAGGAGATGTGTGGGAGGTTACCAGGACAGGATTGGCTACTGTATTAATGATTGTAAATCCCTCCCTTGCATGGGAGCATGCTTTAAAAGGAGACTGTGGATTAAAGCTTTCAGTTCTGCTCCTGAAACTGTGTGTCGTCCAGTTATTGGGATTGCTGTTGGGGTATTGCTGTTATTTTACCTGCTGGAAACCTTGCCTGTGGATTTACTATTTACTTGTTCCTGAGCCTCACTTGGATTATAAGCGGAGATAACCTGGGGAATATTGCATCTCCGCTACATGATATATTGTTTTTATAGCTGGGACTACAACTGCATTGTTATTGTGTGTGTCAGGTTTTAAAACAGTTACTATTGGTGATGGAATTTAAGACACTGTATATTACCTAAAAATGTGGCCCTCTTTAAATTGTTGACTTCATTGATATGCTGCCACATCACAAATAAAGAATTAAAAAGATTTTTTTTTTTAAAGATGCTTAAACGATTTTCCCAGAAGGAATTACTTGCAATATATTCCCAGAATACAAAGTGTGTCTTTCTAAAAATAATTCCCTCCAACATATGAGATACAAAATCTCAGTCATACTGATACCCAACAAAGCACGTAGAACTTCTACAATAAGAGCAGAGGCCATGACCTAATTAAATGGACACCACAGTCACCCAGACCACTTTAACTGTCACACTTAGTTCTGCAATGTAAAAAAATAGCAGTTTTTGAGAAACTGCAATGTATACATTGCAGCACTAAGACAGCCTCTAGTGGTCGTCTACCGCCCAACTGAGGTCGGATGTCCAAACGCTCTGCATGAGGACACCCATCATCAGTCAAAACCCTGTAGAAAAACACTGATTCAACGCTTCCCTTTAGGGAGGGCCTAATGTGTTCACGTTGCCAGATGCACATCTGCTCTTCCCGTCCAATGACGTTGGAGAAGGTGGAGTTCGAGGAAGATCGGCACTGGAATTTGGTAAGTAAGTAATGGGTTTTTAACCTTTAACCTTGGTGGGGGAAGAGCACAAGGGAGGGGGGATCCAGAGGGCTCAATAGCGTTACAACTTTGTATTCCTAACAATATAGATTCCCTTTAAGTGTGATGTTTTTCACCCCATTATTAAATGGGGTGAAAACCAGCCTACACATATCTAGTGAAAGAAGATTTCTGTACTTAAAAAAAATGTTTTACTTCCAAATGGTTGCCAAAATCTGTGTTTATAGTTGAATGACATGTAAAGAATGCACAGATTAAAGAGAACTACCTCTCGTGTTATAGGGCTACTGGGAATATTTTGATAGCAGAGTAGAGTTAAGTGTTATCTAACAGGAGATAATGTAATATTCCACCATGATTCTTCTACAAAAGAAAAACATGTTTTGGATTTGCGTAGTTGCGTTTCTTAGGAAACTGGAAATATATTTGCATTTGTGAATGGGAGTGGGTTGAGTGTTTGTGTATTAAACCATCCCTACAGCACAATAAAAACACTAAATATGGCTTTAAAAAAGACTAATTATAGGGCGAAGTCACCACATGTGTTGAAGAAAAGTCAGTAAGTGTATTAAATATTTAATTTAGCATTGTAGCAACTCTTTAAATAGCCAACACAGGCACATAAATAGGCCAAAAGCTACATGATACATTACAACATGATACATTACAGTAAGGGTTATATTCATCAAATCATTATTTTATGTCGTTATGACTCCGCCCCATGTAATTAAAGAACAAAAAAAATCTATACATAAAAAAAATACAGATTTTTTTTTGTGTGTGTGAAATCACTGAATCTGCTTCAGAAGTAACACTATCTGCTCCTATACCTTATGTCATTTTAAAGTGTCCTAATTAACTAGCCCATGCTAGTTACCAAGACGCCCGGAAGCTTGCGTGATTTGAAGACAAAACCTTTTCGTTGTCCAATTGTCTGGCTATTTTGCAGAGATGTTAAGTTAAATTAAATTGTTGGCAGTGTAACCATTTAATTGCTGGTGAAAGCCAATTTATAAAGGACTCCCGAGCGCATAATTTGATGTTGTGTAATTATTTTAAGTGTATTGAAAAGAATGATTGAGTTCAAATTGGGTCTTTAGCCTTCAGCCATTTTGCATCAAAGAATAATTAATATGCTGCTATCTATTAAAATAAGTACTGGATAATTAACATGTTTGCCGACTTGAGAGAGCTAGGTCTGAGGAGAAGTACAGAGGAGGTTGGTAGATCAACCTTTGAATGACCCACCTGTATTCAAACAAAAAAAATCAATAAAGTATTTTTTTTTGTGTTTTATGGCATAGTTTTTAGTTGCCGTCAAAATAATACAATATAAAATACATACAAAACACCTATATCTTACGTTAATCTTTTCTTGATACGATTCTCATTTTTCTTTTAAAATATATATTAAGGAATTATCAAGTGACATCACAGTCCAGTTCAGTGAAGGCACAGCCAGGGCATAGAATGCAAATGAGAAGGAGAAAAGGACAACATTCACAGCAATGGAAGCGTCCAGTTCCAGAATAGAATGAGGGATTTCATAATTTAATTTTCTATTTCAGACCCAACATAACCATAATTGCTAAATTTGGGGATCAATAAAATGGATATTAAAAAAATCAGTTATTTTTCTTCGCAGTCTTACTATTGTAAAATTCGTTTGATGTTTTTGTGTTTATACCTCTCTATCTCACTCAATAAAGGCCTTTCAATTTGTATTCTGCTGAAAAACTGTTCTGATCGCCTTATGTGTACATGAGTGAACTCACCCTGACGTGCAGTGCAATATTTTGGTCCAGGGCAATATATCGGTGGTGGGGTTCATAAAAGGTTTTATTTCCCACTGAAGCAAGGGCAAACATTTAATGTACCTCCCTCTGCCTGAATCTCTTAAGATGTGAAGATAAGAATCATATATGTGCCCTTGCTGTTGACTGCCCTGTCTCCCAATGGACCAGGAAATTAGAAAGGGTGGAATAACTGGGAGTGAGAGAAACTTAAACTCCATCTGTTGGGGAGATAACAAAAAATGTACTTGATTTGGGGGGCGGGGGCCTGACCGTTGATCAGATCAGACGTGCTTCATCTGACCTCCCGCATCTGAGCCTGAAATATGGGTGCTAACTGCGTGCCGCAAGCAGACGCTGACCCAAATCGGTGACCAAACGACCCACCAGCTGACGGTGTACACGGAGATACTGCAAACGACCTGACATGGCATCACAGTAACCCAATTGAGGCCTGAGGCCTATCCGAACTTGAGCTGGGGTGAGACGGCCGCTCTCATACTTCTCCGACCGGCAACCTGCTGTCCCCCCCTCTGGACTGGTGGGGGTTATCCCGGTCTCCACGTGCGACCTCAACTAACTACAGCAAGCCCCAAACACCTGCCATGTCGTGAAGCACAGACGGGGCGGCTCACCCAAAGATGGCCGACACCAGGCAGCCGCGTGCATAACTTGCAGGCAAGACATCGCAGAGCACAAATGAACACATACCGCAGTGCCTGAATAAAATACTCGACAGCCCCTGGGACAAGCCAGCTGACTACCCTGAGAAGCCCAATACTCCAGCAACGAAACGTAAGCGGTGAGACAAGGGGCGGGAAAAGAGCGGGTCCCCCCTGGGCACTCCTAACCAAGCAAGCACACAGTCTTACACGTCAGGCCCACTTGGGCTGAAGACCATCAGGGATACAATCCTGCAGCATCAGCCACCGGAGAGGAGGATCCTACGCACAAGTTCGTCGTCCGCAGATGCAGACCTTCACGACGGACTGAGGCTTTGGGCAGGACGCACTCGAACTCTGCCTCTTGCTGACATGCTGCCCCTTAAGCCTGCTACCAAGCCGGGATATCGGCTGTGCTGGAACTATACACCCATAATACGCTGGACTACCCTCAGGTTCCTATCATACAGGCCTGCACAGCTTTACATATGACTTAGCCCACAGTGAGACCTGCCAACATGACACAAGGCAGACACAAGTCACAGCATACAACTGACGCCATTATGGACCAGCTCTGATAGATACACGCACACTCATAACACCTGACACCATACCTGTCTTGCGGAGCAAATGCCGATATGTACCACTTATTGACAACACTCCGACTGGCAGCCCGTGGTTACCCAAGCTTAAAGCCCACACACGAAGATTAAGCAATTCTAATGTAAGCCTGCACTCCTGCATTTCTAGCTTGCAACATTGAATATCGTTGTACCTGCTACTGTTATCCCACTACTATACCTAAAAAAAAGTGCATGTTTCTCAAATGCTCCTATTGTTATGCATGATAAAGTGTGGACCGAAGTTTTGTATTCCTAACACTATAGTGTCCCTTTAAACCATCAGTCAATAGAAGGGCTTCCTGCTGCTATACAGAGTTTAGCTCTGTGAACCGACACTGGATGCCCTCACACTGTGCTTTACGACAAACAAAGTCGTCAAATCCACCATAGGAAGGCAGGATTGATTCAAGGCCAGGCTTAGTGAAGTCATAAACCTTAAAGGGGATAAAGGTGATTCCCTCCCCTCCCCCATTTGAATCTGCAACTGAAAACAATGCCGGTTTACCTTTTCTCTTTTGGCTCATGTGTTAATAGAGAGGAGCTCCAGCCAAAATATCAGAGTAAAACTGCATAGAGACCATCTGATTGATGCAGTGTGGTGGTTTTCCATGCATGCACAATAGCCTCCTAAAGCTTTCCTACAATTCGATTAGCTCAGCCAAATTGGTGAAGTCGCACACTGGAGAACAGAGATGGGGAAAATATAGTAAACCTTGCAGTGGGGGCCCATAAACAGTGACTAGGGCACTACACTACAGTGACATAAACAGTGACTAGGACACTACACTACAGAGACATAAACAGTGACTTGGACACTACACTACAGTGACATAAACAGAGACTAGGACACTACACTACAGTGGCATAAACAGTGACTAGGACACTACACTACAGAGACATAAACAGAGACTAGGACACTACACTACAGTGACATAAACAGAGACTAGGACACTACAGTGACATAAACAGTGACTAGGGCACTACACTACAGAGACATAAACAGAGACTAGGACACTACACTACAGTGACATAAACAGTGACTAGGACACTACAGAGACATAAACAGTGACCAGGACACTACACTACAGTGACAAATAGTGACTAGGACACTACACTGCAGTGACTAGGACACTACACTACAGTGACAAATAGTGACTAGGACACTACACTGCAGTGACTAGGACACTACACTACAGAGACTAGGACACTACACTACAGAGACATAAACAGAATCTAGGACACTACACTACAGAGACATAAACAGAGACTAGGACACTACACTACAGTGACAAACAGTGACTAGGACACTACACTACAGTGACATAAACAGAGACTACGGCACTACACTACAGAGACATAAACAGAGTCTAGGGCACTACACTACATAGACATAAACAGAGACTAGGACACTACACTACAGTGACAAACAGTGACTAGGACACTACACTACAGTGACAAACAGAGACTAGGGCACTACATTACAGTGACATAAACAGAGACTAGGGCACTACACTACAGAGACATAAACAGAGTCTAGGACACTACAGAGACATAAACATAGACTAGGACACTACACTACAGTGACATAAACAGTGACTAGGACACTACACTACAGAGACATAATCAGAGACTAGGACACTACAGTGACATAAACAGAGACTAGGGCACTACACTACAGAGACATAAACAGAGACTAGGACACTACACTACAGTGACATAAACAGTGACTAGGACACTACACTACAGAGACATAATCAGAGACTAGGACACTACACTACAGTGACATAAACAGTGACTAGGACACTACACTACAGAGACATAAACAGAGACTAGGACACTACACTACAGTGACATAAACAGTGACTAGGGCCATATAGTGTCAGAATACACATTGGTATTCCTAATGCTATAGTGTTCCTTTAATACAACACAGAGCCAATTCTGTACAAATCTTCTGCTCTAATTTTTAACGCTGTGAACAATCGAAACACTTTACCAAGCATTTGGTAAAAAGAAAAATCCAACATTCAATAAGCAACAGTTTTATGAAATCTGACATCTATATTTCTCTAAAACCAATCATATAATAATTTAGATTGGGAAGATAATAAAAATGTTAATTGTGGTGTCTCTTTAAATAGCTGGGCTGGGAATCAATCAATGAAACTAAACACCCAATCAATAAAGAGAGAATGCATTTATAGCTTTAAACTGCACATACAAATAATTGGGAGAACGAAAAAAATAAAAATAAAAAAATAGATGTTTCTGGGGTGTACATTGAGTGAAGTAAAACAAAAAAAGTATTTAAACACAGAATGTCTATCACTTCCCTGTATATTTAACATTAGATTTTATTAAAGACACGGAGGCTCCTATTATGCTTCTCTTTCTTTAATTCTCCCTCAGCAGCGAAGAGAGATATATGCAAAAGAGAGAAAAAAATAACAATAACATTAGCATATGGAACAGTGCTCATAGGTATCCACCCCCTTAGTATATAAGGTGTAGCACTCCATGCTTCTTCCTCTTTCTTCGCTGCTCCCTCAGAAGATAAGTACACTCTCATATTTTTCTATGGTGTGCTCTGTGGGTTTATTCTTATTTCAGATTTTCATTATATTACTGTTTGGTATTTTATTTAGTGACTGTTTTACTTTAACTGTTGTGGGGATATTTGTTTACCCTCTTTACTCCGTTTTATTGCTCTGTTGTAGGCTGTGCCTTTATCTTTAGGGTGACTGGGACACTATTAGTTTTTCTTCCCTCCCTCCCGTCCCCTACGTGGGGGCTCTGCCCCCAGTCAAACTCACTGCCGGTTTTTCGCCGCCGGGGCTCATCGGAGACACCAGCGGCGCTTCCCGGCACTATTTTGTCCCCGCCGGCCGGACCTACTTCTAGTCCGCGCGGCGATCCCCCTCACCTTGGTTTCGCCGCTCGCGAGCAACACGCATGCGCGGTTACTCGCGGCGGCCATCCTTTTGGTTTCTTTGGTCGCCGGTTAGGGCGGCGGCCATTTTCTATACCCGTATATGACTGTGTTGCCTCTCCCACACGCGGGATTTCAACTTTCTGTGGCTCTACCTGTGTTATAAGCTGGATATCCCTCCATCTTCCTATACACTCCACTACTATACCTGGGTTAATCAATCCTGGTGTTTTCTATACCTTCCCTTTTTTTTCCAAGTTTTTCTATTTATTGTTTTATTACTTTTCTCTCTATTATCCTGGCCATGCAGGCTGATGATAAATCCTCTGGCAAATTTGACACCTCTATGGCCATGGCTGACCCTGACCTCCAAGTTGACCCTGGGCTCATGGGTTCTGAAGAATTCCAATGCCTCCTGGACTCCACCATGTCCAAATCTATCTCCAAGGCCATGTCTTCAGCCATGGGAGCTATGTCCTCTACTATTTCGGACTCCATTACACAGGCACTCAAGCAGGTACAACCTCTCTCTACCCCTGCCTTGACCCATAACCCTCCTGAGGGGTCGCTACCAGGGCGCAAAGCGCTAACCAAACGCAGACATTCACAAGACCCCCCCCCCCACGCAGGTTGACCCTGCTCTGATTGACATGCCTCAGGCTGTCCATGATGGCGCGCAACAACCGAGCTTCTGGGCGAGCTACGGCTACCAGAGACTGGAAACGGGCTAGAACCCAAGATATACTGTCTGACTCAGACGAGGAGGGGGATGAGGGGTCAGACGTCCCGTACTCAGACCCGTACGAGGACGAGCTCTCAGAGGGTGAAAGCCTCCAGGGAAAACAGTTCCCCCTGACGCCTATGCGCACCGCTGCACATTCGGGGACACCCGAGGCGGAAAGGGGCCGCGACCTTAAAGAGGTTCCGCTATTTGACCCTGACAACTTAAGGCACCCACGCTCTGCCGAGTGGGAACCATCCGAACACATCGGCCGATACCTGGCTCTCAGGGTACGTAAGTCCCTTTCTCAAGAGAGCCGTAATAAATTGAGAGCGGAGTGCCCCCGACCCATAATTCCTGATGCTGTGGCAAAAACCCCAGAAGTGGACCCTCAGATAGCCCAGTTTCTGGCCAAAACCGGCTGGAAGGCCAAGAGGGGACTGGACTACTCCCTCCGTAATTGTCAGGACAAGTTCCTAGACACTCTGGGTCCTGTCACTAAACTGTACGAACTGCTGGAAGCAGCTCAATCGGGTGAGGCACCAGTGGACTTTGAAGTAGCGTTTGGTTGGCTCCAACGCTTGGTCTGCATGATCGGCAATGCCAATACTGCCATGTCAACAGAACGCAGGAAGGCCATCCTGCTGAAAATCGAACCCAAGCTGGCTAGTATGGCCTCCTCTGAACCAGGGGCCGCGGCTAAGGGTCTGTTGTTTGGCGAATCCTTCGTCAAAGACCTGGGCTCCTATGTCAAAACATTCACGGCTCTGGATAAAGCCCAATCATCCATTAAGAGGGTCTTCCACCAAAAGGTTTTCGGTGGAGCCGGTAGAGGTAGGAGCCGTCTATCCGGCCGCATCCCCCGGGGTTTCTCCAGACCGGGCAGAGGCTCCTCCAACACACAGAGACAAAACCAGGAGCGTTCCTACACTCCGTTCTTCCCTTCTCGAGGAAGATCTTGGAATGCCCGTGGCGGCAGAGGAACAACCCCAGGAAAACGCCCTTATGGTGAGTACGATTTTTCCCCATTTTTCCCATATAAATGTGGGGGGCAGACTGGCTTTGTTTTCTCAGACTTGGGCCACTATCACGTCCGACAATTGGGTACTGCAGACTGTAGAGGGTTACCATCTAGAACTGACGGGTCTTCCCTTTCAGGTTTCCCCCCCACGTGTGCCACACATGCCACAGTCTCACTACGACCTCATCTCCATGGAGATAGAGACCTTGTACAACAAAAATGCCATAGAAGAAATCCCTCTAGATACCCCAGGTTTTATAAGCAACCTGTTCTTGGTGCCGAAGAAAGGCGGGGGTGTCCGCCCGGTTATCAACCTGAGACCCCTCAATGCCTTCATACGATATCGGCATTTCAAAATGGAGGGCATACACTGCCTCCGAGACCTCCTTCTCCCAGGAGACTGGATGGTGAAACTCGATCTGCAAGATGCATATCTCACGATCCCAATAGCACCAGCACACAGGAATCTACTACAGTTCCGGTGGGGCACAAAGAAATGGCGCTTCTGTTGCCTCCCTTTCGGGCTCTCCTCCGCTCCCTGGTGCTTTACGAAAGTGCTGAAACCAGTGGTAGCATTTCTCAGGTTACACGGGATTCGCCTCATTATCTATCTAGACGATATCCTCATACTGTCTGGGACACGATCCCTTCTGCGGTCGCACCTGTCGTGGACCCTTCACCTCCTGCAGAACCTTGGTTTCCTAGTGAACTGGGAGAAATCGGTGCTACAACCTTCTCAACAGATGGAATTCCTAGGATTCCGAGTCGATTCTGTACAACAAATCCTGTGCCTCCCTTCAGACAAGATGTCCAACATCAAGAAGGAGATCAGGAGGATAATGAACCGTTCGGACATTTCTCTAAGACAACTGGCTCGGGTAATCGGCTTACTAGCGGCCTCTATACAGGCGATCTTCCCGGGACCACTCCACTATCGGGCGCTACAACGCCTAAAAGCTTCCTGCCTAAGGAAGGGTCAGTCGTACGAATCCAACATCACGCTGGACGAAGAATCCAGGGAGGAACTGGACTGGTGGCTAACCCACATGGAAGCGTGGAATGGACAGGCGATCTTCGGATCCACTCCAGACATGATAATCGAGTCGGATGCAAGCTTACATGGCTGGGGCGCGCGCTGCGGCTCCATATCCACAGGAGGCAGATGGTCAGTAAACGAATCATTCCTGCACATAAACTCACTGGAATTACTGGCGGCCTCATTTGCCATCCGCAGTCTCACACCCAGGGGCGCCTCATGCTCAATCCTCCTCAAGTTAGACAACGTCTCGGCGGTCAGGTACATAAACCACCTTGGAGGTACCAAGTCACGCATCCTAGCGGTCTTAGCTCGAGACTTCTGGCATTACTGTTTGCAAAACAATGTGTCGGTGACCGCGGAACACATACCAGGACTGGACAATTACACCGCGGACTGGAACTCCCGATATCTGAGGGATTTAGGAGACTGGAAGCTTCAACCGAAAGTCTTCGCCAGGATAGCTCGACTATGGGGTCCCTTGAGTGTGGACCTCTTTGCGTCCAGACTGAACACTCAACTTCCTCAATTTTTCAGCTGGCGACCGGACCCGGATGCCTTGGCGACAGATGCTTTCCTTCAGGACTGGACCGGGGGACGAGCTTACGCCTTTCCCCCGTTCAACCTGATTGCTCGGACTCTAACATACATTCAACGCTACAGAACCTCGTTGGTCTTGATAACACCGTGCTGGAGATCCCAGCCCTGGTTCCCTCACCTTCTGGAAATGGCGATCGACTTCCCACGGTTGCTACCGGATCAAACGTCCTTGTTAACCAACCCGGATGGGGAGAATCACGACCTGATAGAACGGGGAATCCTCCGACTCATGGCATGGCTCCTTTCCGGGGACCCTGGGAAATCACGGAAGTTTCGGGAACAACTACCCAACTCTTGGCGAACGCCTGGGCACCGGGAACACGGCGCGCATATGCTACGGCATGGAGAACTTGGTCCGATTGGTGCCTGGAAAGATCAGTGGATCCCATATCAGCTTCTGTAAAGACGGTACTGGACTTCCTCACTCAATTATTTGAATCGGGCAAGGCATTCCGTACAGTCAACATCTACAGGTCTGCTATCTCAGCAGGTCATGATACGGTGGACGGGACTCCCCTAGGTCAGAACCCCCTGATATGTCGCTTACTCAAAGGTATACGTTTTTCACGGCCACCAAAACCCAGGTACGGATCCTTTTGGGATGTCAACATAGTGTTCAAATTCCTGGAAGAATGGCCCGACAACGCGGCACTGTCAATCAAACAGTTGTCCGCTAAACTACTCATGATTTTATGTTTATTATCCTGTAAACGTGTGTCAGACGTAAGGGCTTTGGACTGGCTAGCCCGCTCATTCACTCCAGAAGGGGTGTCTTTCGATATTTCAAGAAGAACTAAATCGGCGACTAAACAAGTTTTCTATCCACACCTCCCGCACCAACCGAAGCTGTGCCCAATTCTATGCTTAAAAGAATACGAAACCCGTACTTCTTCCCTAAGACCGTCAAACTACGGCCCTTTGTTCATTTCACTAAAGAAACCGCACCTACCAGTATCCACACCTACTCTCGCCCGTTGGGCCAAATGGTTATTGGCCGCGGCCGGGATAGACGTTACAATTTTTTCGGCCCATTCGGTCAGAGGCGCTATGGCTTCTAAAGCATCGACAGTAGGGTGCCGGCTAGAAGACATCCTGAAGGCCGCAGACTGGTCTACGGAATCCACATTCCGGAATTTCTATTTTAAACCAATCCAACATTTCTCGGAAAGAGTCATTGCTCAGCTTTGAAAGAGCATAATAGGAGCCTCCGTGTCTTTAATAAAATTCCTAGATTTTACTATTAACATGACGTAAAGTCATGATTTTATTAAAGACACGGAGGCGAGTATTATTCCCTACCACCCTCCCTGAGTGGAGGGATTGGTTTTTCTCACGGATACCAACCACAGATCAGGTGGACTCCTACAATATAGATACCTGAAGGTGCGCTCATACGTCTCTCAGGTAGGTGACTTTGTGATATAGTAGACATAATCTTATCTTACTTTCTCTTATGTCGACATGACTACTACTTTATACGACTTAGTTTTTACCTACATGGGGATACATAATGCAACCAGTTGCCGACCATATATTACCATATTTTCTCCTCTCTTTTAGCCTGAATCATACTGTCAAGGTGGTGAATTTCCGTTACAAAGCGTTACAGTCTAACCTCAAGGATTAGACATTACCTATCGCCCACTGTTTCCTGTTCGGGCCAAGTTACAGTTCGCTTATGGATCTGGTCTTCGGATCACGGAAGAAAGAGGAAGAAGCATGGAGTGCTACACCTTATATACTAAGGGGGTGGATACCTATGAGCACTGTTCCATATGCTAATGTTATTGTTATTTTTTCTCTCTTTTGCATATATCTCTCTTCGCTGCTGAGGGAGAATTAAAGAAAGAGAAGCATAATAGGAGCCTCCGTGTCTTTAATAAAATCATGACTTTACGTCATGTTAATAGTAAAATCTAGGAATTAACTGTCACATATACTTAGCAAATATATGCTGCTAAAATTAATGGGTTGCTCTCAGTATCATAATCGTTACCACCCACTGATGTGGTTATAATGCCAAGAGTACACTGGTAACATCCCCTGGCGCCTGGGCATGGGCCAAAGGGGAGATCTAAAATTTTCCTGTCCTGTCCTGCTCAGATTGGGTATAAACCTCTGTCGCTGCCCTGCACGGTCACAGAGCAGAAGAACCCCCCCAAATATATAGTAAAAAGGTTCTAAATGATTGGATGGGACATGCATGGGATAACCTTTAAGCAGAGGCAGCAATAAGTGTGAAAGTTCAAAAGCAAGAATGAAGATTGAGGGTATGATTACATGGGCCAATGGATTTTATTTGCCAGGGCCAAAGGGAGTAATAAAACAAACATTAGGCGTCTAATAAATATATTGCCCAGTGGTCACACGTGGTACTTCAAGTCTATTTTGATGTTGTCTTTTTGTTTGTTTGCTTTTAATTCCATTAACATAATCTCCCTCTATCTGTTGGTACAATCAATGATTCTATGCTAGGTTCACAAACACAATGGCGTGCCATGACGTTCAGCTAAAGAAGTAGCCTCTGCATATTCAGTTGAAGACAAAACACTCCTTAGATGCCAAGCCAGTAAAAAAGATTTGCAGCTGCCGTAGACTCCTGAGAACTGCCTGAACATAATGGGAGTCGCCGTCCAGGGCAGCTGGAAAGACGCAGCTTGTGCCTTTGTGAAATGGACTATCTTTTCTCCTTTCCCCCCTCCTACACCCATTCTATTCATGTATTGACTTTCCAAAGCAGAGAAGCTTGCAGAATGTTAACACAGTTCCTATAGATGCTAGGGTCTCATCATGCCGTTACTGCCAAAGATATGCACAATACAAGACCTGCCGCAGAAATTAAAAAAAATTACTGTTAGAAATAAATAAATTGAGTTATATGTATGCATTCACACACACCGGCTGTTTGAAATCTGTGAAAGAGAACATTATTGTTTATTTTAAGCTTGTTGATTATTCTGGGGAAAATCAAGTCCAAATACCTTTTTTTGAATGCTCTTAAAATATATTCAAGAGTATGCATGGCTCACGAAGAAAAATAAAATAAAAAAATAGAAAATTATTTTAAGTAAAAAAGAAATTTGGTATGATGTCAGACAGCTATAAAAATCACTTGCACCTTAGCTCCATTTCCTTTTCCAAAGAGAAGGGGGAAGAATTTAAAGGGACATAGTAGGTACAATGAGCACTTTAACTCATTTAGTGGTTATGGTGCCTGGAGTCTCCATGTGCCATCCCGTGTTTCACTATTGAACCATTTTCTAACAGGTTTTCAGTGAAGCCGACAGCCCAGCACACTATGACAGTATGACTCAGGTCAAGTTACATACCGCATTATTCTATACCAACTCATATTCGTCAATGATAGGCTTAGCGTGGAAGCTGAGCGCTCTCAGACTATCACTGTTTGTTATCTCTGGTAGGTCAAAATAACCAAGTCAATTATGCACAATTCTGGTTTAATGAGTAAAATCTAAAATGTTTCATTAAAAAATGCGTAGGTTGTTACTCACCGTTAATTTTAAAACTTGTGTTTCATTATGTAGCCGTCAAGAACAATCTACAGGTCTATCTACAAAAACCTCATTAAAAAGAAGTTATATCTTCCAAAAATGTAATCCCATGGACAAAAATTGTTATAAAAAGGGTCTATGAAATATTCTCTATAACATAATAACAAGTTTTATACGCCATCATGCCAATTCAGAGCACGGAGCAATCTCAAAATTGTGTAACCTTTGTACGGTTGGTCTGCATTGTCACAAACTTGCCTTGCATACACGTTTCCCGATGCATTAGGCTTATTGCGAGCATGCAAGATCTGTAACCGTGCCCTGCAGGCTAGGTAATGCATGCTGGTGTACTTTATTAGATTAATTAAACTGAGCTTGAAACTACAAATCTACTGCATTCACGGTATCTATGTGATCCAGTCAAGGGCTCAATATCGTGGGATGAGTTTTTAAGACACAATGTATTCGTGAAGTCGGGTGCATTTGGTTCCTATACGAGATCCATCCTTTTTTAAAAAGTATTGGTTAATGGTCGACTCTCACTTCAAGTGGGATATGGTCTGGCCATGTGAAAAATAAGTCTATCTCATCTTCTTTCTGAATAAACTGACCACCTGTGTATAAGCTGGACAGTTATAGAATACTGTATTAGAGGATGGCTGGACTTAGTGATGGTTTTCATGATCCAAAAAGGAAAAATAAGCAGATACTATCCAAGGTCAAGGTACCAGAAAACTGCGTCAGTGTGGACAGCCAACAACGATAAATAAGTAGTAACAAGCCAAGACTAGTTTGTTACAAATGTAGAATTAATGCAGGACTTTGTATCCAGGATGGAACCAGCCCCCCTAAAGAGACGCCTGACTGGCAAAGCAATCGTCGGAGCTCTACTCTATAGTTGGTTCTGTCACTTTGCCCACACAGCTTTCTTCATAGTCCATGAAGTGAACGCAGTACTGGGGAACCTGGCTGAACAAATTTTTCTATACTGGTCACCTGTTCCTCTTTTTGTACTGTAGCTTGTAGCAGGGATTTTTTTCTTACCCAGAATCTTGTTGCATGATAGGGATGTTTAGACACCTTCAAAGGCATGCTTAGAGATAGATTCTTAGGGGCTTTATCTTTCCTTCTTCATTGTCTTGCACGTCTACCATTATATTGGCTACTTTTATGTCTGGTTCTGATATAAACTGATAACTTTACACTGTGTCTCCTAATGTGGATACTTACTATTTGTTTTATATAGAAATAGCAAGTCTTCATTTCCATCTTACTGCTGTTAGTATTACATCAAATAACATGTATTTTTGACAGAATAGGTTTACACCCGTTCGATGAGGGTATAATTGCTTACATTGGTACCTCATATTAAATTGAATAAAGTTTATGCTTTAATATTTACTTTTCTAGGCTGCCTGTTCTTTTTTCTTGTGTATTTCTATAACCAGGCTATAAAGACCTAAAACAACCTTTAAATTTGATGTTTCAAACCGGGAAGGATCTCAGGTGAAACGCTGTCATCTTTGGTGTGTACAGCATCATCTAAGGCAGGGGTAGGCAACCTACGGCACTAGTGCCATGCACGGCACTCGAGGTGTCTTTCCACGGCACTCAAGGCTGCTAGATGATCTCAACCAATCCAATGCTTTCTCACAACATGTCCTTATAGAGATGCATCAAATCAATGCATGAAAATGCAGTGTTTACATGAAAAAGCCTGCACGGACAGGCTATAGACAGGCACCAGAACCACTGCATTAAGCTGTAGTGGTTCTGGTGACTATAATGTCTCTAATTTAATTTTACGGGGTTATTCGCTAAAGTTAAAATTCAAAGTGAAATTTACATTTCAGCATAAACAAGACAAAATTTAAAAATTCTCTAAGTCAGCTATGCTTCTAGCTCGGGCCTTCACTTAGAATCCCACTTTAGCAAATCACTCTGTAATAGAATAGATTCTGTTAGTGATCCAGTATCGACACTAATTCATAATAATCCAGTACACGATCAAGAAACCTAATGCCAGCTTTGGGGTACTGCCAACGTTTAGCATGTGTCTATGCAGCCAGTAATTTACCCCAAATTCACTGATGCCGTGAGGTGAACTTTATAAACTGTCACTCTACTGCCACAGAAAAAGGTAAAATAAAATAAATAAAAAATTAAACAAAGCATCATTAATATATCACATTTACTGCTTTACTCGCCAAATATAATAATTGCATTGATTCTACTAGACCAGTGTAAATTCCCTCTGTTTAACCTTCCTTTTTTTCGGATACATTCATAAACTGCTAGGGCACTGGGTGTTTGCAGTTCTGTTCCCAGGGTAACATTGGAAGACAATGACGGAAATTTGTTGCATTATTATCTGTGTTTTTTTCACAAATACAATAAACAAATTAAACGCTTATAACTGTACACATTATAAACCGTGTTTAATTAATTACTAGAATTGATAGTCAGACAATATTTTTAATAAAGAGTTGAAAGAGCAATCATTTCTATACATTATCTGTGATGAGAGGACGCAAAAAACAAATAAAACACAAGCGATAAATGCTAAACGAACTGTATTGTATTATAATAAGTCATTTTAAAACGGCAAATTTATTGATGCGCATGATCACTACCAAGTGTTAAAGGTATTTGCAGTTTAGTGAAACATAGAAGAATAACTAGACTTGCACACAACAGAAACATTTCGTTTGGCAAAATCAGTTTGTCCAACAAATAAATAAATAATTAAATAAATATTTAGTTCTGTTAATCCAATCGTTTTTTGGACGCCATGGATGGAACCCCGAATCACAAAACAAGCAAACATGCTCATCCAC
The DNA here is from genome assembly GCA_933207985.1 of Pelobates cultripes. Classification (NCBI taxonomy): domain Eukaryota; kingdom Metazoa; phylum Chordata; class Amphibia; order Anura; family Pelobatidae; genus Pelobates; species Pelobates cultripes. The sequence goes on from OW240916.1 coordinate 18,683,359, forward strand.
TGCGTGATTCTTTTGTTCAGTTCATATGGCGTTAGGAAGTAACGGAATTGAAATGACCCAACGATCAGCCTGAATTTAAAGGGACACCAGAAAAAATACACCCTCTGCATGGAGACACTGAACTTTGCTCATAGAGATGCACTGATTCAATGTATCTCTATGAGGAGATGCTGGTTGGCCAGGGCTGTGTTTGGCTTGTACTGGTTCTACCCCTGATTTACCTCCTTGACAATCTGAGCCAACCAATGCTTTCCTGTGGGAATGCATTGTGATTGGCTGAGATCACCACTTCTGATGATGTCAGCCAAGGAGCCAAATCAGGGGCAGAGCCAGCAGCAGCATACTGGAATAAAGGTACGATTTTACTATATTTAGGGTGGTTAGGGTCTAGATATTGTTTTTAACCCTATAGGGTCAGGAATATATGTTTGTGTTCGTGACCCTGTAGTGTTTCTTTAATACAGTGAGGGAAAAAAGTATTTGATCCCCTGCTGATTTTAAATGTTTGCCTACTGACAAAGAAATGATCCGTCTATAATTTTAATGGTAGGTGTATTTTAACAGTGAGAGAAAGAATAACAAAAAAATAATGCAGAAAAACGCTTGTCAAAAAAGTTATAAATTGATTTGCATGTCAATGAGCGAAATTCTGAGAAATAGCAATATTTATATTTTTCGGAGAATACGTCTCTAACGTCTGTCAGGCAGAAACCAGACCACCCTGGAGGAGGGGGATGGGAGATGTAATAATTTCCGTTTCTTCTTCTGTGCCTTTTTCCAGTTGATTGATATATATGTCTTTTGTATATATAGTCTTGGGTCAAAGGCTCGCGACATTACTATATGTCTATATTAATGAAAAGTACTAAAACTTACTGATACCTAATAAAACAACAAAACGATGTTACATGATCATGGATGTTCAACAGCAGATGGTAATTGCTGGACCCCTGAAGAGAGAGTTACATCGTTACATAGCTGTACAAGAGTCGAGAGAAAGAGAGAGACCTTGTGTCCCTTTGTTCAGTTACTTTATAGATGTGTCCATACTGACGTCAGAGTATAACTCTAGCCATATAAGGACAAGACCCCCAATCCATATTCCAGAGTTCTCATACAAGAAAACCTTGTGAATTATTGATACCATCTGTTTCTTATGCCAATCTAGACATCCATACGTAATCAACAGAAACACAGAATATGCAATATTCTACAGGAGAGAAGGGGGTGTGCCACTGTTAGCTGTCTGGTGCCAGCCAGATGCCAATTTTGCACAGAACTGATATCATCCAGCCTGGAGGTTTATTCTGGACTGGCTAATGAGGCTACTGGAATGTATACCTCCAGCAGCTAAGGAGTTAATTTCTGTGTGTGCAATGTTTAATACACTCCAGGCACCATGACCACTTCAAATCAGTGATCTCATATGAAGGCCTGCATGTATTTTTAATGTGTAGTGACAGCTGGGTGTTCTCCCTGTCCTCTTTTAATGCTGTATGCTGTAGGTCCTTTAACTTTGTGGTCATCTCCGCCCACAGCCAACAGATTAAAAACAAATCGGCTACATTGTCATATTTTGAAGTACAAATTTTAAATTCACGTCAAATTCCAGACAAGTAACACTTTAACGAATAACCAAGATAGTGCTGTATAACAAAACGAACAACAAAATGTGTGTTAGTGTCCTTTTAAAATTCAGGGGCAGATTTCTGTGAAAGAATGACAATCTGTCATTGACATAATCCTCAGGGTAACATTGCGACTGCCTGCAGACTTCTTAACACATCTACAAACACCAAGCCGTAGCAAACAAAAACAAACAAAACCAGAAAACAACAAAAAACATTTATAAAATCTAATCATGTAAATAAATAAAGAAATGGTGTAACATTATTTTGGTTCCACACAATAAAGGAACTGCAAATGTTAGTTCCACTGGCTATTTATACCTAAAGAATATCAGCCAGATTCACCAAAGAGATAAAACACACTTTAACTCTTAGACTGAATGCCGGCGAGGGTTAACGGAGACCTTAAAGGTTCTGCACGCACAGACTTCCCATGCTAAAAGAGAAGAAAGAGAATGGCAGTGCTGGGGATTCCCTCCTTATGAAATAAATAAAATACAATTTAAAAAAATAAATAAAAACAAGACAGGAAGCCAGCTGAGAAGGGTGCCAAAAGCTAGCAACTTAGCAGAAGGACGCTAGCAGTTGTCTAATTCTTGCAGATGTCATCTGCAGATCCTCGCAGGGTAGCTGATAGGGACTGAGAGCCTACACTACATCCGCACTGATTGATATTTCACGATTCATTAAGCCATGCAATAGGGAGCTGAGGAATACCTGCAAAAATGGCAATATCAAGAACACAGAGCATGGGATGATTTGCATGTGCTGGGGAGATTTTATGAGTATCAATCTGCCCCAGGGTATAAATCGTACTATGCAGAGAGCACACATTTAGTTATGTGGGTGTAAAGGTACAATTTCACATGTAGGCTCCAGAATCCCAATAACTCCACGTGAATTACGGTGATTGTTGCTATAGCTACACGTGCCTTAGAAATATTAACCCCTTTGCCGCACCATGCCACTTTCATCAGTCTGGTACACAATCGGTCAAAACAAATAAATAATTAATGGGGGTTTTTTTTTTTTAGGAACGGGTGCAATTAACAGGACAAACTGAGTAACGTGCTGATGTCACACCACCAAAAAAATTCAATGACAAATGATGGATTTACACACACGCGTTGGACGTAGAATTTGCTGTCATACATATTGACAAAATCATTCGCTCACCACAGGCGTGCGCAGCCTATTGCATTAGGGTGTGCACCCTAAAGCACAAACACACGCCGTGTTTGTGTGTGTGTGTGTATGTATCTATATATATATATATATATATATATATATATATATATATATACACACACACACACATACACTGCTGTGTGTGCTATTAGTGTGCTGTGTGCGGTTAGAGTGGTATGTGTGAGATGGTGCTGTTAGTGTGATGTGAGGGTGTTTATGTGTGTGTGTGTTTGTGACTGTGCTGTTTGTGTGTGTATGTTTGTCCTGTGAGGGTGCTGTTTGTGTGAGTGTCGTGTGTGTGTGTTTGTGAGGGTGCTGTTAGTGTGCTGTGTGTGAGGGTGTTGTGTTTTTTTTAAAGGAGAGAGGAACCTGGCGGAGCTTCTGTCTAGAGCTCCCTGGGTCCTCTCCTGCCTCCCTCCATGCTGCTGTGGGCCGGTGAGGTAGATCTTTGGTCTCCCCGCCGGCCCATGGAGGCTTAGAGCAGAGCCGGCACTCAGATAACGCCGGCTCTGCGTGTGTGTGTGTATATATATATATATATATATATATATATATGCGCGTACACACACACATACACATTCACAGACACACACTCACACAAACACACACTCACACAGACACACACATACACACACACACATACATACACTCACAGACACACACTCACACAGACACACTCACCTCACACTCACAGACACACACACACAGACACACACACTCACAGACACACACTCACAGACACACACATACATTCACAGACACACACACTCACTCACACACAGACACACACACACTCACACACACACTCACACACAGACACACACAAGAACAACTTATTACATTTTAATTTTAAAAAAAATGTCCACCCAGCCTCCTACCTGGAGTGATGGCGTGGACTTTTCCCTGGGGTCCAGTGGGGCGGGCGCCTCTCTGCAGCTCAGCCGCGGCGAGGGAGCTGTCTGCTGTCTGCTCTCTGAAACAGGGGACGCTGAGTGCCTGCAGGAACAGCTTTCCTGCTCAAAAAAAGTGCAGGAACGCTGTTCCTGCAGGACTCAAACCATAGGCGTGCCATGGGGATTAGGGTGTGCCCAGGCACACCCGGCACACCCCGTGCGCACGCCTATGTTGCTCACAATAAAAAAATTAATTTGCTAAAAGTAGGAAATGGTGCAAAAGCCACAAGGGATTTGCAGCTTTGGGGACAACACAGGTGAAATTTAGATTTGTTTTGCAATTTAGCTTTTTTTTTACCCTACTATTCACAGTTCACTTGCCAATTCTTTTAGAATCTTTAGTGAACAAATCAAAGTGTGAATTTTTAAGTACGTATAGGTCAGTTAGAGGTTAAGCCAAGTTACAAAATCATCATCATCTAGCATCTTTAGGCAATATAGGCTTAGGTTTAAAGGGACACTATAGGCACCCAGACTACTTAAACTCATTGAAGTGGTCTGGATGCAGTGACCCGCTCTGCATGAGGACATCCAGTGTCAGTAACATCCTCATAGGAAAAACATTGAGGCAATGATTTCCTATGGGGAGTTCCTAAAGAGCTTGCGATGCTCGCTCGCTACACATGCCCATTTGCCCCATCCATCGGATGAGGTTGGAGGAGGTCTGACCCAACGCTGAGGGATATCGGTGCTGGAATCTGGTAAGTAACCTTTTTAACCCTTTAGCTGCCAAGGTGGGGGTGATGGGGGGATGCCACAGGGCACTACAGTGTTGGGAATACAGATTTGTATTTCTAACACTATAGGATCCTGTTAATCACTACACACCAAGTGAATTTCAAAATGAAAAATTAGTAAAAATATTTTCCAAATAAGCAACCATTGGTTCAAATTTTGTCATTTTGTTTTCAATTCAATAAAATTCAGTGTGTAAAATTCTAGAAGTGGACGGGTTAAACTATTATGAAATAAAAATTTTTTAAATGTTTGATATTTTTATTGTTTGAAAATAAATGGAATTAAATTGGATCTGTTCCCTGTAGAAAGGACAGCTGGGTTGTATCGGAATGATACGACCATGTACTCTGCAGGCCCAACAAACCGGAATGCAGCTAACCGTACAAAGACATTGCATAACTTATTGGCTTATTAATAGAATGTTTTTTTATTCTCACGCTTTGTAACCCTAGAGGAACCCTGAACTTGTGCAGCCTCTCAGGTCCCCAACCCTAAAATCTGGGTCCTACATGCTCGTAATCCCCAGCGAAACAGAATATAGATACACAATTCCCTGTATTAATCATATAAAAGAGCCCCCTCCCCTTACTCCCACCATAGGAACGCCTATTACTTATTGTCCTGGAATGATCATGTACAATAACTTGTGCACGGGTGACGTTTGAATAAAGTGATGCGAGGAGGGGGGAGAGAAAAAAGGCTCAGTGGGCTGTGGGTGGATCACATTGAGATCCCATCCTCCCATCTTACTAGGGCAGTCAGCTTGCCGGATTCTCTCTTCATTCAGGAGCAGGGCTAACATCTGCAGTAACAGGCAGCAATGGTGAGTACATTCAATGGAGTGAATGCGTGCACTTTCAACATCTGCCCATCCAGTATCCCTTCTACAACAAAAAAATCTAAAAATGCAATTTTTTTATTATTTTCTTTGTCTCAGTGCTGGGAGACTATGGTTCTTTTTAAAAAAAAAATGTATTATCTGCCTCATTAACCAAATAACCTGAGCTTGCTATATGTAAATTGCAGATGGAACTCCATGTAAGATAAATAATGTGTATAACTGCAGTCTGGAATGTTCAGGACTATGGCAGATGGGGTGAGGGGTGGGGGGACAAATATATATATATATATACATAAAATCCAAGTGGAGGGCATTTGTTATTATGGAGTATAGAAAAAGAGAATATGATCTCTTATTGCTTCTGCAGAACCCTTTATGTCTGGGATTTTGGGTTCAGAGTGAATTCACGCCTGAGTCTTGGTTGGAGGCATTTAACCCTTTCTAAGCCAGAGGGAGGTTGATGAATGTAATAAGTATGCAATAATATAGATGAAATTGGTCTCTCTAGTTTTCATAGATTCTTGAAGACTAACTGGGCAACATGGTATGGGTGCAAAATAAATAGATCATTTTTAAAAAATGAATTTGGGAACATTAAAAAAGAAAAGCAAATAATGGTTGTGTACAGCTTGCTGGGAATGTGGGCTACACATTGTTTCTAAAAAAAAAAAATGTTTGTCTTCTCCCCTGTTTCCACCACAGCGCAACTTGCTGAGGATTTGGTTTGTAAGCCTACAATAGGTCTGGATATGATTCGGGGTCTCTACACGTCTTTAAGGAATATTCGCTGGAATGTATCACCATAATGAAAATGTAGGTTTTACCACATGCAGGAAAATATATGAGACGGTGTCTGGCACACTACGATACCACCTCCGTCTGACTTACAGGCACACTGGATGAAGGGAAGCAAGCTGGATTGATGGATAACACATTTTTGGGGTTTTTGGATGTAAGACTGTAATTACAACAGGCATCCTCCAAACTGCAATACAAATATTAATCAATAAGTAACAAACTTTGGTATTTTATAGGTTTGTGGAAAATCTTGGATACTGTTGACCATGAGGTGGCCACTCGTTCTACTTTTTGTGATCTACCTAGATCCGCTAGGTCTTCGGGATGACTGCGAAGCCGCAGCCAAGGCTAAAGGAAAAAATCAAGGTCAATCTAAAAAGCCTGGAAATCCCAAAGGGAAGGAACTTAACAATACAGCTGTGCCTCCCGTGGTGACCACCAAAAAGGTCAAACCTCCCATTGTGCTAGCATACGACAGATGTATGGGCTACTATGATGTCAGTGGGCAATGGGACAAAGAGTTTGACTGCAACCACACTGTCCACTCGTACTGTTGCGGGACATGTTCTTTCCGATATTGCTGTGACACGAAAAGCAAAAGACTTGACCAGGTATCCTGCAAAAAGCCTATATGGCCTGAGACGGCCAGCACTAGTGTCATTGATGTGGTGGAAGTAGACGCCTATGACCCACTCAATGACAAAACCAACACAACTGTCTACATCACCTGTGGTGTAATTGCCTTCATATTTATTGCGGGGGTCTTTGGCAAAGTGGCTTATGACAAAGCAAGACGTCCTCCTCGGGAAATGAACATACACAGGTAATGTGGGGACCACAAGGGTGGACAATAAACAAAAAGTGGGAGAATGGGGCAGCTACATGTTTCTTGCTTGTCATTTATACTAATGATACATTTTTATTAATTTGTATGTTAGTAGTAAAAATTACGTTAGTGAATTTTGTTCACTATGTAATTTATAGAAGAAAAAAAAATCTCGGCAGATGCTTCTTCTGGCTGTTTCGAGCCACTGGCACCCAGTCAATAACAGAAGTAGTGCCATCAAATGATAAAGTGTTTCTATTATAAACGTAACACTGGGTCACCATAAGCGGAAATTTATAGTGACCCTTCGAGACATGGAATGGCATTAAGCTCACACTGACCAATGGATTTGCAATGTTTCGCAGATCCAACTTGATCGGTAAAATTGGTAGCATTAAATTGGTGGCTACTTTGTAATCAGTGATGCTTTGTTGATGGTTTTCAAGTTAGGGAGAAAGATTTAAATATGCCACGGGGTGAAACTCACTCCTGTATTACTAAAGCAAAATTTACCAACTGAAACTTAAATTGTCCTTCTAAACCTGTGTTACGTGCTACTGTACTTTTTGCTTGGATGAAAAAGATTTCTGTACCTATATTGGAGGGGAGTGAGGCTGATAACCTCGTCAAAGAATATGGGGCAAACATTTTATTTTGAGGTTTGTTCCTTTCTCATTATATTATGTATTTATTATGCAACTATACGATTTACTGTCCGCTTTGCAAACTGGACATTATGTAACTATTTAACCCTTTGTGTCCCGGAGCAATGAGCAATGCACATATGGAAAGGTAGGTCTGCATGCATGTCTCTTTTACTAGCATTACATGTCTTCCCACTATACAACTAAGAGGTAGGCATGCTAAATGATGTATTAAAAAAACAGATTAGCATATTTTTGGCTAGTTACAATTTAGTTGGGAATCTAGCTGTGTGTTTTCTGACAGCCATTTTTTGCCTAAATTTTCCAAATTGAGTTTTAGATTTATCATAATTCAACTTTTAGGAAGGAATTAAAAATAGTAGCTGCCCATAAAAACAAGTGCTGCCTCTTTATGCCTCATTAATTAAAATTTCAAGTGCAACAAAAGTGCTTTGCAACGCAGAAACCTGTTTGCCACCGTGGAACTCTTAAAAAAAAAAAAAGACTGTGCTCTCATGATCACTACGCTTCTTTGAGTTGCTATGTACAGAAACAGTTAAACTGGTTTTAACAAATTCATCTTCTACAGGATGTATATGGAAAGAAAAAAAATATTTAAGGGGAGGTTTATAAAGGCAAACATAAGTGATATTATGGAGAAAAGTGCTAAGTATGGCCCAATCACCATGGAAACCAATAGAACGTTTCAACATTTAGCACTTTGCACCCAAGTTTTGCCATGATGAACCCCCTCTCCCCCCACCTACATTTCTAAGTGCGCTTAAAGGGTTGGGTAAATGGCTACTGTAGGATTACAATGTCCCGGGGTTGCCTGAGGATAATGGGGGTTGTAGTTCAAAAACCTCTGAAAGGATGCATGCTGCTGTAAGGTTTTATGAGCGGCACAGCAGGCTGCAACCATGAATGTTTGAACAAGGGTGACACGTACTATTTGGGGAGGGCATTTACTGTATACCTATAATAATGCCCCCAAGTATTTGACTGAGCTTACCCACCCAGTAATACATCTCCTGAGAGTAGAGAATTTTCACAGGGTCCTGCTCTCTGCCACTCTCTGCAATGGAATATGTAATGACTGACTGACTGCTGCTATCCCCAGGGAACAATGTTATCAAGTGCACAGGGAATAGAGTCAATTTAACCTGCTGCTGGGAACTGGAACTTTATCTCTCTGAGCTCCATGTGAATGTTAGAAGACAGAAGATTCAAATCCAGTCTTAAAGATACACTAACACGACAGGTCACAGGACTAACTAAACCACATATACATCATCGCTATGAAATTTCTATTGGATGCCATTTCTGTAATCAAACAGCATTATATATATATATATATACATATTGTATATACATATTGTATGACAGAGACTGTTTCTATAGGGACAAAGGTTTAAAAATAATATCAGGAAGTATTACTTTACTGAGAGGGTAGTGGATGCATGGAAAAGCCTTCCAGCTGAAGTGGTAGAGGTTAACACAGTAAAGGAGTTTAAGCATGCGTGGGATAGGCATAAGGCTATCCTAACTGTAAGATAAGGCTAGGGACTAATGAAAGTATTTAGAAAATTGGGCAGACTAGATGGGCCGAATGGTTCTTATCTGCCGTCACATTCTATGTTTCTATCTATGTTTCTATGTTACAGACGGACAATGAAAAGGAGAAACAGGCAAAAAGGACAGGATACTATATAAAAGATGATAAAACTGGGCAGCTCATATGGAGAAAATGCAATTTCAGAAATGGATAGTTACCATTAATATCTCGAATGTTCGACCATTCCATCCTGTACAGTCTATTAAGTACCATTTATTTTTTTTAATGGGTTAAACAGGGATCACCTAAGATAGCATTTCTATATCTCACATCATACACATTGCCCATGGCAACCAGCTTCTATTTAACCAATTTCACAGTTTTGTTAAAGCTATAATATTCATGCTGGACACTGGATACCACCACATATCTATAAATTAGCCCCAAGGGTCAATTCAATCCGTGGTCTTCATAATTTGTGACAAAGACCCCATAGAGTGGTCATTAACTGGCTAAATATGCCTGGTCTTTTTCTAGGAAAGCTAATTTATATTAATTGATCTCTGAGTAACGTTTCCAGAACTCACTGACTCAACCAAATTCCAGTATAGATTAACCCTGAGCGCAATAATTGGCTCGCCCCTCTGGAACCCTCATGGTAAATGTAGCAAGAGCTGATTTATGGAAATTGACCAGGGCAAGAATGGTTAACTGTAAGTAAACAGAGCTCAAATATTGGATTTAATAATACTACTAAGCGACCTAAAGATTACCATGACGTTATAAAGAGTAATCTGACTGTCCTCTTATTGTCCTTTTTAAATAAAAAACACATTTCTTCAAAACTGTACATGTATATTTCATCCAAAGGCAATTAAACAAAAATAAAAAATCAATACGCTGTGCAATGTAAAGAACTAAAAAAATAAACTATTTGCAAAATCATCTTTCTGAACCAAATCTCAGAAATTTGCCATTTTAACCTAAATTGGGCAGATTCAAAAGGCAACTCACCACATTTCACTGAGAATAAGCCCCTCTTTATTTCGTGCCATGCACTTTTCTGTTATTAAGTCGATTCCCAAAGTGAATTTTCATTTATTTGCTCTTCTGATCTCTTATTTATTATGATACGTAGGATATGTAAATAGAGCGTTTGGCCGTAGCGTGATTTTTTTTTTTTTGGTAATAATTATTCATTATTTAGGATTTTATGAGCCAGAGTAGATAGAAAATACAAAACGCAGCATCGTCGGCCAGTACGAGCACACACTGTGCAGGATGGATAAATAGGAAGTTGAAATCTGAAGATCAATAAAACGATGTTTGCTTTGTACAGAAAGATGAAACACTGTATTAAAGTAGCAGATAAAACGAAAAATTCCTCCATTTTCATCTTCCTATACTACTTTTTTTTTTTACGTGGATTCCCTAAACACTTGCTAGATTAAACAGTTAGTTGGGTCAAACCTAAGTAACGTCAATGTGCCCATAACACATTATGCAGGCTTAGATCAAGCTCATCATTTAAATAGAGCAGGCATGTATAGCGCGAAGCAAGGATGGCATTCCCTGCTGGGATAGCGCAATGACCAATATTTTGTCACCATAGAGGTTTGTCAACGACACAAACTTTTCAGATATTTGCGATCTGCGTTTCCGATAATGCTCATCCAGTCAAATGACTGTCTGAGCATTATGGAAACGAAGTCTACAAGCATGAAGGGAAGGTGCACATGTTCGTTATCACTAGTCTATAAAGACCAGCTTGGAAGGATGACACAGAACATTTTTCAAAGAGTTAAATGCGCTGGCTCCATATAGGTGTGCGCAATATACAGGTCCGATTTAGGTCTCTGTCAGCACTTTTGTGAGATGTTGGGGTCAGACAGTCATGATTTTTTTTTTTTAAATAACTATCATATTCATGGTCATTCGAGGGGGAAAAAAAGAAAAATGTGTATTTTGCAAAGCATTTTTTTTATAAAGAAAATTATTTTAAAAATGTATTTTCTTCTGGGTGCACAGGTCCATCCTGTCCCATCTACTATGAAACACTTTGATAAATCAATACGATATTCGTAAGATCTCAGCCACTTTCTAATAGCCTACCCTGCACAAGACATCTTCAATCAGGTCAAATGTCATATGTGTCAGGCCGCATTAAATCTAACCTGTAACAGTGTGACACAAGGAGTGGATCAGCATAGGGTGTTGCTATAGCAGCAGAACACTTCTTAAAGGTTTCAGTGTTACATATTGGTTTAACTACATGGAGGATCTCTCTGCAAACCATACCAAGAGCAAAGATATTTTGTGCATGTGAGAAAGCGCTATCAAAGCATTTAAATTGACGGAAACATAACCATGCATTTTATTTAAAAACCTGACATTGGTTCACACAGGTTGTGGTCTCTAAATGAAGTAGCTGGTTTAATGTCATATCTGGGTAAACATAGAAACATAGAATGTGACGGCAGATAAGAACCATTCGGCCCATCTAGTCTGCCCAATTTTCTAAATACTTTCATTAGTCCCTAGTCTTATCTTATAGTTAGGATAGCCTTATGCCTATCCCACGCATGCTTAAACTCCTTTACTGTGTTAACCTCTACCACTTCAGCTGGAAGGCTATTCCATGCATCCACTACCCTCTCAGTAAAGTAATACTTCCTGATATTATTTTTAAACCTTTGCCCCTCTAATTTAAGACTATGTCCTCTTGTTGTGATAGTTTTACTTCTTTTAAATATAGTCTCCTCCTTTACTGTGTTGATTCCCATTATATATTTAAATGTTTCTATCATATTCCCCCGTCTCGTCTTTCCTCCAAGCTATACATGGAGGAAAGGACGTGAATCAATGTAATGAAGTGATGAGTTGAATTTAAGGGGGATAGAAATAATACTTGGATAAAAGAAGGTGCTATTATTCACAGTGTTCATGATCCTAAGCACACACAAAAATTGATATATATACATAAAATATGCAGAATGGTGTCAGGCAATGCATCAAATTTCAGGACTAACGAGATATACCTCCAGACATTGGGTGGCAGAGCCATGCAACTTGCATCACTTGGGACGCCATCAATGGGCAGCCCACCTGGAAAAGGGAAACCGCCAGCTGGCATGCTTTACAGACTCTCTGGCCAACCCCCAACCTACAGGACCATGCCGCTGAAGTGCTCTCTACGCGGTCCTAGTGCCCATTTACAGTGCGAGAGTGTATATTGATGCGCTTGTGCTGTGCGAACCAAACACAGTACCCTGGAGGTCACTGATGCAGGACACCAAGGGATTCAATTGGGACGGCGGGATCAGACCCTATAATAGGGAATGTTCCACCTAAATCAGGACAGCTGGCAGGTCTGGAGAAAACTCTAGTGAGAGAAAGAAAGTTGGAAATAATGAATAGCTAATTCTCTTTTCTAAATTAGGGCACATGTTTATTCTACTGTACGTATGAGCAGATACTGTGTGTGTCACAGTGCCATTGCCTTTGTTGTTGCGACTATTCTGTGCGTCTCCCAAGAGTCTCAAGTATGGCAGCACAGTTTCTGTTTTGTGTTTTCACCAGTGTTAATTTTGGCAACAAATTTTGGAAGCCTCTATCCATCGGTCTCTTTTGCCCCTTCCCCAGCCTCTCTATGTCTCCCCAGCCCCTCTGGGTGTCTCTACCACAAGCCCCGGTCTTTCCCTCTTGCCCCTTCACCAGCCCCTGTGTGTCTATTTGTGTCGCCCCAGCCTCTCTGGGTGTCTCATTCTCCTAGCCACCCATATGTCTCATTCACCCAGTCTCCCATGTGTTTTAATCCCCCAGTGCCCCATGTGTCTCATTCCCTAAGTCCCCCATGTGTCTTAACCGCCAGTGTTAATTTAGTCATAGTCTTTTGATTAAAAAGCCATTTTAGTTTTAGTCGTACTTTAGGCATCTGAATTGTTTTAAGTTGTAGTCTTTTTTTTAGTCGCCTAAATCTCCAACATTTTAGTTGCCTAAATAAGATGAAAATTGTTAGTCGACAAAATTAACACTGTGCTCCACCAAGGACAGCCATGTTTAGCTGCCCTAGCCCACGCACAACCCAACCAACAGTCATGGATAATTGACTTATCAGAGGTTGGTACTCTGTAGTTTGGCATATTAGCTACAATTACGTGTTGGTTAGTCCACCCATTGTACAGTGCTGCAGAATTTGTTGGCGCTATACAAATTATAATAATAATAATAATAATAAGCATAATGCTCAGCCAGTCTTTTAACGTCAAGGAGAAAATCACCTCTGGAAGCTTAGCAGCTCTGGACGATCACTCTTGTTAAGCTTAGCCAGCTTTTTCATGAGCCCAGCTGCAGTTTTTTGTACAAACGACTGTGCTGTAAGTTAATGTTCTTGCATCTGCCTGAGGGATAAATAATCCTATTCATTGCTCTGCATTCACAGCAGAACATTATTCAAAGAGAGACTCTCCTACTGCTAGAATGCAGAAACTCCCAGAGCAAGAATCTGTCGATCAAGGATGATTTCAATACACGCTATAACAGTGGGGGCAGTGGATGGGCTAGCTGGACCATTATTATTATTATTATTATTATTATTATGTTATTATTTATATAACGCCAACAAATTCCGCAGCGCTTTACAATGGGAAAAGCTGTCGAAATGCTAATATAGAGAGAGTAGAGTATGGTTTGCAATGGCATTGAAACCGTGTTTAGCTAAAAGGTCAGGAAGACAAGGCTATTTGCACAAGCTTGTTAATTTTCTCATTGTCATGTAAACCTCTGGAATAAATGGCGAGATCTTTGACGTGCTACATGTGTGCACATTATAGCTTACATTCTTACAAAAGAGTCAATTAAACACACAAGTAATAGATCAAGTAAGATGTTGCCGGTGTCAGGATAACATTGTACATAATGGTTAGATTAACAATATATGGGCAGATTCATGTGTAATAATAATAAAAACACATTCTAAACACTATCCTGTCTTTATCAGGATGGAAGTTTTGGAATATGAATATTACAAGTGACAAACAGACTGTAATGACAGAACCTGGGAGGGGGACTTCCAGCTCTGCCCAGCCACTACAAAATGCAATTCTCATTGTACAAACAGATGCCATCGTTCGTTCTGATTATGAATCATCATGGCTGAAGGAAGGAATCCTTTACTCGAAATGTCAAAGTTTACCTCTGCTATAAACACGTGAAGGGTATTAGTATGGCTGGAAGGAGATTAGAATGAGAGGCGTAGGAAAAATGCTTGGTTGGCCATATAAACTTAAAGGGACACTATAGTCACCAGAACAACTACAGCTTATTGAATTTGTTCTGGTGAATAGAATCATTCCCTTCAGGCTGTAAACACGGTCTTTTCAGAGAAAGTGCAGTGTTTACATTACAGCCTAGTGATAACTTCACTGGCCACTCCTCAGATGGCTGTTAGAGATCCTTCCTGGGTCATTGTTGCCTAAAATGCATCCAGACATTCAGTGTCTCCTCCCTCTGCATGTAGACGCTGAACTTTCCTCATAGAGATTCACTGATTCAATTTATGAGGAGCTGCTGATTGGCCAGGGCTGTGTTTGAATCATGCTGGTTCTGCCCCTGATCTGCCTCCTTGTCTGTCTCAGCCAATCCTATGGGGAAGCATTGTGATTGGATCAGGCTACCACTTCTTCTGATGTCAGCAGACTGCTTGTTTTTCTGAGGCAAACAGCAAGCAGAGTTACAGCTTTAAGATTTTTACTATATTTATGGAGGCATGAGGGGTCCAGGGCGACTAGATGGTGTCCAGGGGGACACATGTTTGTGTTCCTGACCCTATAGTGATCCTTTAAATTAACAGAGGACTAAAAGTATCCCAAAAAGATAGAGTGCTAGGACCATCTCTGTCACTCAATGTTTGTTTCTTAAAATTTTGGAAATAGAGAAATAGTATAGATAGATAGATAGATAGATAGACAGATATATAGATATAGAAGATCATTTTTTACTCATTCACATGAGGTTTGGGCCAGAGAGACTAACGTGACCAGGAATGAGACCTATGACTGCACTCTGGAGGACTGTTGATAAATAAGTCTTAGTTCTTGAAATTGTCATAGCTGTATGATTTAGAAACATAAAACCCAGTGGGTCCAATTAATGATGGGGCAGAGTGTCATATGTGTTGGAGGATTCTTAGATTAGCCTGATACACTGGGTTCTAGAGAATGGAGTCCTCTGAGCACATTAAAGGAACATTATAGCACTAGGAACACTATAGGTCTCAGTCCCTACCCTTATTTAGTCCCCCCCCAGGTCCATTTATTTAAAAAAAATAAAAATAATTTTGACTTTCCTTTTTCCATCGGAAGGCTGCCTTAATGCTGCTCACCTCTTCGCCTCCTAATCACAGAAGAGCATTGGGAACCAGGCAGGCCTTTAAATTCCCCCACTGAATGTAATGAATCAATGCTCACCTATGGGGGCTTCACCATTATGTCACAGAGTTTTACTCTGTCGGTGTTGTGGAAGCACCTCTGGAGGCTGTAATACTGAAAGCTACTGGAGGCGGACCTAAAGGGACACTATAGGTACCCAGACCATTTCATCTCATTAACATGGTCTGTGTGCAGTGTCCCTTTCCCTTTAGCCCTGCAATGTAAAACACTGCTTCTAGTGGCTGTATACCAGATGACAGGCACTTCCTAACATTTCAGGGAGGTTGACATGAAGCTTATTTAGCTCTAAAAACACTGCAGTGTTTTGCATTACAGGATTAAGGGGACAGGGACACTGCACACCGACCACTTCAATGAGATGAAAGGGTCTAGGAGCCTATAGTGTCCCTTTAGGTTCACCTCCAGTAGCTGTCAGTATGACATCCACTAGAGGCACTTATGATGGGCATATTCAAATGTATTATAATTAAAGTTACACATTTAGACATACCGGTAATTAGCAATGAACTTTGGTAACTGGGGGCAGCAAATGATTCTAGAAATGTAGGTTTCATCTTTTCCACTCCTGGGTGAATTGATTTCCAGTGGCAAACCATAAAACCCAGTAATGGGGTTAGAGTTTCCGAATATTAAGAACAGGTAGTGATTCTAGGAGAGATGGCGCTTCACCAAAAAAGTGCCAGTGCCCACAATATAAATATATGCCACATGCCAGAACTGGCTATATATCGTGTGCATGTGGCACAGCGCACACTACTGACAAGGGAACTGCAAATTATTGGTCAGAACAGTAAAGGCAGAAACAAAATTAAGCAGAGGAATCTGGCTGTTTTGTCTAAATCTTTGCAGGTCTTGGTCTGACGAATTACCTCAATATATATACATGCATTGTATAGGCCAATAATGTCGACTATATATTAACATTGCATATCATTTTTTTGGAGTATAAGGAGCATTTGCAAGCATTTAGGATTAATTTATTTCATGTTTTCTTAACAAGAATTATAGGCAGTTTTTACGCCACCTCTTACTTACAAATACTAAGCCAGATTATCCTCCACAGTTTGCATTGCCAGCTATAGATCTGCGTTTGTTGGAGATATCACTGTTCCAATAATTCGTAATGACCTTTCTCAGTGAAGCGTATAGTAACGGATAGCATGTGTGGGTGTTGCACTGCGATTAACCTTCATTCACTGGCAATATGCCCAGGAAATGACAACATTTGTGTTGTAGCGAGATTATGACATTACCAAGTTATTCAGAAATTATGATGTCACTGTATATATGTGACCTCACTATGTTCTATTTTGTTTCTCTCCATCTGATCCATCAGGATGTTTTTGATTTACAAATAACTGTAAAATTTAGCATCCAAACACAGATTTAGGAGAAATTACGCATTGCTAAACTTGGAACAAAGTGCATTTTCAGAGTGAATTAGGAGCAGAGGTTCCTTGTTCTGGGTTTGTTAAACTCAGACACAACTACAGTATGGAGCTCCTAGAAAAGAGGGACATTATGATAGGAAATAGAGACAGAGGTCCAAAATAAGGGCTGTCCCTCCTAAATAGGGACACTTGGGAGGTATGCAATTTGTGACCCTTTGGGCATCATCAGGTGTTGGTTTTCATTCAGGAGATAAACTCTTTCTGCAAAGTATTGAAGATGTGGTGGGAGCAAACATCAGAAAAGTCAGTGGGAAGTTCTATTAAAATTTGCCCTCACCACAATCTTCTTTGATACTAAGTTGAATGTTCTGAAAGTAAAGATACCATCACCAGCCAAGTTAATGATGCTGATTTGATTGACATTGGAAGTTAACAGAGCAAACTAACAAACAAGGGGTGATAGAGCTTACCAGGAAAAAGGCAGAAGATACCTAGACAAGCCTTCCAGTTGAAGCAGTAAAGTCAAACATTATTATAGAAAGGATTTTTAATTTTTTTTAAACTGGAATATCCTTCCAGTGAAAGCACTAAAGGCTAACAATGATAGAACGAGGGTAGTAGATACCAGAATCGTCTTCCTGGCATCAATAAAGACAAACAAATAACTGGAAAAATGATTTAGACACCTGTAAGGATATCCCGATGGAATAACAAAATACGTCAGACGGGCAATTTAGGGGTGAACCAACTGGTTCCTATCTGCCAGCGCAATCGAGGTTTACAATGAAATACTGATCAACATATTTCTTCTCATACAATAGATATACGTCAGATAAACACATACACTCACATGGCATCCGTAATAAGATAAACTCATCAACCATAAAAGCATAGTAATAACACTATCCAGATCCATTGAGGTGTACTGCCATCTATTTACAAAGGCCTAAACATAGCGATTAATTCACTAAACTGTGAATTCAATAACAAATTGCAAAATTTAGGGGTAAAAAAAAAAAAGCCCCCCAAAAACTTGAATTTGTTAAAAGCACAGCGATTTGAGCTCATAATTCACAATATGGTCTTGAATTTATTACAATTCAATGTTTAAATAACAGATCGTTAGGTTGAAAACTGCAGAGAGTTTTATAGAATTATTCCCAGCCCAGTCTGCATCTTACACCCACATATCACACGCTGTCACAGCACAAATGGTAGGCAATATGTAATAAGGACGGCAATATCTCACTTCTCACAATGATGGAGTCACAGCATTGGATGTTATGTTGCCTTAAGAAACCTAGCTGGCTGCTGATGGGTTTTGTATTGATTTCATTTTGTGTCCATACAGCAAATGCCAAATCTTAGGGGTTCTATTGTGCGTCACCGAGAGAAGCAGCAGGGATTAGCTCACAGATATGTTTCCTAATCACGGCATTGCAATGCATCCTTCTCCTAATTACAAACGAAACGAATGTGCTTTATTCTAGACTAGACCTGCAGTACAGTTAAAAGGGATAGTATGGACTCCAACACAGCTTTAACGAATTGTATTGCTCAGGCATCATTGATATGCTGCCACTTTCTGCATGATCACGTCTCAGTTTTTGGAAGAAGAAAAAAAAATATTTTTTCAGAATGCTGCAACATAAACCATCCAAGTAGACACGTACAGGGTTATTCACGAAAGAGCCAGGCATTTATGAGAAATTGAACCATTTTCTTTTTTCGCTCTTGATAATTGCGGTCAATTAGTCGGTCACATTCGTCTAAATTAGATCCAATAACTAAATGTGGTTCTATGTCTGGCACCAGCAAGCAAAGTATACTGATGCTGACTGCAGAGTGTGATTCCGATGCTTCTCATGGAGAATCTCATGGAGAAGCATTAATTTAGACAATTGTCCTGGAGCCTGATGACATTATAGAGCAGGGGTGTCAAACATGCGGCCCCCCAGATGTTGCTGAACTACAACTCCCATGATTCCCTGGCTATCTGTTTCATTGAAAGAATCATGGGAGTTGTAGTTCAGCAACATCTGGGGGGCCGCATGTTTGACAACCCTGTTATAGAGGGGAATAGGGTTTAAAAGGGGAGGATGTTTCTGCAATGGATTACAAGTACAGGTTTAAAGGACCACTATAGTGCCAGGAAAACATGCTCGTTTTCCTGGCACTATAGTGCCCTGAGGGTGCACCTCACCCATAGATACAAAAAAATTGAAATGAATAAATAAAATTATATACATTTGTTGCACAACTGCAGCTTATCCGTGAACCAAATGCGAGCTGCCAATTCTCAGTCTATCCTAGACACCCCCTCTCCCTTTATTCTCAATAAGCGCAAAACTTCATTCTCAGAATAGTTTTATTAATGCTTTTTATTGAATAAAGGAAGACACACAGGTTTATTTAGAAAGAAGTGAGAATTCAAGGTGATTTTTCAAATTTCGCAAAAAATTGCCAAAGTGGTAAAATATTCAGCTATGCTTTCACTTTTCACTCTGTTCGTAAACCAGGTCTTTCATTTTCACAAAATGAGAAAAATCCCAAAATGTAACATCTCTGTTAGGCTACAATAACCACTGGGAACATTGAACATTAAAGGGACACTATAGGGTAAGGAACACAAGCATGTATTCCTGACCCTATAGTATACAGTTACACCATTTACGTACCTTATTTCCAGTGCTGCTCCGGTCTGTCAGTGCAGGCTTCACCTCCGATCCGCCTCCTTGGTGACATCATCAGAATTTATGATTTTTAGCCAACCCAAATATTTCCCAATGGGAAAGCATTGTTTTGGCTAAAATCAGCAATGAGGCAGGACTGGGGCGGGGCCAAATGCTGGCTTGGCGAATCCGCACCTCCTCATAGAGATTGATGGAATCAATACATCTCTATGAGGAAAGTTCAGTGTCTCCATGCAGAGGGTGGAGAAACTAAATGGCAGTCACACTGTGCAGCACTGCCCCAAGAAGCAGCTCTACTAGTCATTTGAGGAATGGTCACTAGAGGTGTCCCTAGGATGTAATGTAAACACTGCATTTTCTCTGAAAAGACAATGTTTACTGCAAAAAGCCTGAAGGGAATGGTTCTACTCACCAGAAAAAATACAATAAGCTGTAGTTATTCCGATGACTATAGTGTCCCTTTCAGTTTGCTTACTTGAAGCAGTCGCTTGCGGCCGCCACTGTTGTCTACCTGAAAACCACTTATGACATCTGCTGGGATTGGACAAAAGTTGACAGTGGAGCTCTGTGTTTTGGCAACCTCATAACACAAAGTAGCCCCTACATTGTCTTATGGCATCTTTGGATTATGCTGCAATTTCAATAAAATTCCAATGCAGTCGGCATGAGTATTTCATAATCATATCTTTATGAAATACTGAGATATGACAGAGACATTTTAAGTATGAATTCTCACGTTAGTAAATTAACCTTATAGATGCAGCACAGGTCCTCTCACATAAAGATACAGGAGAGCCTGTAAAGAGTAAAGGGTTAATTCATCCACCATGAAAATGTCTGCTTTTAGAAGTGGTTATGGTGGTAGGAGTCTGTAAGTGCAGTGTTTCTGTTTGAACGTTTGTGCTGTGGGTTAGTGGCACACCCAATAAACGAAAAGTAAGCAGTCCGGCTTCCTAATGTCAATTCTGTGCAAAAATTACATCTGTCGTTACTGCGTGCCTGTCCTCTGCATGCTGATGACAGACATTCTCAGCTCATCTATGTACCCTCCCTTTAATTCTAAATTGCTGCTTCCCCACCATCCGCTCCCTCCCTCTGTCCACCCCTACTCCCCCCTTCAATATTGGCTCAGGGCGCGCATGCATGAGAAGTATTTGATAGGACCACAAGCGTACAGTGGCGACGTTGACTGAGGCATTGGATTCCATGTAAGTAATGTCTTTGTTTGTAGGTACAGTAAAGTGTGTTTAGGGGTGAATAATACCCACTAGGGATTTTTTTAAACAAAAATTTTAAAAAAAATGTAACGTAATGTAACTTTTGCTTGCATTGTCATATGGGGAGAGGGAGTGTGGGGGGAGTAAATTGTAAGTAACAAAATTAAATGACAGAGGAGATTCTTGCCATGTCACTTACACAAAAACTATATAAGATCACTGTGCCTGCAGTGTTTAAATATTGAAAACATGCTATAAAACTGGGTTTTCTTTTAACCTTTGAAGTCCTGGGTGTGTGTTCAAATGGTAAAAAAAATGGTAGCATTTTACTGGATGCTCACTGTTCAGAAGAGGGTCACGGACTAATCTGAATAAAGGATAGCGCTGCTCGCTGGATGCCGGGCATTTTGACGCGGAGCAAAAGCTTGAAGGATTAGCAGAACATTTCATCCTCTCTCTTAACATACGTTGTTTTCCGGCAGGGAACCCGATATACATACTGTATGACAATACACAGGGAACAGAAATAATGTTATAGTTTCCAAGGAAACATATTTGAAAGAAAATCAGGAACTCATTGATTGCTAAGGTAACTGCCGAGCTGTGCACATACCAGTGCACTTTGTAAGAGCTGGCAAGTAATGGGAATTAACTGCTGCATCGCCGGTTTGTACTTTAGTTGAGGTATTGCCTACATTTCAAAATCCAGCTGCAGTGGGATAGCTTGTGAGATTCAGCCAGCTAGGCTTACAGGATCACCCAAAAAAACAGGTAGTGTACCCGTGTTTTAGGCTTGCCACTCTGACAGAGCTTTCTATGTAACAATGTCCTCTCCCCTTCTATACCGGGTTCGGTGGGACTATCCTGAATTGGGGCTGCTGTCCTGCCAGGCCAGGTGTCCTCAATTGGCATTAATCAGCATAGCGTAAGCGCATCATTAAAAATGCATGTAGTAAGCTGATGAAACTTAGGGAATTAAAGAGACACTATAGGCACCCAGACGAGTTTGTCTCATTGAAGTGGTCTGGGTGCAACTTTGCAGTTTTAGAGGAAGTGCAACGTTTATATTGCAGGGTTACACCTGCCTGTAATGGCTGTATACCACTAGACAGCCACTAGAGGCGCTTCCTGCAATTTCATGGAGTTTGACTCCTTAAAAAGATGCTGGATGTCCTTATGCTAAATGCCACATAGGAAAGTACAGAATCAATGCTTTCCAATGGGGAAGGCCTAATGTGCATGCAAATTAGGTTCCCAAAAAGGCATGATGTTGGCAGAGGACAAGCCCATCCCAGTGCCTAAGGACCCATCCTCTGGAATCAGGTAAGTGAAAAAATGGGTTATTAATCCTTTATTTGCTGTGGGGAGGGGCAGAGGGACACAGTAGTGTCAGGAATACAGTTTTGTATTCCTAACACTATAGTGTTCCTTTAAGGCCCTGGCTATAGTGTTTCAAAAGCTCCCTGCACATTTTTAGTCCCTTAGTGGGGCTAGCCAGAGAACAGTCAGCCTGGCATGAGTTTAAAGGGACACTCCACTAGAGGAGGAGTTAACCCTGCAAGGTAATTATTGCAATTAATAAAAACTGCAATAATTACAGTTGCAGGGTTAAGGGTAGTAGGAGTTGGCACCCAGACTACTCCAATGGGCAGAAGTGGTCTGGGTGCCTGGAGTGTCCCTTTAAGCCAGGGTGACACAGGCATTTTTCAGATAGGCTACTCCATGTCAACACTGATGCTCTCTGAGTACTGGAACATTTACTGTGACCCCCCTGCCCCCTCCATAAAGTGAGACTAAAGCAGCTATTTTTATTCACAGTAAATGTCCAAGTCTCTGAGCAGGTGCCCCAAAGTAAAATGATTTTGCGCATTAGGACAAGTAGATTGGGCTACCACTGGGGCAAGCCAGACACTGGGATAAATGGAAAGACCAGGAAATGGCAGAAACCATGGTATGCCGGATTTGGAAGAAGAAACACAGATAATATGTGCAAAATTACAAGAATCAATTGCTTTGTCCCCATTTACCACCTTTTTCTTTTATTAACCTCCTTCCTCACTATATTCTTGGCACCACCACGTCTGCCTAAGTATCATGGGAAACATAGTATATAATCATCTCGCTATGAAACGCTGCAGTTTAGCTTCTCTGCTGCTAAGGTGGGATGTCATTAGCCAGGTCGGAACAAGAGTTCGGGGCTGGCGAATAACAATTCTGTGCATATTGGATTTTTGTTGACAACACACATAGCATGCTGGCGACAGATAACCAAAGAAGGTACGCACACCCCTGCGCTGCCAACACCCTCCCCTCAGCCCGTCCTTCCCCTACATCCCTCTAGGGGGAGGAACAGTAGCAGAGAAGGATGGGGCTGAGGGGAGAACTTGGCTCAATTACAGAAGTATTTTTTTTTTAAGTTGGGAGAGGACCAAAATAGGAAGTGTGTTCTTTCCTAAACTCAAATCTGTTTTTTATTATAGTAATCCATTCATCAAGTTTTGAAAGGAAATAGATTTTTTTTTTAATTAAGTATATGTAAAATAAAAATGAGAAAAAAACTAATTCCTACTTTTAGTACATGACAGGATGCTTCAATCCTTCAGCCATATACACACACCCTGGGTCAGACAGTGTTTGAAAACCTCTATATAGTCTCTAAGGTATTCCCAGCTTCACTCCATGCACAGTGACATCATCAGAACAAATCACTATCAACTACAAACACTGTCTGACCCAAGCTGCATAAATATGGCTGGTAAATGCTGTCATATATCAAAGGAAGGAATTCATTTTTACTCTTATTTTTTTTTAACATATACTTCATTTAAAAAAATAGCTTTCCTTTAAAATTTTTATCAGGACATAATTAATAAAATAATACACCTTTACCTAGGATCTTGTACTTCACATATTAATAAAATAATAAACTTTTACCTTTTATCTGAATAGCCTGTGTCTCCCTCTGGTTTGATTGCTCCCTCACACAGGCCATGTATTGGGCCATAATGCTGTACACAGCCTCCTCTATGGGAGGTCTCAGTGAAAGCAGATCCTTGGGGGGCTGTGCTTCCTCTACTGCCTGCTGAGTCACATGGTGCTGGTGATGTCATAGTTTGGAACAATGGTACCTCCAGCCTGCTGGGGTCATGGGGCCACCCAGGATATTACCACCAGTTATCCACAGTGCTATGACACAAGCCCCTGATTCCTGGTATATGCTAGTTTAAAGGTATGGATACAAATGTGTTCCTGTATGATTGGTCAGTGCATGAAAAGTGATGTATTTTATGTAGCAATTATAAGCTAATTTTTGACTGCTACACATTTAGGAATTATGCACACTGCAGGGCAGCACTTTACATGTGCTACCCATCAGTATGTGTAAGTAAAGGGGATGTGGTAACTGTTGTGAATCCTTTATTACTTACCCATGTAACAAGGGGGTGAAATTAAAGGTAGCTGGGGGAAAAAAATGTGGTTTGTTTTATTTGTAGGGCAGGTGTCCTAAACCACTAGAAAGATTTGCCAAAATCTTGTTTTACAAAAATAACAGTGACAGAATAATTTAGTCACTAACAAAAGTGAATTGGAAACACAATTGCAAAATTCAGGTTAAAATTGCTAAGCTTTGCTAAATAGAATTTCAATGTATCACAATTCACTGTTTAGTGCAGTGATGGCGAACCTATGGCCACAGGTGGCACACCGGGCCCTTTCTGTGGGCACGCGGCCACAGGTCCGCCATCAATGCAGAGTAGGCGCCTGTCTGCCCGAAACGGCAGGCGCCTACTCTGCTTCCGGGTCGGGAGGCAGGGGGAGGGCTCTAGGAAGCAGCTCCCCTGTCCTCCCGCGCGATGCTGTGTGGAGCGTTGCCGCACGTTACCATGGCAACGCTCCACACAGCATTGAGCGAGAGGACAGGGGAGCTGCTTCCTGGAGCCCTCCCCCTGCAGTTCTTACCACCACCGGACCACCAGGGATCGCTGTGTGTCCCCCTCCCCCCTACTTCATTAAAGGTAAGAAGGAGGGGGGGGGGTATACTGACACAGCACCATTACCCCCCAGCAGTAACCCCTACCCTGCCCAGCAGTAACCCCTACCCTACCCCTAACCCCCCAGCAATAACCCCTACCCTGCCCAGCAGTAACCCCTACTCCCCCCCAGCAGTACCCCTAACCCCCCAGCAGCCCAGCAGTACCCCTACCCCCCCCAGCAGTACCCCTACCCTCCCCAGCAGTAACCCCTACCCTGCCCAGCAGTAACCCCTACCCTCCCCAGCAGTAACCCCTACCCTGCCCAGCAGTAACCCCTACCCTCCCCAGCAGTACCCCTACCCCCCATACACAGTACCCCTACCCCCCATACACAGTACCCCTAACCCCCCATACACAGTACCCCTACCCCCAGCAGTAACCCCTACCCTCCCCAGCCCAGTGCCCTTACCCCCAGCAGGTACCCTACCCCCCATACACACAGGTACTACCCCCAAGCAGTAGCCCTACCCTCCCCCTAACCCCCCAGCGGTACCCAACCCCCCAGCGGTAACCCTACCCTCCCCAGCAGTAACCCCTAACCCCCAGCAGTGCCCCAACCCTCCCAAAGAGTACCCCTACCCCCCTCATACAGTACCCCTACCCCCACACACAGTACCCTACCCTCAGCAGTACCCTACACCACAGTACCCCTCCTCACACAGTACCCCTACCCCCCACACACAGTACCCCTACCCCCCACACACAGTACCCCTACCCTCCCAGCAGTACCCCTACCCCCCACACACAGTACCCCTACCTTTACACATATAGCACACACACACACAGCACCCCCCCACACACACACAGCACCCCTCACATACAACACTCACACACACACGCACCCCCCACCTCAATGCAGTATGTGTGTATTCAGCAGTCTGTGTGTGTGTGCGTGTATTCAGCAGTCTGTGTGTGTGTGTGTATTCAGCAGTGTATTCAGCAGTCTGTGTGTGTGTGCGTGTATTCAGCGGACTGTGTGTGTGTACTCAGCAGTCTGTGTGTGTGTGTATTCAGCAGTCTGTGTGTGTGTGTATTCAGCAGTCTGTGTGTGTATTCAGCAGTCTGTGTGTGTGTACTCAGCAATCTGTGTGTGTGTGTACTCAGCAATCTGTGTGTGTGTGTACTCAGCAATCTGTGTGTGTGTGTACTCAGCAGTGTGTGTGTGTGTGTGTACTCAGCAGTCTGTGTGTGTGTGTGTGTATTCATCAGTCTCTGTATTCAACAGTCTTGTGTGTGTGTATTCAGCAGACTGTGTATGTATTGCATTTGTTGGAGATACTAATAAATATAAGCTTAATTTTATCTATTTATATCATTATTTAAAATTTGTATCATTGAACTCTCTGTGTTCTTTTAAAACAAAAGTTATTAGTTCGGACAACAGTACGAGTTGTTTTTTTCTAAACTTAAACCTCAGTATTTGGGTTTAATTGCCGTGTTGGCACTTTAAGGAGAAAAATGTTGGCATGTATTGCGGTTTGGGCACTCGGGCTCAAAAAGGTTCGCCATCACTGGTTTAGTGAATATATCCTTGTGTGACTGAATTTAGAGTTTGCTTGCACAGGGGTGATCAGAATTTCTAACACCTGTGTTAAAAGTCATGTAGATTTTGTTGTAATACCTGTTCTGTTTGTACAAGACATGATGCCATGACTGGTTTCTGGGAACTGTAGATCCATCTGTTACTTTGCTTTCTTAAAGGAGCACTAAGGTCAACCATGTCACCACATCTTTATTATTATTATTATTTTATTATTATTTAAATAGCGCCATCAGATTCCGTAGCATTGTACAAAGGGTGGACTAACAGACATTTAATTGTAACCAGACAACTCGACGTACAGGAACAGAGAGGAGGGCCCTGCTCAATGAGCGTACATGCTAGAGGGAGTAGGGTATAGTGACACAAAGTAGGGGTATGAAGTAAGTTAGAAAAATATACGCTGAGGGCTTAGTAGGTCATTTTTGACAGTTGCAGGAGAGGAGTCATGGAGGGTGAAGGATAAAAACCTGCTGACAGTTTAATTGATATGCTTTCTTGAAGAAGTGAGTTTTCAATGATTTTTTGAATGAGTGGAGACTGGGTGAAATTCTTATGGAGGAGGGAAGGGAGTTCCATAGAAGAGGTGCAGCCCTGGAAAAGTCTTGGAGGCGAGCGTTAGAGGTGGGAGTATGGACAGAGGATGTGTCCGGGTGTAGTGGCCCTGTCATTTTAACCTGCAATGTTAAACAGGGCTGTCCAAAACGCCTGCTGTGGGATTTTACGCGACCTGCATGTGGGTTTTGGCAGAATGACCTCCTGCATGCTGAAGGGGCCCATAGCGTGGCCCATGCACTTAGGGTAAACCTGTGGCCATCTTTGGTTAGGGGCCCGGTCAGGTGCTGGGAGGAAGTGAGTACAATGCACGTCCTCCCAGCTTACCAACGAGCTGCATGGGAGAGAGGGCAACCAAAGAAAAGGTAGAGACTCCAGTCAGACCCAGCCAGGTGCCACTGTATGGCAGGGTAGTCGTCCCTCTGCACCAAAAAGGTATGGAAGCAGGGAATGGCTAAAAATCTGTAAATTGAGATCTGTTGTGTATATGTGTTATTTGTGTGTCTGTGTATGTGTGTGTATGAGTCAGTGCCTATCTCTTTGTGTCAGTGTGTATGTGTGGGGCAGTGTATGTACATACATCCTAGCAATTAAATGACAACTCTAAATACAAATAAATCCTTTTGTTTATACAGCCCTAGTCACACCTCCCTGCATATGACTTACACAGCCTTCCTAAACACTTCCTGTAAAGTTATCTAATGTTTATACTTCCTTTATTGCAAATTCTGTTTAATTTAGAATTTCTTATCTCCTGCTCTGTTAATAGCTTGCTAGACTCTGCAGCAGTCTCCTGTGTGTGATTAAAGTTCAATTTACAGAATTTAAGAGATTAAGTTTTAAACTAACTTAACAACAGATTGAAAATAAATCCATTCTGTTTTCATGCAGGCTGTGTCAGTCACAGCCAGGAGAGGTCTGGCTGGGCTGTATAAACACAAACAAACATGAATTAACTCCTAAATGGCAGATAATTGAAAAGTGAGACTGCAGAGGCATTATCTATACACCAAAACTGCTTCATTAAGCTAAAGTTATTTTGGTGACTATAGCGTCCCTTTAAATCTGTAATTCTCTAATCAATTCTTAAGAATTCACCGTTTTCTTCACTGCTATGCCGCAGTGGGTCAGGGTTCCTTCTGTTTTCTTTTAGTGTGAATTGTACATGGCTGGTAATTACAATAAACATGTATATGACCTCTGGACCATTCAGCCATTTCACAAAAACAGTTGCCCTAGGTTTCCTATTAATTCAGTAGTAGCTTGGCTATTTATTTTTTAATTATGTTGCTAGCCTCTAAATTTAATTTAAAAAAAAATAAACTTTATTAGTAGATCTATAATATCTAAAGGGACATTGAATTAACCATAAACACTAAATTTGTCCAAGCAATCAGTTTATATAGTTTAACCCCTTAACCAGCGTGGACTTACAGGGTATGTCAGACAAAAAAACGGTCATTAATGACCGCTGACTTACTCCCCTCCACTAAAGTGTAATTTTTAACATATAGGTCACAACAGCCAAGGGAAAATTGTCCGTATCAACTATTATTCAGTAAAGCTATTTTGGGCTCCCGCTCAATTTGTCAGCCTAAAACTTATCCCAGTGTTAGATTCAATTCATTGGCAGCTCGGTCTGTTTAGGTTTAGGGTGATTGTAAGGCTTTACGTTAAATTCAGGGTTTTCTTAATTACACAGAAATTTATTTTATTCCAGCATGTTTAGTTACAAAAACATTTTTTCATTGTGCTTGTATCTGTGCTCTTCATTCCAATAAACACAGATATTTCCTTGGAGCCAATAGTCATTCATTGTTGTGAGTCATGAGATCATATGTTTTAAATGGGATCCACCACAGTCTGTGTATTTCCTGTAAAGACGATCTTACAGCGAGAACCCCAGGGAAATGACCTAATGTGATTATCTGGCTTCCAATTCTTTGTGATGTTTTAAGTGGTGTTCTGTGGGTTTAATGGAGACCGCTCTATATTACTTGGGAGTCAAAGATCTCTCATGAGGTAATTTTATCCCAATTTAGCAGCTAGAATTTACAGTACCCGCACAATGACCCGTCAATATCTCATTCACGTTGTGGTATGAATTGAAATATATTTAGTTTATTTTGCATTTTTTTTCTATTTAAATACAGCTTTATAAATGTCACCCTTGTAATTATTAAATGCCCAAACTTTGGCTAGGAAAAAAAAAAATCATGCAATTTAAAAAACTTTTTTTTATTTTTATTTTTTTACATTTTTTTTTTATCAAACATCTGTGTTTTTTTTACAAGCTTAAAATGCTTGAAGAAATATTTAAATGACAGAATTGTTAAATATTTCTTTCCCTTAAAGGACCACTATAGTGCCAGGAAAACATACTCGTTTTCCTGGCACTATAGTGCCCTGAGGGTGCCCCCACCCTCAGGGACCCCCTCCCGCCTGGCTCTGGAAAGGGGAAAAGGGGTTAAACTTACCTTTTTCCAGAGCTGGGCGGGGAGCTCTCCTCCTCCAATCCTCCTCCGTTCCTCCTTCTGGGCTGAATGCGCACGCGCGGCAAGAGCTGCGCGCGCATTCAGCCGGTCACATAGGAAAGCATTCAGCCGGTCACATAGGAAAACATTGTTACACTGGAGAGATGACTGATAAGAATATACTGATAATCACTCGATCTCTCCATACAGCACAACTTATAGTTTCACATTAAATTCTATAACTTTCAAAGTATTAGAGTAAATTAACCGAATGACCTCTCGTTGAATAGCTGGGATCTGAGCGCACCATCTGGGGAAATACAGCTCAGATCCCTGCACATGCAGACGAATGCCATTCGAATGGTCCTGCTTTCACGAACAACCATTGTAACAGTGAAATACAGTGAGAGTGTTAATATACTGAAAGAATTATTGTGTCGAACGGTCTGGAAATCGAGCAGCCGATTTTAGTTCCAGATTTTAGTGCTTTCGTGAACAAAGATGGCTGCCGCCACGTGTTCGGTATACGAACGGCGGCCACCCACAAAACCCATTAATCAACTGGAGATACATTGTTGCAGTAGTTAATGGGAGACACATGACCCCCGTTGTGTGCTCTCCCATTCGGCAGTTTGTTGAAAATCACTGTTCGTGGAACTCCAAGCGGAACGCTGGCGGCGTTCGTATGCTGCAAGCACACGAATGCTCTATACATATACATGTAATAGAAGGGGAAATAAACAAAAAATGCAACATTTCACACACATAAATTTAAGTGGCTAGTTTTGCCACAACAAGGTCACTACAGACAAGCTCACGACAAATACAACCTCTCTGACCCACACAAGCTCACTAATGACAAACAGAGAAGTGCTCTAACCCACACAAGCTCACTGACGCACAGAAGCACTCTGACTCACACAAGCTTACTACAGGCAAGCTCACTGATACACACCGGCACACTACAAGCTCACTGACATACACAAGTACACTACAAACTCACTGACACACACAAGTACACTACAAGCTCACTGACACACACAAGTACACTACAAGCTCACTGACACGCGCTCACTACAAGCTCACTGACACACACACGCTCACTACAAGCTCACTGACACACACACGCTCACTACAAGCTCACTGACACACACACAAGCTCACTACAAGTTCACTGATACCCAGATGCTTACAAGCTCTCTGACCCACACAAGCTCACTGATACACACAAGGTCACTACAAGCTCACTGACACACCCTAGCACACTACAAGCTCACTGCAACTTCACTGATACACACATCCTTACTACAAGCTCACTGATACATACAAGCACACTACAAGCTCACTACAGACAATCTCTCTCTACCCTCCCTCCCTCACTGGCAGTTTGGATTCTAAGCCTAGTGTGAGGTTCCTTCGTAAGATGCTTCCTCTTCCTGTGTGAAAGTTGACCTGTGTGGGGGGCAGATCTCCAGTGCGGGGGTTGGATCCTACCAGACTGACCATGCAGAGGAGCTGGAAATGTGTGAGAGACTCTCACTCCTCCCTGCTGGAGGTGGCTGCCACCCCTGTCTGTATACCAGCCTCTAGTAGCCAGCTAGGTAATTGTCTGCCCCAGCCCCCAAACAAAAACTCAGAGGAGGGAACAATAAATGTCAAATGCTGCACTGCCAGCCCCAAGTGCGGCGGCCCACCAGGAAATTTCCCGGTATCACGGTGGGCCAGTCTGGTGAATAAACCCTGAAACGTTTCTATTTAGTGGTAAATTGTCAGGCGAGACTTTATATCACTGAAGACTTAATTTTTGTTTGTTTGTTTTTTAGAATTCCTTTCTTCTTGTAAGCATTGTATGCAGCACGCTCTAAGTTCAAAATTGCTGCAAGAGATCACCATCTGTTGCTGTAACACCACTGCTTTCATTTTTGACTACCAAAGCCTTTGTGCCCTCAATCTCTGTATTTCAAGGAAATTGACATCTGGAGCCTTATCTTACCATTTCATTTTTAAAAAAAAATGTGTTTATCAATCTTGCATTAAACTGAGCCTTTCTTTTGTTGGTTTTAACTTTTACCCTCCCCTCCCACCCCTCCATACACAAACAAAGAAACTGTCTGCGTTTGTTTGGATTGCTGTCTGCAGATATTCTGCAAAATCCATAAAATGTTCTCATATGCTCTCAACTGTCCTTTTTGGTGCTTTTGGAGAAACAGTCCTGATTTCGGGGTCCGGTCCTACCATTTGGATTTAGAATCCTGGCGTTGTGCATCTGGGAGCTATCCTCGACAGCACAGATGTTGCTAAAACATAATTCGACCCACTTGCGCTATCCTTAGAGCACTAGGACCATGCAGTGCTGTCAGCCTGCCACGCCAATTTAGTGGATGGGCATGCTTACTTCCTGCGTGAGTCACCCCTTTATTGGTGTCTTCAGTGATGCAATTTGAGTCAGCGACAATGCCCCTTATGTCCATGTCCACCCGTGTTGGTTCTCCCCAAGATAAAAGGATAATGAAGGTGTGGACCCCTAGCTCGCTGTACCTAGAGGGGTATTGGCTACCACACTGATGAAGGTTGCTGTATCTTTCATACCGAGGGGGCTTGCCCACATTTTGTATCTGTCCAAAGGTTGATAATATAGTTTCTCTCTGTAATGGCACATGTCAGCTAGGCATTGGCAATTGAGACCTAAGTGTTGTCTGTCTGAAGGGTAAGCAATTGCATTTTTGCATTTTCATGTTTTTAAATCTCCTCTTTTGGCTTGTTTAAGATATTATTCCTCTGTGTTCCATAAGCCTTACCTTTAAGTTGCCCACATTCTGCAAAGGATACTTCTTCTTAAAGGGACACTACAGTCACCAGAACAACTACAGTTTAATGTAGTTGGTCTGGTGAGTATAGTCAGTCCCTGCATCCATTTTGCTGTAAACACTGCCTTTTCAGAGAAAAGGCAGCTTGTATATTGCTGGCTAGTAACACCTCTAGTGGCTGTCACTCAGACAACCACTAGTGGTGCGTCATAGTTGTCCACTAAAGGTGCTAATCCTACCTACATTCAGCATCTCCACGCTCTACATGCACTTGCTTTGTGCATGCATACATTGCATAATGCTTTTCTTTACAATTTTACAGAACATGCCTGACCTCACAAAATGTTGACATAATTAAATGTATCACCAGGTCTTGGCCGAGAAATTACGACTCATTCACTGGTTCCAAAAAATCTAGGATATAGATCAGATCCTTGATAGTTACAGAGGTGGACATGTTTTAATGCATTATATCCATTTAATGCATGTCCAATCGTATATTTTAAAGATACAGGAAACTACTTAAAATGTGAATGAGTACATATAGTGCACGCATAGTACAGGGAATGAAAATACATTTTGAAACTGAAATTATAATGTGAAATGGCCAACATTCATGTCCCATATATTTCTATACTGTATTCTGATGATGCTTGGCCAAGGCTGCAAAGCATAATGGGAAATGTAGTTTGGAAACATCTGGGAGTCTTTGGTTTTTATTTATTACGGGCATTTATAAAGCGCCAACATATTCTGCAGCGCTGTACAATTGTAAAAAAGACAAACACAATAAGAACAGATCGATACAATAGGTAGAGGATCCTACCCGGGAGCTTACAATCTAAAGGTTAAAATTGGGAGATGAGACAAACTGTAGCAGAGGAATTTGTATGTGATAGTTAACTATTACTTAGCTTGTAGAACAGAAGAGAAAATATTTACATATAATTGAATGATAAAAAAAATGTGTTTTTGTTGCTATAATTGGGAATAAATAGTTAAAAAAATAAATAAAAAAACACAAATGAGCAATGTTATTTTATGCATTTTGACTCAAGGAATGGCATTTAAAGTGTCCATTAGCAAAATGTAAAACCTGACGCACATAAAAATGTTTAATGATGCTTTTTCTTAGATCAGTACGAACGTGATCTTTTATAACTGAAAGACAAAGAATAAAAAACGTGTTTTCAGAAATTAGATTTCTCCCATTACCCCACGGAGATGCCTGTGACCTCATTGTGCTCGATCTGCCTTGGCTTCTCTCCAAAAATGGGGCTGTCTCAAGGTTGAGCGTTTTTTTTAATATTTATATCCGTCTTTAAAAAAAAAAAAAAAAAAATTAAATAGTTATTTTGCTGGAAAAGGGTAAATAGTGTAACTATTTCCTTCAAGCAATGACATGTTAAGAACAGGCTGGGTCTTCAAGTAACCCTCGAACGCTGTAATCCGAATGCCTCTGTGCTTAACAAAGCTGTTGTGGAATGCGAATGACAACTCTTGTCTAATAACAATGTGTGTGTGTGTGTGTGTGTGTGTGTGTGTATGTATATATATATATATATATATATATTTAGGAAATAATTTCAACTAGAAAAAATGACTATCTTTGTTTAGAGAGGTATTCTACTATAGTATGCAGCTATAAGCCTTCAGTGTTATCGGCTACCTATTACTACCTATTATAGATGCATACATCTCAAGTGTCCCTATTTAGGAGAGACCGTCCCTATTTCCCTCTTTTGTATCCTAACGTCCCTGTTTTCTAGGAGCTCCATATTGTTGGTGTGTCTGAGTGTATAACAGAGCTTCACAGCAATAATACTCCCAGTAATGTGTCTGAGTGTATAACAGAGCTCCACAGTAATAATACTCCCAGTAATGTGTCTGAGTGTATAACAGAGCTCCACAGCAATAATACTCCCAGTAATGTGTCTGAGTGTATCACAGGGCTCAGCAGCAATAATACTCCCAGTAATGTGTCTGAGGGTATAACAGAGCTCCACAGCAATAATACTCCCAGTAATGTGTCTGAGGGTATAACAGAGCTCAGCAGCAATAATACTCCCAGTAATGTGTCTGTGTATCACAGGGCTCAGCAGCAATAATACTCCCAGTAATGTGTCTGAGGGTATAACAGAGCTCCACAGCAATAATACTCCCAGTAATGTGTCTGAGTGTATAACAGAGCTCCACAGCAATAATACTCCCAGTAATGTGTCTGAGTGTATAACAGAGCTCCACAGCAATAATACTCCCAGTAATGTGTCTGAGGGTATAACAGAGCTCAGCAGCAATAATACTCCCAGTAATGTGTCTGAGGGTATAACAGAGCTCCAGAGCAATAATAATCCCAGTAATGTGTCTGAGTGTGTAACAGAGCTCCAGAGCAATAATACTCCCAGTAATGTGTCTGAGTGTATAACAGAGCTCCACAGCAATATTAATCCCAGTAATGCGTCAGAGTGTATAACAGAGCTCCACAGCAATAATACTCCCAGTAATGTGTCTGAGGGTATAACAGAGCTCAGCAGCAATAATACTCCCAGTAATGTGTCGGAGGGTATAACAGAGCTCAGCAGCAATAATACTCCCAGTAATGCGTCTGAGGGTATAACAGAGTTCCACAGCAATAATAATCCCAGTAATGTGTCTGAGTGTATAACAGAGCTCCACAGCAATAATACTCCCAGTAATGTGTCTGAGTGTATAACAGAGCTCCACAGCAATAATACTCCCAGTAATGTGTCTGAGTGTATAACAGAGCTCCACAGCAATAATACTCCCAGTAATGTGTCTGAGTGTATAACAGAGCTCCGCAGCAATAATACTCCCAGTAATGTGTCTGAGTGTATAACAGAACTCCGCAGCAATAATACTCCCAGTAATGTGTCTGTATATAACAGAGCTCCACAGCAATAATACTCCCAGTAATGTGTCTTTAACCTACAATAAATGTGTTTAGAAATCAGTCTGTGTAAATAAAATACATTGTTCATGTTCTAAATTACATTTTACTTGTATAAATTGTTAGTAAGTCAACTAAAATTTCTCATATCAGCCTGCCTCTGGCCATACCCCACGCACACCCCTAAAATTAAAGCGTCGCCCTTTGCACGTTTGAAAAGTTAGATGTTATGTAGATGTATATTTTCCTTACACATGCCGCTTAGGCTCCAAACACCTGAACCACTCTCCTTGATCCCTTCCAAAGCAAGCTATTGCTATCTCCCACTGCTGATCATTTTATAGGGCACACTCCCTTACGTAAGCAAAGGGCTGTTTGCTCCCCCTGCTGGTTATTCTGCCACGGTCCACTTCCTACTAAAGAAATATGTCAGTCACTCTACCTTGGCCACTTCGTGTACCATCACTCCATTTATCAGTGTGCTTCCATTTTGTTTTGTCTTGTAGAGAATAGTTGCAGTTTAGCACACCAGATGCCAGTGTAATGTCATGGAGCAATATATGTGTGTCTCGAACCAATATAACGTGCTTTTTGATGTTTCTTTTTTTCAGACTGTATCTGCCTTTGTAAACAAATTATCTAGAACCAACGCAAACTGAATGATTAGGGGGCGCCGAGCACCTATTTTTCTAACCCGTGAGGCAGTAGCTGTTTATCAATAAAGCAATGAGCTTTAAAAGCCCAACATGCTTCTACTTTGTGTCTCTTAGACAAACCAAAGGCTTTTAGGAATGAGCCTGCTGCATTAACAGCACATATGTTAAAAGGTAGAAACTGCTGCCGCCACTTTGATTTTTCTCTGGGGTCAATAAAGCTTCTTCATATTGAGAGGAACTTGTAGGAACGCTATAAATCTATTCCTGTCTCCAGGCATCTCCCTGTGGGGTGACCCATCATACTGTGTGGAAAAAGGCAAGATCACTCTTGTAATGAATTCTGCTTTGATAAATTACCCCTCTCTCCCCCTGGAGGATACACATTTAATCATGTGGGAGGGGGTGGGATAACTCTTTTGTGCGTCAGAAGGTATTCGTAGTAAAGACATAACCTCCTCCTGTTACAGGTGACTACTACCAATCAATTAATTGCTGACCGCTAAATTGCCAAAACTTAGGGGTTCAAGGAATTGGGTCTTTCAATAACTGTTTAAAGGGACCTCTTGGCACTATAACAACTTAATTGCTCTAAAACAGCTGAGGTGTGCGGATATCGGGGCCCTGCCTTACCTGAAGAGTCCGTATGCCTCCTTATCCTTTAAGGTTGCAGTGACCCTGTTTCCCCCACATTATTTTTGCATAAATTGTAAAGCGCTCTGGGTAGAAGAACTGTTTTTAAATAAATATTGTTTGCATGTTACTTATTCTGATACGTTCAATGCAATCTGTCAAGCTCAATATCTCACGCATTTGTTTCTGCTGTTTGCCATAAAAAAAGGCAAAAAACACTATTTGAAGCTATTTTCCTGTTGTTCCCCAAAAAGGCTAAGGGGTCCTTTCTGACTGCAAACAGATGATCAGATTTTGTCTTGGATAAACAAATCATTAATACCATGCATATTCCCAATTAAACACAAGGCCAGTGTCGCAATGCAGAGTACAAAATTGGGATCTATGGAAGAACCCATGAGATCCCGAATAGATTGTCTCATGCGTGTTCAGTAAGATGCCATACGCATATATCCTAACATTTCAAATGGACAAAGGGGGACACTGTCATTTTAGGCGTGCGATCAGGGGCGGGGCTGAAATTGTAGGTAACTTAATAATTTCTACAATTAAAATATAATTTAGAACAAGAACGATGTACCTTATTTACACAGACTGATTCTAAACACATTTATTGCAGTTTAAAGACACATTACTGTGAGTATTATCACTTTGGAGTTCTGTGATACACATTACTGGGAGAATTATTGCTATGGGGCTCTGTTATACACTCAGACACACCAACACTATGGAGCTCCTAGAAAAGAGGGACTGTCCTTTCTTAAACAGGGAAACTTGGGAGGTATGTGTAAACCCATGTAGCGCATTAGACATGAAGATGCTTTTTCTCATCTGCCTAGGCAAGTGCTTGCTCTTGGGAAATAGAGGATGTGGTGGTGGAAGCTGTTTAAATTCCACCCCTTGCCACATTTTAACAAACTAACAGGCTCCCCATAAGACTCGTATATTTTGATTGTGTTCGAATGGCATAACATTTCTAACTTTATGGATAAGTGAAAGTACCACGTTAAAGCTAAATTGAAGTGGAACACTGGGTTTTCATTTTAACTAAAACTGTAGAAAATTGACAAGAATTGCAAATGTTAAGCAAACTTTGTAACATACCTGAGAAAAGTGCTTGCTCAAAATTGGCAACTTGTGATTGCAGCAAAGCGCTTGATTTCTTGTGATCAAAGAGAAATAGAAGCTGTGATTGCATTAATAAACCAAACCATTTTTTTTCTTAAAATCACCGTGCTCCTAACCTTTTTGTTTACCATGCTTGTTCTGTTGAAAGTCTTTTTAAGATAACTGATGAACCCATTTATTAGTTGTTTTTTATTTGTTTTTTTATATATATATATATATTTTTTGTGTGGCTATTTTGCAGGGCACTCGCCGACATTCTGATACAGCAAGGGCCGATTCCTATTCCACATTGTGAAAGAGAGGTGATTTCAGCTATTGACAACTCTCCGAAGGAAAATACTCCCGTCAGAACCTCAAAAAATCACTACACCCCAGTGCGAACAACAAAGACTAATCATGGAACAGGTGAGATTCTGTGCTGGTGTGTGTTTACAGACTACAAGGGCTAATAATGACTGCAATGCAGAGACTGGAGCTTTGGGCTGGTTATCAGAGTTGTACCATGACCTAATGGAAGCAGTAAACCTTGTTCTATCGCAGGTTGAAACAAGATGGATATACAGACCTTTGTGCTACATTTCTCAGTATCTGTTAGATAAATATGGGAAATATAACCCAACAACTACAGGGCCTATGACTGGCTAAACTCCTATAGATACATGAGTATGGGTAAGTTCCTTGCAAAGGAGGGGGTCAAACTTCATCCTCTGAGGCTGCAGTACTGGGAGAATTTTGCGATTTCTTGATCAGCGGTATGATCACAGTTAGCTTGGAGCATATCTGATAAAGAGCCTTTTCTTAAAACTATCTTCCTAAGAATTAGGATCATTTTAATACTTATAGAGTTTGGAGTGTTTAACCCCTTAAGTGCCAAATGAGTGTCTAATATTGCCAAGCAAAGGTTTTGAGCCATTCCCCTGACATCGCTAAACACGCCAACATCCATTGAAAAAGTGGTTGTTTTTTTCTTTTTAATTTTTGTATTTATAACATTTAACCAATCATAGGCAATCTTTTGCACTCCAGATGTTGTAGACTATATCTCCCATAATGATTTTACAGCCATAATTTTGGAAAGGCGTCAGGGGAGGTGTAGTCCACAACATCTAGCGTGCCAGTGGTTACCTACCTCTGATTTAGACAGCCACGTCAACAAATATGTTTGTACGGAGTGA
This sequence comes from Pelobates cultripes, assembly GCA_933207985.1. Lineage (NCBI taxonomy): Eukaryota > Metazoa > Chordata > Amphibia > Anura > Pelobatidae > Pelobates > Pelobates cultripes. The sequence continues at coordinate 18,722,187 of OW240916.1, forward strand.
AACTAATTTTGACAATTCCAGTTTTTGGGCTAGCCTACAGTGTTAGTTAGCAATCAGGATTCCCCATTATTAAACCCATTCACTACCACATTCTTATCTTTTTTTTCACATCTGGCACATACATATATGATAAAACAGCAATTTTGTCTATTTAAACCTGTTTAGGGATACAACAAAATGGAAAATGTATTTGCTAATCATTTACATCAGTATAAGAGGGTTACAACTTGCAAGAAGTACAGTTATATTATACAGGGACACTGGATACTATTATTGCAGCCTGTAACAAATTCCTTTAGTGTACTTATTGTACTGAGAGCCCCAGAAAAACTATCAATGGTACAAGTCTTTCGAGGATCTTTTTATTATATTTTATCTCCACATTTTTTTGCATCTGTTCGGTAAAACGTTTTAAACCCAGAATATTCTGTTATGAATAACTCGTGTTTTTTCAGTGCGTTTCACAAACAGGGCATGTTTTTCTGGTCTATCATAAGCTTAGGGCATTAAAACCCAAATTTTCCATTATGCCAGGTTAATCTAAAGGCTTGATGACCTTTGTAGGTTTTCCAAACATTTACTGGCTTTGGGGATCATTCGTCCATGCAGGTGGTTGTTTTAAAAAAAAAAAAAAAAAATTAACACCTTGTGCTTAGGAAAGAATATCACAGTGAGGACAGAAGATGTGCCTTGAGACCTTTTGGTGGAAAACACTTCACCCATAATTGGTAACTGTGTTTCTAAAGGATGTATCTTTTTAAATCCTTCATGCGAAAAGGACTCTAAATATAAACAGCATATGTCAGTGTGATAGAATTCTATAAGTTAGACATGTGGAACATATGTCATTTCCCCCCCTTCATCTTTCTGGTATGTTTTAGACTTTCTGTGCTTTAATTGAAAGGAAAATATGTACATGTTTAGCCTGCAGTGATCTAAAGGCATTTTTAAAGGGGTACTATAGGATAGGCTTAACACACTATATTTTTCTTATATATATTTTTTTCTTTTACCAAGAATAATTAACTTCGAAAGAAACACATCTAAGCGTTATGATTCTCTTTAATCTGGAGATGTCTGAAGTCTTCTTGGCACTGAAGGGCTTCCTGTGAAATGTACAGCTGTACCTCTCCTGCTGGTTATCACACAGCTTCCTCCTGGAGATGGGGCTAATTGGGTGGAGCCAAGGGTTGAGACTTTATTTTTAATTTTCAGTGAAAAAATCAGGCCCCTGGAATACAAAGTAAAAACTTTGCATTATGCTACACCTATTGCTTTTAGTGTCCCTTTTTTTAATATCAAGTCACTAGTAATTGGTGTTCATCCAACTTTTTGTATTTTCTGATGGAGTTGACCGTTTTTATTGCCTGAAAGGTAACACAATGTAAAGCAAGGAGAATGGAGTATTTAAAAAAAAAAAAAGAATTATTTTTAATGTCCAAGTCAGCATGACTGCTGGGTTCATAGAAAATGCTGTCACAACTGTTGAGTTGATCACACAAGCCCCCTTTCCCCTCTCCCCCCCAAAAAATAATTATGGTTGATTTTAGCTTCAGTGTTACTATTTAAACTCAGTGGGACTTGTATGCAGCACTGCGAGCAATGCACCATAAATAGTAAATTTCACAGGTGCACGCAGCCCAGATTGTGTCAAGTCCTGGGTTTTCTGTGTGTTTCACTGACTAAAGAGGTTGATTCAGTAAAACATGAATAGTGGCCAACTGACAATCAATTTGACACGTTGAGCCAAAACTAGCAAAATGGGAGAGATTTTCAAGCTGCAAGATTAACCTCCTAGTGTAAGAATTACTTTGAGACTACATGTAATACATTATGCCCATTGTATACCTACTGTACCCCTAGTGTAGTCAATAAAGTTGGAAGTACGACTGATGTATGTTAAGGCGGTTACCTGGAGTTATGGGAGGAGTTATCCAGCTATTTAACACCAGGCCGCCTCCTCCTCTGGGCTGCTGCTGCTCAGTTTGCCCCACCCCATATCTTTTATTATTTTAAGCATTACCTTGGTGGGCGCTCTTTATTTACGGACCTACACGACCATTGGTTTTCGACACACCACAACTGACTTTTACACAATTTCTCTGCCTTTGCCACTGACAACAACTATTATAAATACATGGCAGAACTACTGCATCTCCTCTCTACCGGAGACATCTGACTACTATTTTGGGGTCAAGAAGGAATTTTTTCCTAGTTTGTGGCAAAATTGGAAGCGCTTCAGACTAGGTTTTTTGCCTTCTTTTGGATCAACAGCAACAACGTATGTGAGGAAGGCTGAACTTGATGGACACAAGTCTCTTTTCAGCTATGTAACTAAAGTGCTAAGTACACGTTAGTACCTTGTAAATAATACATGTATACATTGTATACCTTCACTTCATCCTAACTGGATTAAACTTTAAGCACGCATTAACATTTAATCTGCAATTTATTTATTTTTTTCTGACAGTTTCATTAGCTCTACTTTAATATTCTGTAACTATTTTCAATGGCATGACATCTGCTTTTTAAAAAAAAGAAAAAAAAAAGCTGTCGAATAGTGAGACTAAATTGATGTTTTTAGGCTCGAACTCCCAAGTCCTCCTTAATGGCAAATGAGCATAATAGCCGCAGGAAAGAGATCGGAATCTAAGCGCCTATAGATTAGCGCTTCCAACATCATCTTACAGTCAATTAAATATGTGTCGGGGTAAAGATTAAGCAAAGATCTCAGACTGCTCCATTGATTGTTGTGTATCAGATTTTCCAATGCTATTGACTCAGATTGCTTCCTAACAGTTTACTAATCTGGGATGTGTGCCAAGTGGTAGGGCCCACTTTGGATTCTTGGCTGTGTTTTGAGCTGTATGGAGAGAAGGGGAGGGGGACTGCTGCAAGCTGCGTCCAACTGTGCTTCGGGAATACAGAATAAATGGACGTCTTTGAATCACGGAATGAAGAGAGGGACATAGATTTTGGAAAACCTTGTTATAATAGTTATCATAGCTGGTCTTTATATATTTAGCACACAACTGTATACATTATATAGCACTGTATACAACTACTGTATGCAAATATAACAACTGTATAGCATTTAAAGTGCAAGAATTTACATATACATGTTTTTGTGTATATAAATGTATTTGACACCTTCGGCGGACTGAAAACTGGCTAAACGATAAACTGTAGAGAGTTGTTAATGAAAATGTCCTAAACTGGACAGATGTGATGAGACTAGCACTCTGGGGTTCTGTCCTCGGTCCTCTTTTCTTCTTTTTTTAATTTTATTTATTTTTTAATTTTGCAGATGACACATTTGGTAAGGGACCAATAGGACAGTCTTGGACAAATTGGGGAGCAGGCACGCAAGTGGCAAATGAGATTAATTCTGTTTAAATGCAAAGTTGCACCTTAACTATAAATAACCGTAGACTTGACCTTGTATGTATGGCATCACTCATTTCCTGTTTTTTTTTTTTTTTACATTTTTATTGTATTTATTTATAGTCAAATATGTTGAGTTAGATAAAGTAGAAATCACATAATCCATAATGTTTGCATCAATCGGTTTTACAACTTAAAGGAGCACTATAGTGCCAGGAAAACCAACTCTTTTTCCTGGCACTATAGGGTTATTAGGTCCCCCATTCCTCAGGGCCCCCCTCCCACTGGGCTTAAGGGGTAAAAACCCCTTCAGCCACTTACATTAATCCAGCGCCGCTGGTGACCTCTCCTACCCCTGCCAACGTCTGCTCTGAATGTGCATGCGCGGCAAGAGCCGTGCATGCATTCAAACCGCCCATTGGAAAGTATTATTCAATGCTTTCCTATGGACATCCAGCGTCCTCTCAGTGTGATTTTCACAGTGAGAATCGCTGAAGCGGCCTCTAGCTGCTGTCAGGGAGACAGCCACTAGAGGCCGGATTAACCCTGCAGTGTTAACATAGCAGTTTCTCTGAAACTGCTATGTTTTCAGCTGCAGGGTTAAAACTAGGGGGGACCTGGCACCCAGACTACTTAATTGAGCTGAAGTAGTCTGGGTGCCTATAGTGGTCCTTTAATTTATGTTGCCTTAATTAGGGGTTTCCAGCGGAGAAGCAACCAGTTCTTGTTTGGCATGGACAATGTATGATTCATTTCTCAATTTTTATTTTTATTTTTTTATCCTTTCCTCTGGATTTGTTTGGGCTCATCTGTAGTTCTGTTCTGATTTCCCCTGATGCCCCCCACAGCTATTGATCACATACATGTGCATGTTATTTATTTTTTTATTACTGGGGACATTGTTGTGAATCTACATGTAGAAACCCATGTACAAACCCATGCAGTGCTTGGCCAACAGAGGTAATTCTCACATGCTGCCTCAGTGTGCAGTACTGTACCAATCAATATCCTAATTCCCCTCTTTCAATTTTAATCTACACAAGAATGGTGCAAGGCTTTGCGTCCTTGCCAATATTACCACGAGAACTTGGCATCTCACATACTCCCTCAGAGCCAATTTTAGCCGTTCATGATATGTGGTCTTGGATCAGTAGGCGTGCTTCCAAGAGTAGTTAAAGATGGCCGCCCCCATGGAGCAATAAATAGTAAGCCAGGAAATGAACTAAAACCAGGCATTTTCTTTATGTGTAAGTCACAATATAATACACATGGGCTGCCATACATGTATTCTTTTATTATATAGGACAAAAATATTGACTGGTGCCTTTAAAACGTTAATCCGCAATACTGAACATGCACTTGCAAGCATGTCACGGCCAAGATTACCAGCCATATTATTGATCTCTTGTCCTCTCTTCACAAGTGTTACATAATATTTTCTAGAATTGGTCTCCACAGGCAAAATAGCTTTCTCTTTTTATACGCCCGGCATGATCAGTACTTGTATTTATGACATTTTTGTTGCCATAGCAACTATGTTTATTGGGAAGCTAAAGAAGGAAGCCGGATTTAAAAAAAATAATAAATAAATAAACTGGATGCCATCGGAGGTTAGACTCATGGGTGAGACAAAGATGTCAATATTTCAGTTTGGTACCATAGGACGCCTCAAAATACATACTGGATAGTAAGAACATATGTGCACGATGCCACTACCAAAAAAACAGTAGTGGTATCATCAATATATCAAAACAGTTAAATATAAGAAGAGGATAATATTTAAAGTGGAAAAACATGAGCATATAAAATAGGAGGGCGACTCAGTGGGGGTGAAATTGGGAAGTTGTGGTACCCAGTGATAGATTTTAGACTGCGTATTGCTGTCCCCATAGGTGTGATGTTTAGACAGTTTCACTGTCTGTCTCAGTGTTGTCTCAGGTTGGGGGTCGCAAAACGCTCCTTCCCTTTTCCTGCTGCAGTCTATTCTGGGAGAAGCGGGATGTGCTGGTCATCCGGAAGCAGCCGCCATCTTGTTTGGTTAACTGGATTCAGCAAACTGGGGAAGAGCGGAGACACTGGTTAATATGTTAGGAAGCTGTATAGAATGTGTAGTAAGAAAGTCTTGTGTATATGGTAAGTAATACACTGCCTCTGGATTTGAGACCTCATGCCTGTGTGTATAATTTGAGTAGACACCATGGCACTAAATGTATCCATCTGCATGTTCTAAGAACCAGGCTATAACTGTAGAAATATTATTATTTTTTTATGCAACACCCCCCTCACTCACTTTTCTTGCTTTTTTTTTCATTTTAAATAGCTGACTGGTTAAATGTCTCTGAAGCCTGAATTACCTAGTGATGAGTGGATCATCATTTCTGGCTGTTACTTTCCCTCTATTCTTTATACCGGTCACGTAGATAAAATCTGTTGGCACATTACCGAGCTAAAAAATGTCATCTGTACAAAGCACCTGTTACATTGTCCCTAGATGTGTTTTTTTTTTTTTTTATTCTCTTTTTAAGATTTTTGCTGTGTACATATAAATAATGCCCACAGGCATGGCAGCTGCAGTTGGCATATGCACCCCCACAATAACATCCAGCTCTCCTGCACTGTGGGAGGGAATGGATGGCAACAGATCAGGAAGTAAGCTTCAAGCAAGAATATCATTTTTATAAATCTGCAGAGCAAGTGGGGCAACAGTGCTTTCAATTTTATTATTATTATTATTTTTTTAATCTGTAATAAAAATCATTTAAGAAGAGTTAATGGGTGATACTTCTAGAAATCTAAAAGTGTTGCAATCGGCAGGAACGTTCTATTGGTTTCCATTGTGATTCCTCCTCTTTCAGCAGCTTGCCCCAAAATAGTTTTTGGTCCATTTTTTTGTCTTATTGTCTGATTTCAGAAGAAGAAACATTAGTGCGTGCTAAATGGTATTGCATGATTTTTTTATTTTTACAAGCCCCCTAAGACTGTGTAATACTAGCAGCGTTGGAAGATGGCAAACTCAGCGTTGAGATAATTGCATGGCAAGCTCGCCTTCCAAGCTCATTTTCCACAAAGTGTGATTGACGATGTAGTGTTTAAAGAGATTAATTAGCACCAAGGTGCGCGTCTTGTCCGACCCATTGAGGTTCCTCTCTGAAATAATAACATACCTGCCTGTTTGATTCCACCCTACTGTGTTTTGCCATCTGCCAGAACAAGCACCAGGCAGAGAACGTGTCTGTTCTATCAGAACGACTTGCATTTCACTGTGACAGTCAGTCCGTGCCAACCCTGCTATGTACAAGAGACCCTTTACTGTTAGTTTACAATTTCTGTTAGACCCATTCATTTTTTATTGGGCTGAGTGTGCAGCAGAGGTGAGTTTAAAAAAAAAACAAAACAAAAAAACTTACCTCTGCTGTGCTTATGAGCAATCAGCTGTTTCGTTATCTTTGCATTCCTTACACAAATATGCTGGGAATAATCTTCCAAGTATTCCCTGCAAAGACATGTGCATTTGCAACAGACAAATCGTGAAACGATTTTATTTGCATCAGATTCTAGAATGTGCCAGTGCAGCCTTGCATTAATGCAAATGAAACAAACTTTTTTTGTTTTGTTTATTTAACTCTCTATTAGAACATACCTTTTGTGACAGTTCCCTTTTACATCGACTATAACAATTAACACACATGGTGTTAGCAGGCAGCCGTATCATTTAAAATAGCGGAGTAGAACGCTAAGAGATATTGTGAAAATATAAGATTTTACAGGAAGGGTAGTAGATACTTGGAAACGCCTTTCAGTGGAAGCAGTAATGGCTAATAGCGATATAAATATTATATTAGATACCTGCATTAGCCTTCCAGAGTAAAGGCTAACAGTCTGATCTAACCTACACCATTCACCTGTCGTGTGATTACCTGGAGAATGCCTATTTAATCGAATTCTAAAATGTATTTGGAGACTATTGTCATGGTCATGCAGGATTTCAATTTTAGTCCAATCTATTCTTATTCTTTTCCTTATTTCTTTCTTTCCATACCCCTTCTCTCGTTTTCTTGTCGTCCTGTCTTTAAATCCAAGGCCATTCTACTTTGTGTATTTTTTATTAATAGTTTTTATTGTTTACGTGAAGGTATTTTGTTATCAAATGTTTGAGCCATGGGATTCCGTCATATTAATCTTCAGTCCCATGACCGGGTGTTCTTTCATCATCCTTAGACATGTCCTGTTTTCATAGCTTCAGCCATCTGGTAGATCTCTACCGAATGCTGCCAAGGGATTCACAGTTTCTCCAGCTCAATCAAAAACATCTTCTCCCGCTCACAATCTTGAGTCACAAAGATGAAAGCGCGTAAGATTTAATCAGGCTTCTATGCTACCAGTAATGAGTACAACAGTGTGTAATAATACAGGCATATGGTAACTAGTGCTGAACAGCTTATCTCATCTCCCAAATATCCTCTCCGTGTACTTTATCTTAAAGAACATCTAGCAAGGGGAGTGTGGGGTAAGCACATTGCTATGAATCATCAGGTGTCCTATACGCCTTAGTCAAACAAGGAATCATTATTTAAATGTTTTAATTTTGCCAAGTGATATTTTCCAGAGGCACTGGGACAGCCTGATCCTGAAATTATTCAATGTTCTCTTGCCTCTGTTGTGGCGTTTTTGTAAGAGGAATTGTTTCCATGGTAATTATTTAACTTTTACCACTTTGATCCGTAGTTATTCTTTATAAATAGCCTCTTTGCGTCTTAAATAACATTTGCCGATGCCTGTTACTGTATTCAAGTATCTGCAGATCTAATCATCAATTTTACTACTTGTACAAAAAGGGATGGAACTTTACTAATTAATCTGTATCCGTTAGGTGTTCTCACTTTTACAGCGACTCCAAGCACTGGGATAAAGTCGTATTCATCCACATCAAATCTCCACGCTGGAGAAAGCCACCAATAACCCTTTTATTACCACGATTGTCTAAAATCTTCCAGTATTTTTATTTTTTATTTTTTATTTTTTTTTTATCTCTACATAACATTTTGACCAAAAAACTAAAGAATGGCAACATTGGTTCCTAGCACTATTTAAGTTCTGCAATAAAATTCTAGTGCTTAGAGAATGTTTAATTTAATAATCGTGTGACTGGTGTATTTTAATTGTTTAGGTAGTAGTGTTTTTTTTTTTTGTTGTTTTTTTTTTTAATCTGGAAGCAATGTAAATTGCCTTCTCTATAACAAAAATCTTTGTGACCTCCTTGTTTTTAAATCCTGCACGGAATGTAGCGAAGCAGAAAATTTTAATGTGCTTTGTAACGAATGTAGGACTTAATTTTAATACAAAAAATAGGGTGATGGTTTATGATCCTAATGAAGTATTTACTAGCGAACATCTGCAAGAAGCCTAATGTTTCACAGCCTGGGAATCATTAACAACTTGATTTATGCACATTAATTATTTTACAAGACTAATTGCACTGATCCATCAAAAATGAGAATTACCTGCTTGTCGCCATCCGATTTCTGGGAGCGGTATTTTTCAGGTGAAAGAGGATAATGTACAGGAGCACATGTAGCTGAAAGATAAGCGACAACGTGTTCGTGCTCTAAAAGTCATCAAACAAGCATGATTCATATTTGTCAAAAATACCACACTGCCTTGTCATGTCTGCGTGGAGATAGTGTACCTGACATTTTCTCACCATTTCTGGGTTACGTGGCGTGTAAACTTGGAATTAAACAGGAGTTGCCAGTAGAGTTGCAGGATAGCAAAAACACCAAGGTCTTCAGTCCAAGGATAATTTTTTTTTTTGGCCGATCCCACCATGGAGTTGTTGTGCTATGGGTAGCAAATAATTGTGGGAGTTGTAGTTTTATAACTGATGACTTAAAGCTTTGGGCCACTCTTGACCTACCACTGTGTATATCTGCGTAGGAATTGAATTGAATCGGGATGAAGGCAACCTTTCATAACAAACTCAACGTTCGTGTTGAGCATACATTTAAACATGCAGTTTTGTAAAAGTGATACACTGTCATTGCAGAGACTATCAATAGAATGGGATGTATAAACATATTTGAGCTACCAAAATTCACCTTTTAGAATGAATATGAAATTTCTTACAAAACATCAACAATTCAAGAAAAATACACAGATAAGCCACAACATTACGTGTACATCCCCCTGGTGCAGCCTAAACAGCTCAGATGCCTTGTAGGCATGGACTCCACAAGACCTCTGAACATGTCCTGTGGTATCAAATTGTGAGGTGAGGCCTCCATGGATCGGATTTGTTTTTGCAGCACATTCCACAGATGCTCAATTGGATTGAGATCTGGGAATTTAGAGGCCAAGACAATACCTTGTCATGTTCCTCAAACCATTCCTGAACAGTTTTTGCAGTTTGGCAGGGTGCATTATCCTGCAGAAAGAGGACTTTGCCATCAGAGAACACCTTTGCAATTTCACTGTGTACGTCGTCTGCAACAATCCCTAGGTAGGTGGTAGGTGTCAAAGTAGCATTCACATGAATGCCAGGACCCAAGAACATCGCCCAGATCATAACCCTGCCTTCTTCTCCTAGTGCATCCTGCTGACATCTCTTTTTCCAGGCAAATGACACACACCCAGCCATCCCTCTGATCTAAAAGAAAAGATGATTAATCAGACCAGCAATCTTCTTTCATTGCTCCATGGTCCCCTTCTGAGGCTCACGTCCCAACTGAAGGCGCTTTTGGCTGTGAACAGGAATCATCATGGGTACTCTGACCAGTCTGTGGTTATGCAGCCCCATATACAGCAAACTGTGATGCACTGTGTGTTCTGACACCTTTCTGTCATGGCCAGCATTATGTTTTTCAGCAATTTAAGCTACAGTAGCTCTTCAGTGTGATCGGACCAAGACGGCCTAGTTTTACTCCCCATGTGCATCAATGAGCCTTCGGCACCCATGACCCCGATGCTGGTTCACCAGTTGTCCTTCCTTGCACCAGATTTGGTAGGAACTAAACGCTGCATACCAGGAACACCCCACAAGACTTGCCATTTTGAGATGCCCCGACCCAGCCGTAAAGCCATCACTATTTGGCCCTTCTCAAAGTCACTCAGATATTTTTGCTTGCCCATTTTTTCTGCTTCCAACACATTTGTTCATTTGCTGCCAAATATATTCCACCCCTTGACAGGTGCCATTGTAACAATATATTTAATGTTATTACTTTCACCTCTAAATGGTTTTAATGTTGTAGCTGATCAGTGTCTGCACACATGGCAATTTTAATATAAATACATGCATACAAGATGCCAAAATACCAGAGGAAAAGGCTGTATTGCTTCAGACCTACTGAATAGATGGAACTCTCGAAAGCTGTTTTTAAATGTTATGTTAGTCCAATAAAAAAAATAATTCTATCTATCAAGTCTTTCCACTGCATCTTCTGACTCCTTTAAAATCTATGTTGTTGGTTTTCTCATCTTTCTTAAGCAGTTAAAGGACCACTATAGGCACCCAGACCACTTCAGCTTAATGAAGGGGTCTGGGTGCCTGGTCCCTCTAGGGTTAACCCTGCCTGCTGTAAACATAGAGAAACTGCTATGTTTACAAATGGGTTAATCCAGCCTCTAGTGGCTGTCTCATTGACAGCCGCTACAGGCGCTTCCGCGCTTCTCCCTGTGATTTTCACAGTGAGAAGATGCCAGCGTCCATAGGAAATCATTGAGAATACTTTCCTATGGACTGGCTGAATGCGCATTCAGCCGATGACAACTGAAGGAGGAGGAGAGTCCCCAGTGCCGAGGGAGCCCGGTGCTGGAGAAAGGTAAGGATTTAACCCCTTCTTCCCCCTTCAGCCCGGCGGGAGTGGCACCCTGAGGGATGGGGCACCCTCAGGGCACTATAGTGCCAGGAAAACGAGTTTGTTTTCCTGGCACTACAGTGGTCCTTTAACGTGATTTTAAACGAACACCACCATAACCAGGGAGAGAGGGTACTCCTCTTAACCCCCTCCCCTGAGATTATCAGGGCTGATTCTTCCTACACCCATAACTGTGTACTTCACTACCCTATAGCATCTCTCTGTGTAATGTTGAATATTGTTGTGTAATCCCTCCTCTGCCCATTATGTTCTAAGCTCTATCATTGCCTGTTCTGGGCCGTGTGTTGTGCATTACTTTGCAATCATCCTTTCTCTCCAGTTACAGATATCGGATTGGAGCTCAGAGGCTTTAACATGCTGCCGGTCTCCTTCCAGTCTTACATTTAATTAATCTCTGACCCCAGCATATTGTACATCCACATTATAAAATGTAACTGCTGTGTGCCAAGCCTTCTCATTATCTGACTGAGCCCTTATTCCTGTGGGCATCTCTGGAGAGACTGCATCTTAAACACTCTTACGTTCCCACATAAATATCAATATACACCGATCACTCTGCCTGAGATGCACACACAATTTGCACTTATTCCTGTGCATGCACACAGATTGCTTTAGCTTCTGTGTATGCAATACAGTGTGCAATGAATTTCAAGCACGCAAGCAAAGTGCGCTAAATGTAGTGCATACACACACACACCCGCACATACGGAGGCGGTGCTGATTTGATGCACTCGTGCAAGCTGTGCTAAATTGGGTGCATGCACGCAGGCGGCACATAATTTTGTGTACACAAGCAAGTCATGTTAAATCTGGTGCATGCACACGTAGACTGCCCACAGAGTGCTCAGACTGTTAGGCAAGCACATGTCTTGCTGAATCTTATGCAGGCACAGATCTCACTGGTTCTGAGGCATACGCACAGATCGCGGTATCTGACGTACACAAGATCACATTAAGATGACGTGGACGGGGTTTGCACAGAGCACAAAAACATGACTGTGCCTCACTCTGTTTTAGAAAACTGCGTGCAATGTTTGTATTTTACATTTCCCCAATTTCTGCATGACTTGCAAATAATGCTTACAGAGAGGTGCTGGGCTCTGAGTTTCAGACCGTCCTCATTAGAATTCTCCTAATGCACTGTCTTCTAACTTAGACAAATGGTGCTTTGCTTTCCCTGATCTGAAGATTGGTAATGGAAAGCGCTGTGATTCGCTGTCTGTCTCCGATTCCAGTTGTAACTTTTCTTTGTAATCAATATATGTCACCAGCAGCCACTGATGTGATTCCGATTGCGGGGGGCCCCTGCAACGTCTGCTGAATAGGTTCCCAGGCATGTACCCTTCAAACATAAAAAGAAGCACGTTGTTTAATATTGCCCCTTACTGTATGAGACATTGTTCCTGGTGGCCTTTCAGCAAATTAGAAACAGAGGTATGTGTTTGCACTGACAAAGTCCATAATCAGGAAAGTTGTTAAGACCTAGCGCTGTAGACCATTCCAAGTTGCCATAAATAACAAATAATTTGCCTGACTCGAGGGACCACGCTCCCAATGGGAAGTAAAATTGCTTTATATCCCTTTTTATACTCTGTATCCTCATAGGTTGTGAGCTGAGCTTTTTGGTGAGCAGGATATTGGGACAGGGGATCACAAATCAGGACTGCCCATATGATTTTAAATAACTGCTTTCCCTATAGCAATGGCATGTATAATTGTGATCCAAATTATTCAACCCCCATTGAAAATCAGATTTATTGTCAAAATTTACAGACTTTCAGCTGTTTGCAATAAATAAATCAAACAAAAGTAATTAAAATAGATCAACACAATAAATGTGTCAAGTGGTTTCCCCAAATTCAACTGAAAATGCAACCTTAATCACTTCTCCATTCTCAAAATTCTTCAATCTCATCATGGCAAGCATCTTCTTAGTAGAGCACCGTTTTGCTGCAAATGAGATGCATAGCCAGACACCAGCTTCTGGCAGCATTCCTAATGAATCTTAGAACATTGCTCATGAGCATTGGCCTCCAGTTCAGAAATATTCTTGGGTTTGCGTGCTGCAAGTGCCTTCTTCAAATCCTACCAGAGATTTGCCATGGGGTTCAAGTCAGGTGACTGTGATGGCCACTCTGCAACCAAGCCTTGGTGGAATTTGAGGTATCTTTGGGATCATTGTCATGTTGGAAGGTCCCAAGCTTTAGCTAGCTCACAGACAGCATGATGTCTTCTTCTAGAATGTCCTGATACTTCAATGAAGTATGCATAGCAGCCCCAGAGCCACCATCATGCTTAACTGTAGGCAGAGTGTTCTTTTCAGTGTATGCTTAATTCTTCTTCCTCTAGACATACCGCTGATCCAGAGGGCCAAAAAGTTCCTGTTTTATTTAATTGCTCTACAGAACAGAAGCCCCAAACTTCTTTGGCTTTTTTAAAAATATGATTTCGAGCATATTGGAGCCAACCTTTCTTGTGCTTTTGGGTGAGTAGTGGTGTACGTCTTGGACTTCTGCCATGGAGACCTTCTGCGTATAGTACGCACCTTTCTGTGCTCACTGAAACCTCAGTGCCTGTTGCCACCAAGTCTTGCTGCAGGTCTTTTGCAGTCACTCAAAGGTTTTTCACAACTTGTTTTCTCAAACATCTGGCTGCAGCCATTGATGGCTTCCCGTCCAGGAAGTGTAAACCCTGTTCCTTCAACTTTGAACTTGCAAACTATGCTTCAGACAATGTCTTGAAGAACATTCAGTGCCTTTGCTATCTTTTTGTATCCTACTCCTTTTTTGTGAAGGGCAATAATCTCTTCTCTTAACTTTTTGGAACATTCTTTTGATTTTAGCAATATTTCTAAATGTGACACTCAAAAAACTCCTAGCCAGTTCAGGTATTTCAAGTGTTTCAGCTCAAACACACCTGGTGCAACTAATGAAGCCCTTGATTAGTTGCTTTTGCTGTGCTTGAGAACCTGTTTTGCATATTGTGCTGTTGTGACGGATTCTATTCTGGGGGTTGAATAATTTTGAGACTGAAGAAGTCAATATTAGTTATGAGAAACCACATCATTGAGTCGAGCTATTTCAACTGCTTTCAGTTTGTTTGATTTGTTCAATTCAAACAGCTGAAAGCCTGTAAAATTTGACAATAAACCTGATTTTTAATGGGGGTTGAATAATTGTGATTACAACTGTAGTTGCTACGTGACTAAAGTGCTCCATTCATTTTGACTGTCACGATAATTTATCTGGATAATTTGTATTTCTAAAACGCTGTACAATAATATAGACCAGGCATAGGCAACCTTCGGCACTGCAGATGTTTTGGACTACACCTCTCATGATGCTTTCTAAGCATTACCTGTGTAAGAGCATTATGGGGGATGTAGTCCACAACATCTGGAGTGCCGAAGGTTGCCTGTCCCTGTTATAGACCAATAGAATGTTCATGTATAGCATTTAACTGTAAATGTCGCAATGGTTTTTCTTTTGTGACATGTCTACTAACATATCCCAGCAGACACAGGTTCGTATAAATCAGCTGATTTTAGAAGATGAAATAAACCTGTACAGTAACGATCAAAGCAATGGTGCTTTTAAATCTAATCATCTGAAATGCGGCTAAATTAGTAACTCGATAATTGCTGAACATTTGCACGTGCCCATCTCTCACAATTTATGTGCGTATAAAACAACGGAACCTCTTCATTAGAATGACCATACAGCCTCAATGGGTAGTTCGCATTTCGTTACATGCCGGGAGTAGCGGAATTAATCTTTTGTGTACATCCAAAAATACACAAAGTCTAATTTGCTAATCCCGCTATGCCTTTGATTCAATACATTTGACTGCTTTTAACTGCAAAGTGTTTTCAAATTAAGAAGACTGCGACAAAGTACTTTTCTCATATCCCGTCACCTGTCAGATAGCGATGGTTTACACAGTTTATTTCCTTTTAAGACCGTTCAGCTCTGCGGTAAGGTGAGAGACAATTAAAGCAGTGTGTTTGCAGATGTGGGTGTTAATATTCATTATAGAGGTTTTTTTTTTTTTTTTTTCATCTTTCTTTTTCTAATTTAGTTGCTTTGTGCAGCCTTGTTCTTGCAGCCGATGTCGTTAATAATGTTGGGGTTTTGTCTGTGAAATCACAGTGATTTGAAAACGTAGTCTGTATGTTGGAGGTGAAGGTATTGTATACTTGTCATTGTCTTCATCCGTTATCGGGAAACTGGGTGCGCTTTAAAATGGAGAACAGGAAGACTGATCTGGATTCTGTAATTTTTATTAAGAAAACGCGATCTTCTTGTTGGGCGACTGTTGTTTAGGGCTTTCGAGTAAGCTGTCAGTGAATACATGCATATTGTACAGAATTATACTATAGTTGGTAATTTACAAACCTTAATTTTATCATTTTATTGTTGCATTCAATAGAATCCTAATATATCAAATCTATATTCTTGGATTAGTTGCAAATTATCACTTGGCTTCAGATATGATGGCATATTTTTTTTTATATATCTCGCTCACCCGGGACATACCCATGAGCTCTTTGTTTTTTTTCTGGTTTCCAGTTTTTTTAATGCTTTATCCTTCCCCCTCCTTTTATTTCTATCCTCCTATTCACACTTTGCTTCTTTTCTTTAACTTTTTCTCCCCTAATTATCTTTTCTTTTCCTCCTCTCATTTTCCACCCTCCCTTTCCCTTCCCCCTCTTCTGCTTTTCCTCTGCGTTTTCCTTTTACCTTCCTTTTCGTCATCCTGTGTTTTCCTTACGGTTGTTTTTTTTCCCTTTTAGTGGTAGGCACTGTATTTCAAGTTTTTGATATTTGGAAAGAGTGACCTTTTAGTATTTTATTTCTCACCTTATAACTATGGAAACTCTAATTTCACCACGGTAATAGCTAACGGTATGCTGTGATCGGAAATGAGCAGGTTGTGTGCTACTAATGCCTTCTCACACACAGCACTTATTATTATCCTGGCTCTGCTTTTCATTTTCTAAACCCGGTCTGTTTGATTCTGTTCAATGAAATGTGAAGAGAGACCGGCATGGGTCATTGGTATCCCCATCTTGCCATTTGGTACACGGTGCATTAGAAGGCCAAGACCTTTTGTATTTTGTGTAGAGAGCAGAGAATGCAGACTTCCAGCGGAGGAACGCACAGCAGAGCATATGAGTCACAGATGCTCTAAGTGCCTTGGCTATGAGTCTGACACCCTAGGAAGGTGTAGAATTATTGATCCATGTCAAAGTTTTAGCTTCAAAAGGATGTCAGAAGATTCATCACAAACCCTTTAGTTCTCTGCAGGAATATTGAAGTGCTTTGGAGAGAGGCACCAAGGATTGCTTTCTGTCTGTGGCATCACACAGAACACAAAATCGCTCACACTGTACAGTTACAGCTCCCATTATACAGACACACACTGTACAGATACATCCCCATTATATACAATTTTACACCAATACAGATACAGCTCCCATTATACAGACACACACTGTACACAGATACGGCTCATTATACAGACACACTGTACAGATACAGCTCGGCATACAGACACACACTCTACAGATACAGACACACACTGTACAGATACAGCTCCCATTATACACAGACACACACTATACAGATACAGCTCCCATTATACAGACACACACTATACAGATACAGCTCATAATATACAGACACACTATACAGATACAGCTCCCATTATACAGACACACACTGTACATATACAGCTCCCAATATACAGACACACACTGTACAGATACAGCTCCCATTATACAGACACACACTGTACAGATACAGCTCCCAATATACAGACACACACTGTACAGATACAGCACCCATTATACAGACACACACTATACAGATACAGCTCCCATTATACAGACACACACTGTACAGATACAGCTCCCATTATACAGACACACACTGTACAGATACAGCTCCCATTATATACAGACACACACTGTACAGACACAGCTCCCATTATACAGACACACACTGTACAGACACAGCTCCCATTATACAGACACACACTGTACAGATACAGCTCCCATTATACAGACACACACTGTACAGATACAGCTCCCAATATACAGACACACACTGTACAGATACAGCTCCCAATATACAGACACACACTGTACAGATACAGCTCCCATTATACAGACACACACTGTACAGATACAGCTCCCAATATACAGACACACACTGTACAGATACAGCTCCCAATATACAGACACACACTGTACAGATACAGCTCCCATTATACAGACACACACTATACAGATACAGCTCCCATTATACAGACACACACTGTACAGATACAGCTCCCATTATACAGACACACACTGTACAGATACAGCTCCCATTATACAGACACACACTGTACAGATACAGCTCCCATTATACAGACACACACTGTACAGATACAGCTCCCATTATACAGACACACACTGTACAGATACAGCTCCCAATATACAGACACACACTGTACAGATACAGCTCCCATTATACAGACACACACTGTACAGATACAGCTCCCAATATACAGACACACACTGTACAGATACAGCTCCCATTATACAGACACACACTGTACAGATACAGCTCCCATTATACAGACACACATTGTACAGACACAGCTCCCAATATACAGACACACACTGTACAGATACAGCTCCCATTATACAGACACACTGTACAGATACAGCTCCCATTATACAGACATACATTATACAGACATAGCTCCCAATATACAGACACACACTGTACAGATACAGCTCCCATTATACAGACACACACTATACAGATACAGCTCCCATTATACAGACACACACTATACAGATACAGCTCCCATTATACAGACACACACTGTACATATACAGCTCCCAATATACAGACACACACTGTACATATACAGCTCCCATTATACAGACACACACTGTACAGATACAGCTCCCATTATACAGACACACACTGTACAGATACAGCTCCCATTATACAGACACACACTGTACAGATACAGCTCCCATTATACAGACACACACTGTACAGATACAGCTCCCATTATACAGACACACACTGTACAGATACAGCTCCCATTATACAGACACACACTGTACAGATACAGCTCCCATTATACAGACACACACTGTACAGATACAGCTCCCATTATACAGACACACACTGTACAGATACAGCTCCCATTATACAGACACACACTGTACAGATACAGCTCCCATTATACAGACACACACTGTACAGATACAGCCCCCATTATACAGACACACACTGTACAGATACAGCTCCCATTATACAGATACAGCTCCCATTATACACACTGTACAGATACAGCTCCCATTATACAGACACACTGTACAGATACAGACACACACTGTACAGATACAGCTCCCATTATACAGACACACACTGTACAGATACAGCTCCCATTATACAGACACACACTGTACATATACAGCTCCCATTATACAGACACACACTGTACAGATACAGCTCCTAATATACAGACACACACTGTACAGATACAGCTCCCATTATACAGACACACACTATACAGATACAGCTCCCATTATACAGACACACACTGTACAGATACAGCTCCCATTATACAGACACACACTGTACAGATACAGCTCCCATTATACAGACACAGCTCCCATTATACAGACACACACTGTACAGATACAGCTCCCATTATACAGACACACACTGTACAGATACAGCTCCCATTATACAGACACACACTGTACAGATACAGCTCCCATTATACAGACACACACTGTACAGACACAGCTCCCAATATACAGACACACACTGTACAGAGACAGCTCCCATTATACAGACACACACTGTACAGACACAGCTCCCATTATACAGACACACACTGTACAGACACAGCTCCCAATATACAGACACACACTGTACAGATACAGCTCCCATTATACAGACACACACTGTACAGAGACAGCTCCCATTATACAGACACACACTGTACAGACACAGCTCCCATTATACAGACACACACTGTACAGATACAGCTCCCAATATACAGACACACACTGTACAGATACAGCTCCCATTATACAGACACACACTGCACAGATACAGCTCCCATTATATTAGACACACACTGTACAGATACAGCCCCATTATACAGACACACACTGTACAGATACAGCCCCATTATACAGAGACACACTGTACAGATACAGCCCCATTATACAGACACACACTGTACAGATACAGCTCCCATTATACAGACACACACTGTACAGATACAGCTCCCAATATACAGACACACACTGTACAGATACAGCTCCCATTATACAGACACACACTGTACAGATACAGCTCCCATTATACAGCTCCCATTATACAGACACACACTGTACAGATACAGCTCCCATTATACAGACACACACCCATTATACAGACACACACTGTACAGATACAGCTCCCATTATACAGACACACACTGTACAGATACAGCTCCCATTATACAGACACACACTGTACAGATACAGCTCCCATTATACAGACACACACTGTACAGATACAGCTCCCATTATACAGACACACACTGTACAGATACAGCTCCCATTATACAGACACACACTGTACAGATACAGCTCCCATTATACAGACACACACTGTACAGATACAGCTCCCATTATACAGACACACACTGTACAGATACAGCTCCAATATACAGACACACACTGTACAGATACTGCTCCCAATATACAGATACAGCTCCCATTATACAGACACACACTATACAGATACAGCTCCCATTATACAGACACACACTGTACAGATACAGCTCCCATTATACAGACACACACTGTACAGATACAGCTCCCATTATACAGACACACACTGTACAGATACAGCTCCCATTATACAGACACACACTGTACAGATACAGCTCCCATTATACAGACACACACTGTACAGATACAGCTCCCATTATACAGACACACACTGTACAGATACAGCTCCCATTATACAGACACACACTGTACAGATACAGCTCCCATTATACAGACACACACTGTACAGATACAGCTCCCAATATACAGACACACACTGTACAGATACAGCTCCCATTATACAGACACACACTGTACAGATACAGCTCCCATTATACAGACACACACTATACAGATACAGCTCCCAATATACAGACACACTGTACAGATACAGCTCCCATTATACAGACACACACTGTACAGATACAGCTCCCATATACAGACACACACTGTACAGATAATGTATTATTTAGATATATTTCCCAGCAGGCTCAATGATCCCCTCCCCCTCCAGCTGTCACCTACACAGTGCAGGATCCTGATGTCAACACCGGAAGTAGCATCTCTGAGGAGCTCTAAACACACGAGATGTAATCAACTGTCTTTTAGTGACGCTTCCATCTACTTTTCCTGTACCGGAAGTGATGTCATTCTGGCTTTGATGCTTAGAGGGCCATATTGATTTTGGGTAAGGGAAGTACAATACATTAAAATGGTTGTCAGAACAGAAGATGTGAATATGAAAACACTAATTTCCACAGGCTGTGCATGAAACTAGTCATTAAAAATCATCATTTTTTTCTTTAACTAATAAAATGAATTCTACAGAACATAATTAGCCATTAAAGAAATACTATAATGTAAGGAATACAAACCAGTTATGCTGTATATTCCTAGTGGCAAATTAAAGGGACAATATAGTCCCCTAAACAAATTTAGCTTAATGAAGCAGTTTTGGTGTATACAACATGCCCCTGCAGCTTCACTGCTCAATCCTCTGCCATTTACGAGTTAAATCCCTTTGTTTATGAACCCTAGTCACACCTCCCTGCATGTGACTTGCACAGCCTTCCATAAACACTTCCTGTAAAGAGAGCCCTATTTAGGCTTTCTTTAATGCAAGTTCTGTTTAATTAAGATTTTCTTATCCCCTGTTATCTTAATAGCTTGCTAGACCCTGCAAGAACCTCCTGTATGTGATTAAAGTTCATATTAGAGATTAAGATACAATTATTTAAGGTAAATTACATCTGTTTGAAAGTGAAACCAGTTTTTTGTTTTTTTCATGCAGGCTCTGTCAATCATAGCCAGGGGAGGTGTGGCTAGGGCTGCATAAACAGAAACAAAGTGATTTAACTCCTAAATGACAGCGAATTGAGCAGTGAAATTGCAGGGGAATGATCTATACACTAAAACTGCTTTATTTAGCTAAAGTAATTTAGGTGACTATAGTGTTTCTTTAATAGAGAACAGGGAGAATAGGGCAAGCCAGAGATACAATTGGTACACAAATAAAGGGGGGTAGCCCCAAATAGAAACTATGGAATAGAAGTAGTGTTCCAAGGAAAGGGCTGGGATAAGAGTAAAATATGGATCCAGACAAGGAAATATACATGGAAAACAAATACATTTAATTGAAAAAAACTATTAAAATTGCCCTTTGGCAAGACAAAACAATAGTGCTCATGTACTGTGAGTAAACCCTAAAGTGAAAAATAAATATATCAAAATTAGGGATACGAAAGGTGTAAACAAAATAAACACCAACTGGTATGATTACTCAATGCGTGGTGTTAGTGAATACACTCGTACTACCTATAATGGGCCTGATCAAGGTAGCGCGTAACTCCCCTAAAGACTGTAAAATTCTATGCACACGTCTGTGCCAAGAATAATTACAAAAATACTCAATAGAGTAAAGTAATAGGGGATAGCCCTTGATTCTTTTTTTCCTGATGCATATTTGATGCATGTGAGTGCGGTATTAATATTTATATTTTCTATTAACTGCAGATTTTAGCACCACTAATGTTACTGTTTTAGATCTAGATATTTTATTAGGGAGAATAAAATTCACACAAAAAAACGCACTTTAAGAAAGCTCATGTCAATAATTTTATAGGAACTGACAGTTGTCCTTATAAAAGTTGGCTGGATAGCATACCTGTCATAGATAAAGGTAAAGAAAGGGTTACAGTCTTTGCCTTAGTTTAAGTCCCTTCACGTCTGCAGGGGTTAAAAGCTAAATTGTTTCTCTCGGGAAAGAGAACATTTGCTTTAACCTTGTAGATAAGATGTTCTCAAGTAAGCCATAACACTTTCTGAAATAAGCTATTGTTGCTTTGGTCTGGTTTTCTTTATACACACACGCGCACACACACACACACACACTTGCGCAGTAGATTAATTGCCATTTCATATATACAATGTTCTCCCATTAAAGATCGAGAGATGATTTTCTAACTACAACGAAGTGTCTGTGGTTTTATCAGTTCTTCCGAGCGCTCGTATAGCTAACTAATTAGGAGCCCTAGTTATCTCTCTTGGATGATTGAGCTATATCATACCGAAAAGTCAACTGCTTAGACTAAGGAGAAATTACACAGAAATCGAAACATTTAATACTCAAGCAATCGATATTGTAACGGATCACCTGGCACCCCGAATGGGTACCTCCGTTGATGGATGCTCCTAGCGCTTCTTGAGGATTCCAAGCACTCTAGCCAACACCACAACCACCGCAGGCCAACCTCTCTTCCTTCAGAGCGAAGCAGGAACAAGCTCTTAAAAGAGCTTTGGAGTGTTTATAGCAATCCCTTGTAGCAGCAACAAAGGATACACCAACAAAGCAAAACATTTCAACATAATATAGTATATCGAATTAGTACATGAGTACGAAAAATACAAAAATGGTAGGCAGTAGATATCGGTTATAGGGTAGTACAACATATTGTAGGCAATATCATATGAGAATTTCAAACATAGACAAAGTGTTAGACAACTATAGTATGAACAGATAAACAGTACAGGAGTCCCTAAGGACAGAGGGGACCAAATTATGCCTGAAGATTATGATCTGAGGTCACGGGTTACAATAATGAGCCTAAGTAATTGCATTGAGTGTGAAGATGTGATTGTAAATGAGAGTTCTGGCTTGAACTACATCCTAGTGTCTCTGGGGGCCTTGTACTGAGCACGGACAACGGGGCATTGCAAAACTCCCACACAAAAAAAGCAGCAAATATGTCCCCCTAGAAACAAATATGTCCCCCTAGTCCATCCCTAGGATGCCGTTAAGGAAAAAATGCTAGTGCAGCTTGTGGAGCTTACTCAGAAGTATGCATTGAGGCTTGAGTGGTATCCACACCCCCTGAACTGTGTTAGCAGTAGGATGCTGTGCCTTAGAAAAGGTCCCCCTTGTTCCTGCCAACAGGCGAACTGGGTTTCGGACAGTCACTTTAGGAGCAGGTAAGTAGCCATAAACAGAAATAAAAACGCCAACATTAGCATAAACTGTTATTACTTGGCAGGGTTATCTCCCACCGGCCATCACACGCCCAGGTCTGCACTTTATCAAGACGTCTGTTAGCTGCAGCAGATAGTGCTGTGTCCAGGAAGTCTGGGATAGCTCGGAATTTGGGACTGTGTATTGGAAGATGTTTTGGAGTTTGTTTGCCATTGAGTTTTTGAATACCTTTTAAGGCCCTCTTAACGGAATAGGTATATTATTAGGGAATGATGTAGGTATATGATGCCGTACGCTGGTAAGATAGTTTGATGGTGTTTTGAGCTCATTTGAGGCAAAAAGTAGTGAAGGCGACCAGTGTTTCATTGGAAAAAGTGTTTTTATTATTTGAAAATCTGCAACAAACTTGTTAAATATTTTGAGGGCTCTATTATACGTTTTCCTTCCATTATCGGATAGTCCCATTTGAGCTAGAGTCTTACTGTGAAATAATAGAACCTTCAGTCCATGACTGGTCCCAGAAGTCCGGGGTCTGTTGCCAATTTTTTTGCTGTAGGATAAACTCTGATGAATTCCTGAAATTTAGTATTAGCGGCTGTGTTATATATTCCAGGAATATGAGTGCATACAATATAAAACTGGTGAGTAGCAGCCAGCCAGGTTAATTACATTACTAATTTCATAATGATTAAGGAGTTCAAACAACCTCTATTTATTATGTGGCACAGACTGACTGTGTGATGTAAACTGGCTTCTCTATGGCTAAAAAATCATCCAGGTAGTGTATTACAACTGGGCATCTGCAGTTGTTAAGAAGGAGCTAGCACAAAGTTTCTGCGAAAATATAAAAGATCTTACTTTTTGCCCCGAACGTGCGTTTGGTAACAAAAAAATACTAGTTTTCCCACTTAACTCCATGCAAATGCCTCAGTGCAGGATGAATCAGTAGGAGTTTGAAAGCATTAGCTATGTTTGTTTTGCTTAATCAAGCACTCTTTCCAGCATCGATAATTGCTATAATTGCATCATCTACCTTTGAGTATAATAGGGAGAAATCCTGTGATGGTATCAGAGAATTTAAACTAAGTGTGGTTGAGGAAGGAGAAGCTGATTAACCGTTTATTGTTAAACATGCCGGTTGCAATACGAAGAGGGCTAATTCTCCAGTTGTAAAAATGGGGGGGAGAGGTGAATGGGCCTATACTAAAACACTGTTCTAGTTCTGTATTTCATTTTGACTTTGCATATTGCAGGCTTTTGGTGGCAGAATGATTGATAGATTGGCACATTCTGTTGTACCCATGAGGACAGATATTATAACTGTATGGAATTTGTACGTAAAACCTGAAGCTAGGCACTCCACCAGACGAGGTGATGGGTGATGTGCTAAGCTAAGCCTAACTTCAGGTTGGGGCAAGGTGAAGTGCCACTAGTTAAGGCGGTGAAGCCTAGGAATCTATTATTCTATTGGGTCCTTACCAACACTAATAAGCCAGTTCACCTTACTGGACCTAAATGGCAGGAACGTGTTAATGACATAATGCATAAATACGGTGCAGCACTGTAAATACAACTAGTACTTGAATGTAGAAAACCAAAACATAAAAGGGCATTAGTGCAGATACCTCTAGACATATATGTTGTATAGTTTTAATATGCAAAGCACCCTCACATGCTTAGAGCCAATATGTGCATCTGGCTTGAGTGTGAAGCGTAGTAGGACAATTTTAGGAGGTCCTAATCCTTCTTCTTATTGGTGTAACACAACTGTATAAACAAAGAAAATCCCATAGAGCAGCACCGTAATAAGTATAAGTTTAGAGGCACTCATGTGATCCATGTTCATCAGTATGCACATCAATGATTGAAGGTTTAGTTAGGAGTCTTCTGCCATTTAAGTTAAAAACATCCTTGGTCCTACAAAATGAATGTTAAATGCAAAATTTGAAAAGTAATTACATATGTCCATAAACTGATTATTAGAGCAACCAAAACTTGTTTTGCCCTTATCCACTCCAGTGTGAATGTGTCTCTACCATCCACTCAGTGTGAGTTTATCTCTCTCATCTACTCAGTATGAATGTGACTCTACCATCCACTTAGTGTGAGTTTGTCTCTCCCATTCACTCAGTGTAAGTGTGTCTCTCTCCCATCCACTCAGTGTGAGTGTGTCTCTCTCATCTACTCAGTGTGAGCGTGTCTCTCTCCCATCCCCTCAGTGTGAGGGTGTCTCTCTCCAATCCCCTCACTGTGAGTGTGTCTCTCTCCCATCCCCTCAGTGTGAGTGTCTCTCAATCTCCTAGTTCTGGTCCATCAATTAGTCCTGGTGGGGCCATGCCACCAGGTGGCACCATGACAAGGGCAGCATTGTGCCAACTCTATACCTTTAACAAATCAGCTGTGCAGGGCCCAGGGCACCTATTTGCATATATACTACTACTACTATGAGTACTGCTATGTATTTATATGCAGTCCTGGGCCCCTGCTGGTGTATCATTTGAAGAAGGGGCTTAGGAGTGTAATCTTGAACCTCCTGCAGCATCAGATCTTCTCTCCCAACATGCATTGCGTGACATGAGGAACATTGCCATAGCAACCCACGGCAATGCTCATGCAGCTCTTGAGAAGAAAGGACTTGATACTGTGCCACTGGACCACCAGGGAATCTAGTATGCCCCCGTCCTGGGTTTTGGGGGAGGAGAGATGCATTTTATCTTTGGACTTAGGCAGCACAATGTCATAGGCCGACCCTGCTCACTCTGATCCACTCACATTGAGTGGTATCTCTCCCACCCATTCACAGTGAGTGTGTCTTTCTGTCATCCCGTCAGCATGAATGTGTATCTCTCCCATCCCCTCAGTGCAGGGCTGGCAAGGCCTAGAGTGCACTGGCCTTGTTGGCACAATACATTCCCTACCTGCCAGTCACTTCATGTAGCATGGCCAAACGCACCGCAGAAGAGAATCTTCTGTATCCTCTACTTGGTCTGACAGGAAGTGCTCCCAGACTGAGTAGAGGATATAGACAATTCTACACCATAATTTGGCCACGCTACAAGTAGGTACACTGGCACAAAAGAAGAGGAAAGACATCAAAAAGGACAAAGAAACACATGGGACTGAGGGGTGACAAAGAGAGACAGAGAGGAGCAGGGCAGTCAAAGGGGCAAGAGGGGCAAAGAGACACACCCTGGGGCTGGGGTGGCAAAGACACTCACACAGAGGAACTTGGGGTGACAAAGGGACACACAGAGAGGCTTGGGGGGGAAAAGAGACACACAGAGGGTCTGAGGGGCACAAAGAAACACACAGAGGGGCTGGGGGGACATAGAAGACTGGGAGTGGCAAGGTGACAAACAAAGGGGCTGGGAGGGGCAAAGAGACACACAGAGGAGCTTCATGGGGAGACACAAAGCAGAGCTGGGGGATAGAGAGATGCACATAGGGACTGGAAGGGGCAAAGAGACAGACAGAGGGATGGGGGTCAAAAATACACAAAGAGGGGCTGGGGAATGATAAAGAGACATACAGGGGGCTGGGTGGGTAGAGAGAGACAGAGTGGCTTGGGGGAACAAAGAGACAGACAGGAGGGGCTGGGTGGACAAAGAGACACACAGATGGGCTGGGAATGATAAAAAGACATACAGGGGGCTGGGTGGGTAGAGAGAGACAGACAGAGTGGCTTCAGGGGGAGACAAAGAGACACAAAGCAGAGCTGGGGGACAGAGAGATGCATATAGGGACTGGAAGGGGCAACGAGACACACAGAGGGATAGAAGTCAAAAATCCACACAGAGGGGCTGGGGAATGATAAAAAGACATACAGGGGGCTGGGTGGGGAAAAAGAGACAGAGTGGCTATGGGGACAAAGGGGTGACACGGGGGGCTGGGAGGTGACAAAGAGACACACAGAGGAGCTGGGGGACAGAGAGATGCACAGAGGGACTGGGAGGTGGCAAAGAGACACAGAGGGGGCTAGAAGTGATAAAGGCACACAGAGGGATTGAGGGGACATAAAGACACACAGAGGGCTGGGGGTGATAAAGGCGCACACAGAGGAGTGGCAAGGTGACAAACAGAGGAGCTGGGGATGATAAAAAGACATACAGGGGGCTGGCTGAGTAGAAAGAGACAGAGTGGCTTGGGGGAGCAAAGAGACAGACAGGAGGGGCTGGGTGGACAAAGAGACACAAAGAGGGGCTTCAGTGGGAGACAAAAAGACACACAGAGGAGCTGGGGGACAGAGAGATGCATATAGGGACTGGAAGGGGCAACGATGCACACAGAGGGATGGGGTCAAAAATCACACAGAGGGGCTGGGGAATGATAAAGAGACATACAGGGTACTGGGTGGGGACAAAGAGACAGAGTGGCTATGGGGACAAAGAGACACAGAGGGGCTGGGAGGTGGCAAAGAGACACACAGAGGAGCTGGGGGACAGAGAGATGCACAGAGGGACAGGGATGTGACATAGAGACACACAGGGGGTTAGGAGTGATAAAAAGGCACACTGAGTGATTGAGGGGATATAAAGACAAACAGAGGACTGGGGGTGATAAATACATACAGAGGGACAAAGAGACAAAGAGGACAAACAGATGCAAACAGAGGGACCTGGGGGGAGACATAAAGACACACAAAGGGATGGGGGAGACAAAAACACAAACAGGGGGGATGAGGGAGGAAAGAGGCACACCGACTGGCTAAGGGGTTCAATGAGGAACACAGATGGGTCAGAAGAGACAAAAAGAAACACAGAGGGCTGGGATTGATACAAATCTTTTGGGGAACAAAGAGACATACAGAGGGCTGGTTAACAAAAATCAGAGGAACTAGGAGGGACAATGAGGCAGACAGAAGGGCTGCAGGAGACAGAGAGACACACAGAGGGCTGGAGGTGATAAAAAGACAAACAAGGGGTGCTGGGGGGACACAAAGACACACAGTGGGACCGGGGGGACATATAGACAGACAGAGGTGTAGCGGATCCCCGGGTGTTTTAAGGTGATAAAAGGACAAACAGGGGGAGCTGGGGGGACACAAAGACACACAGTGGGACTGAGGGGACATATAGACCCCCAGATAGCTAAGTCATGGAGCCCATTCGTGTAACAAAAGACTATAGGAAAGACTTTTGGCTCCATGGCGATTAAACTGTATGTATGTGATCTGAGCGCCATTCGGTAATAATGTGCGCTCAGATCTAAGCTATCTGGGGATATGTAGAATGTATGTGTTTTATTAATTATTTGCAACATTGTGTATTTTTGTGTCTTTTTACTAACATGTGCTCAATGGAGTTTTGCCTCTGTCTTGGGAGATAATTGGATTACTTCCCAATTATCTCCAGGATAGAGAGGATTGTGATGTAATTGTGGGAGTGTTTAAAGGTGTATGTCTGCGATTGGTCAGTGTTTACTTTGTGTCCCAGTCTTCCATCTGGTCCCCTAGGGGAGTGTCCACCAGGTGGAAGACCTGCATAAAAGCCGGGCAGGTAGCCCCAGTAAATCAGTTCTGCTTGACCCTCAAACGAAGTGTCGTCTCGTTCTTGGGGGGAATTGGATTGTATGCTGTTACAGTGTGACTGCCAGGAGTGTAAGCTGTTCATATGGTTTTTCCTGTTCGGCTGTTTAACAGCATTCGTGTGTTTCCTGTTCTGGAGTTGGAAGATTCGTATGGTTCCAGTTCGGTAGTTGGAGAATTTGTGGGTTTGCAGTTCGGGAGATTGGTGATTGCAGTAGCTGCCTGTGCATCTGAAAGGGGACTATCATTTGCATAATAATTTGGAACAGGGTGTAAACCAAGCAACGCTGTGGAACTATTTTCGGGGATGTACAGAGCCCCAAGCCCAGATTTTGTATGATGGTTTCTCGAGCTCTGTACATCCAATAGCCCTGCTCTTTGCAGGGATCATAATAAGGACACAGGGTTATCCAGCTATGTATGTTTCATGTGTGTACCCCATTCTCTTCCCGGGGAGAGGAGTCCCTAAATGTTCCCCATCTATGTAATGTGTTATACTGTTTGTAACTGTGTCCTGTTGGTATCTGACAGAGTGGGAGATGGTTATCTGTAACCCATCCCCCCTCTCCTGCCTGGGACAAAGGAAAGTGCATTAAAACAGTGGAGACCCCCTGTGGCGGAACCAACCTCGCTACTGGCCACTGGAGGAGCCTGGTCGCCCACCTCCTGCCACTGGACTATGACCCCATGTTAAAAACCTTTTATTTCCCCTGAAGAAAGGCTTATTCGTGCCTTTCTTCCTGGGTGTTCGGTAGATAGAATCTACAGAACAAACTACCGACCGATCGACCACATGGGAACTGGAGTGTGCCATCAATTAACCACAGCTTAATCGACGAGCGCTGGGTGGCCTTTGTTCGTTTGCCAAACTAGTGGCAGCGGCCATTTTAAACTCCCGAATGGCCAGCAGTGTTCAGCTCCAAATCTATGGAGCTCAAAATGGACACTTATTTGCACGAACACCGCTGATGTGCGCTCAGATCTAAGCTATCTGGGGATATGTTGAATGTATATGTTTTGTGTAATATTTGCAACATTGTATATTTTTCTGTCTTTTTGGTAACATGTGCTTAATGGAGTTTGCCTCTGTCCTTAGAGATAATTGGATTACTTCCCAATTATCTCCAGGACAGAGAGGAGGGATTGCAATGCATTGTGGGATTTGTTTAAATGTGTAAGCTTGTGATTGGTCCTTTTACCCTTTGTGTCTCAGTTTCCCATCTGGTCCCCTAGGGGAGTGTCCACCAGGTGGAAGACCTGCATAAAAGCCGGGCAGGTAGCCCCAGTAAATCAGTTCTGCTTGACCCTCAAACGAAGTGTCGTTTCGTTCTTGGGGGGAATTGGATTGTATGCTGTTACAGTGTGACTGCCAGGAGTGTAAGCTGTTCATATGGTTTTTCCTGTTCGGCTGTTTAACAGCATTCGTGTGTTTCCTGTTCTGGAGTTGGAAGATTCGTATGGTTCCAGTTCGGTAGTTGGAGAATTTGTGGGTTTGCAGTTCGGGAGATTGGTGATTGCAGTAGCTGCCTGTGCATCTGAAAGGGGAATATCATTTGCATAATAATTTGGAACAGGGTGTAAACCAAGCAACGCTGTGGAACTATTTTCGGGGATGTACAGAGCCCCAAGCCCAGATTTTGTATGATGGTTTCTCGAGCTCTGTACATCCAATAGCCCTGCTCTTTGCAGGGATCATAATAAGGACACAGGGCTATCCAGCTATGTATGTTTCATGTGTGTACCCCATTCTCTTCCCGGGGAGAGGAGTCCCTAAATGTTCCCCATCTATGTAATGTGTTATACTGTTTGTAACTGTGTCCTGTTGGTATCTGACAGAGTGGGAGATGGTTATCTGTAACCCATCCCCCCTCTCCTGCCTGGGACAAAGGAAAGTGCATTAAAACAGTGGAGACCCCCTGTGGCGGAACCAACCTCGCTACTGGCCACTGGAGGAGCCTGGTCGCCCACCTCCTGCCACTGGACTATGACCCCATGTTAAAAACCTTTTATTTCCCCTGAAGAAAGGCTTATTCGTGCCTTTCTTCCTGGGTGTTCGGTAGATAGAATCTACAGAACAAACTACCGACCGATCGACCACATGGGAACTGGAGTGTGCCATCAATTAACCACAGCTTAATCGACGAGCGCTGGGTGGCCTTTGTTCGTTTGCCAAACACGTGGCAGCGGCCATTTTAAACTCCCGAATGGCCAGCAGTGTTCAGCTCCAAATCTATGGAACTCAAAATGGACACTTATTTGCACGAACACCGCTGATGTGCGCTCAGATCTAAGCTATCTGGGGATATGTTGAATGTATATGTTTTGTGTAATATTTGCAACATTGTATATTTTTCTGTCTTTTTGGTAACATGTGCTTAATGGAGTTTGCCTCTGTCCTTAGAGATAATTGGATTACTTCCCAATTATCTCCAGGACAGAGAGGAGGGATTGCAATGCATTGTGGGATTTGTTTAAATGTGTAAGCTTGTGATTGGTCCTTTTACCCTTTGTGTCTCAGTTTCCCATCTGGTCCCCTAGGGGAGTGTCCACCAGGTGGAAGACCTGCATAAAAGCCGGGCAGGTAGCCCCAGTAAATCAGTTCTGCTTGACCCTCAAACGAAGTGTCGTCTCGTTCTTGGGGGGAATTGGATTGTATGCTGTTACAGTGTGACTGCCAGGAGTGTAAGCTGTTCATATGGTTTTTCCTGTTCGGCTGTTTAACAGCATTCGTGTGTTTCCTGTTCTGGAGTTGGAAGATTCGTATGGTTCCAGTTCGGTAGTTGGAGAATTTGTGGGTTTGCAGTTCGGGAGATTGGTGATTGCAGTAGCTGCCTGTGCATCTGAAAGGGGAATATCGCCTAAACAGTTTTTAACCTCTTGTGTGCAAAACGGTCTGTTACACCCCCTGTGGGTGTCTGTGCATAAAACCTGTGTGTACAAATACAGGATAGTCAGTGGTTTACCTCCACAACTGTTTGTGGTCCAGCTACTGGTGGCAAAATGGATGCCTGCTTGTTGTAAGGGTTCCTGAACAGCTGAAGAAAGGGAATTAGAAGAGGTAAACAGTCAGATTAACAGCTTTACCAAGTTACCTCCATGGGAGCAACTCAGTCTCCCTACTGGCCCGCAGCATCCAGTCATCATGAGACAGCAGGTCTTTGCGTGTAACAAGCTCGGATCTCAGTAAGTGCTGTCTTGTGCTATACATAAGTTAAAATCATGTTCACTTAATGAGAAATTCGCAATCGATAAAGGTTCAGTTGCAGTATAAGAACTAGGAATTCCTATCCTTGTAAAGGATCACTGTTAGCTAAAGGTATACAGGTCCCTTAGCAGTATAAGAACTATCCGGTAAAGGACTTGTGTGAGCTCGAGTTATAAAATAAAGGTCCTTTTGCCGGATAGGAACTAGATTTCTCACTGTAAAGGACCTATCCCTATAAAGGACCATTGATAGCTGAAGACATATAGGTCCTTAAGCAGTATAGGATCTAGGTATTACTATCCCTGTAAAGCAGGTTTGGGGAACCTTCGGCCCTCCAGATGTTTTGGACTACATCTTCCTTGATGCTTTGCCAGCATTATGGCTGTAAGAGCATTATGAGAGATGTAGTCTAAAACATATGGAGGACCAAAGGCTCCCACCCCTGCTGTAAAGGACCTGTGTGACCTGGAGTTATAAAGCTCATTTTGAAGGATGGATACTAGATTTATCATTGACAACTGTCTAGTCCCTATCCTGTAATGGACCAGTGTATGCTGAAGGTCTAAAGGTCCCTTAGTATAATAACTATCCCTGTAAAGGACGTATGTGAGCTGGTGCTATGAAGGTACTTTTACAGGGTAGTGACTAGATTTTTCACTGTGAACTGTCTAGTTCCTATAACTATAATGAACTATTGTTAGCTGAAGGTATAGCTAGTAGTGATGTCGCGAACCCGAAATTTTCGGTTCGCGAACGCGAACTTCCGCAAATGTTCGCGAACCGGCGAACCGGGCGAACCGCCATAGACTTCAATGGGCAGGCGAATTTTAAAACACACAGGGACTCTTTCTGGCCACAATAGTGATGGAAAAGTTGTTTCAAGGGGACTAACACCTGGACTGTGGCATGCCGGAGGGGGATCCATGGCAAAACTCCCATGGAAAATTACACAGTTGATACAGAGTCTGGTTTTAATCCATAAAGGGCAGAAATCACCTAACATTCCTAAATCACAATCAATCTGGATTGACACCTGACATATGACATATTGGCACCTTGACATATGGATTGACACCTGTCCTCAGAGCCCCTGATGCACACGGACACAGAGCAGAATAGAGACTGGTCCCCCTACATAGGGTCACTTGGCAGATATGGATTGACACCTGTCCTAAGGATCCCTGATACACACTGACACAGAGCAGAATAGGGACTGTTCCCCCTACATCGGGTCACTTGGCAGATATGGATTGACACCTGTCCTAAGGTTCCCTGATACACACTGACACAGAGCAGAATAGGGACTGGTCCCCCTACATCGGGTCACTTGGCAGATATGGATTGACACCTTGTTACAAACTGCTATTTGTAACGGGCCCTTTAAATGGCAAATTGCCCTGCTTCCCTGGGTTGTGGAGAAGCCTACTTGCCAGCCTCCTCCCGCATGACTATGGCCCCTGGGAGATTGTGAAAATGTATGCACTTTTATTTGGTGTGTATGGCCCTTTAAGACTGTCGGTGGGCATATTGGGGCTTATGGACTCTTTATGTGACTGGTGCTGGCCCTTTAAACACCTTTTTTGGGACATCAGGAAGATTGGGACACTGCCCCTTTAAGGCCGTGTCCCCAGACTTGTTGGGGACACGGCCCCTTTAAGACGGTGTCCCCTGTGTCCCCAGACCTGGTGCAAACCCTTTGTGCCTGCCTTGCTATTTCCCACTTGGTTCAGTAAATGGGAAATTATTTCAGCTGCAGAGACTAAGTCCCATTCAGCGATGGGACTTAGTCTTTTTTTCAGCCGTTTTTTTCAGCCTTATTTCAGCTGCAGAGACTAAGTCCCATTCGTGATGGGACTTAGTCGTTTTTTCAGCCTGAAATAGACCGACCTCACAGCCCAAATCTATGGAACTGTTTTGGGCAGGAAAATGTGCTTGCGGTCGGTCATAAAGGGACCTCCAGCTAACTTTTTAACCCTTGGATGGATTTGGCTGATTTTTGGTTATGTTTATGTTTTAAGTGTGCTGATTCCAAATATGTAATTATGAAGATGGGATGTGTAGTTTTAAAGTTACAGGGTATGGCTAAAAACTGTATTTTTACTGCCTGTGTTTAATTATGTTAATCTCTTCCCAAACGTCATTTCGTTCAAAGTGGAGAGAATGTTAAAAAAATATATTTTTGTTCGGAGTGTGAGAAATGCTTTTCAGCCGCTTCTAATCTTAAGCATCATTTGAGGAGCCATACAGGAGAGAAACCTTATTTGTGGTGTGTTTAGTATTGTTCTGATCAGTTTAATACCTTCCGCGTCTCCTATCAGTGGACGTGTATATGGCAGCCATTTTAGGAACCGTACACCTGGGACCCGAGCAAGGTCACCTCGTTCAACAGGCTTGCAGCGTATCCTCCAGGAAGAAGAGCCTGAACCCTTACCGGCTGCACGTGTCTTACCTGTACATGGAAAGCTGCTGTGGTTCCTTGATGAGCCAGCTGCCCGTGAGTTAACATGTCCCGTGGAGAAGCACTCTGTCCTGTAAAGCCTCACCAAAAAAAAGGAGTGGTGTGTTTAGTATTGTTCTGATCAGTTTAATACCTTCCGCGTCTCCTATCAGTGGACGTGTACACGGCATTGATTTTTGTAACAGGGAGATGGAAGAAGAGGCTTGGTCGGTCCTCTTACTGCAAATTTGGGGCACTGCGCTGTCAAGCTAATGTGACACCAGACAGGGAGTGGTGTTTAGTACTATTTTATCAGTTTAATACCTTCCTCAAGGCCTCCCATCAGTGGTCGCGGTACACGCAGTACTTCTTGCAACAGGCAGATGGAAGAAGATGCTTGGTTGGTCCTCCTAACTGGAGACTGTGTTGCTGTACGGGTGGCAGGTGGAGCCATTTATAAAGTACACACCGCTTTATAAAGCCATTTATAAAGTACACACTGGCGGCTTGAACCCAAGTTGGTGGCGGATAAGTCACGCAAGTCAACAGGCATTCAGAGCTAAAATACAGCAGCGTGTGGACCATTTTTAGCCCAAGGCAGCCCATCTCATCAGGCCTTTTTTACATAGGGTCACTTGGCAGATATGGATTGACACCTGTCCTAGGGATCCCTGATACACACTGACACAGAGCAGAATAGGGACTGTTCCTCCTACATCGGGTCACTTGGCAGATATGGATTGACACCTGTCCTAAGGAGCCCTGATACACACTGACACAGAGCAGAATAGGGACTGTTCCTCCTACATAGGGTCACTTGGCAGATATGGATTGATTGACCTGTCCTAAGGATCCCTGATACACACTGACACAGAGCAGAATAGGGAATGTTGACCCCAACATAGGTCACTTGGCAGATATGATTGACACTATCCCTCAGAGCCCCTGATACACACTGACACAGATCAGAATAGGAATGCTACCTCAACATCGGGTCACTTGGCAGATATGGATTGACACCGTCCTCAGAGCCCCTGATACACACTGACACAGAGCAGAATAGGGAATGTTACCCCAACATCAAGTCACTTGGCAGATATGGATTGACACCTGTCCTAAGGATCCCTGATACACACTGACACAGAGCAGAATAGGGAATGTTCCCCCAACATCGGCTCACTTGGCAGATATGGATTGACACCTGTCCTAAGGATCCCTGATACACACTGACACAGAGCAGAATAGGGAATGTTACCCCCACATCGGGTCACTTGGCAGATATGGATTGACACCTGTCCTAAGGTTCCCTGATA
>OW240916.1:18758325-18960486 GCA_933207985.1 Pelobates cultripes
CGGCACCCATGACCCCGATGCTGGTTCACCAGTTGTCCTTCCTTGCACCAGATTTGGTAGGAACTAAACGCTGCATACCAGGAACACCCCACAAGACTTGCCATTTTGAGATGCCCCGACCCAGCCGTAAAGCCATCACTATTTGGCCCTTCTCAAAGTCACTCAGATATTTTTGCTTGCCCATTTTTTCTGCTTCCAACACATTTGTTCATTTGCTGCCAAATATATTCCACCCCTTGACAGGTGCCATTGTAACAATATATTTAATGTTATTACTTTCACCTCTAAATGGTTTTAATGTTGTAGCTGATCAGTGTCTGCACACATGGCAATTTTAATATAAATACATGCATACAAGATGCCAAAATACCAGAGGAAAAGGCTGTATTGCTTCAGACCTACTGAATAGATGGAACTCTCGAAAGCTGTTTTTAAATGTTATGTTAGTCCAATAAAAAAAATAATTCTATCTATCAAGTCTTTCCACTGCATCTTCTGACTCCTTTAAAATCTATGTTGTTGGTTTTCTCATCTTTCTTAAGCAGTTAAAGGACCACTATAGGCACCCAGACCACTTCAGCTTAATGAAGGGGTCTGGGTGCCTGGTCCCTCTAGGGTTAACCCTGCCTGCTGTAAACATAGAGAAACTGCTATGTTTACAAATGGGTTAATCCAGCCTCTAGTGGCTGTCTCATTGACAGCCGCTACAGGCGCTTCCGCGCTTCTCCCTGTGATTTTCACAGTGAGAAGATGCCAGCGTCCATAGGAAATCATTGAGAATACTTTCCTATGGACTGGCTGAATGCGCATTCAGCCGATGACAACTGAAGGAGGAGGAGAGTCCCCAGTGCCGAGGGAGCCCGGTGCTGGAGAAAGGTAAGGATTTAACCCCTTCTTCCCCCTTCAGCCCGGCGGGAGTGGCACCCTGAGGGATGGGGCACCCTCAGGGCACTATAGTGCCAGGAAAACGAGTTTGTTTTCCTGGCACTACAGTGGTCCTTTAACGTGATTTTAAACGAACACCACCATAACCAGGGAGAGAGGGTACTCCTCTTAACCCCCTCCCCTGAGATTATCAGGGCTGATTCTTCCTACACCCATAACTGTGTACTTCACTACCCTATAGCATCTCTCTGTGTAATGTTGAATATTGTTGTGTAATCCCTCCTCTGCCCATTATGTTCTAAGCTCTATCATTGCCTGTTCTGGGCCGTGTGTTGTGCATTACTTTGCAATCATCCTTTCTCTCCAGTTACAGATATCGGATTGGAGCTCAGAGGCTTTAACATGCTGCCGGTCTCCTTCCAGTCTTACATTTAATTAATCTCTGACCCCAGCATATTGTACATCCACATTATAAAATGTAACTGCTGTGTGCCAAGCCTTCTCATTATCTGACTGAGCCCTTATTCCTGTGGGCATCTCTGGAGAGACTGCATCTTAAACACTCTTACGTTCCCACATAAATATCAATATACACCGATCACTCTGCCTGAGATGCACACACAATTTGCACTTATTCCTGTGCATGCACACAGATTGCTTTAGCTTCTGTGTATGCAATACAGTGTGCAATGAATTTCAAGCACGCAAGCAAAGTGCGCTAAATGTAGTGCATACACACACACACCCGCACATACGGAGGCGGTGCTGATTTGATGCACTCGTGCAAGCTGTGCTAAATTGGGTGCATGCACGCAGGCGGCACATAATTTTGTGTACACAAGCAAGTCATGTTAAATCTGGTGCATGCACACGTAGACTGCCCACAGAGTGCTCAGACTGTTAGGCAAGCACATGTCTTGCTGAATCTTATGCAGGCACAGATCTCACTGGTTCTGAGGCATACGCACAGATCGCGGTATCTGACGTACACAAGATCACATTAAGATGACGTGGACGGGGTTTGCACAGAGCACAAAAACATGACTGTGCCTCACTCTGTTTTAGAAAACTGCGTGCAATGTTTGTATTTTACATTTCCCCAATTTCTGCATGACTTGCAAATAATGCTTACAGAGAGGTGCTGGGCTCTGAGTTTCAGACCGTCCTCATTAGAATTCTCCTAATGCACTGTCTTCTAACTTAGACAAATGGTGCTTTGCTTTCCCTGATCTGAAGATTGGTAATGGAAAGCGCT
Source organism: Pelobates cultripes (assembly GCA_933207985.1). NCBI lineage: Eukaryota > Metazoa > Chordata > Amphibia > Anura > Pelobatidae > Pelobates > Pelobates cultripes. The sequence continues at coordinate 18,760,466 of OW240916.1, forward strand.
GTGATTCGCTGTCTGTCTCCGATTCCAGTTGTAACTTTTCTTTGTAATCAATATATGTCACCAGCAGCCACTGATGTGATTCCGATTGCGGGGGGCCCCTGCAACGTCTGCTGAATAGGTTCCCAGGCATGTACCCTTCAAACATAAAAAGAAGCACGTTGTTTAATATTGCCCCTTACTGTATGAGACATTGTTCCTGGTGGCCTTTCAGCAAATTAGAAACAGAGGTATGTGTTTGCACTGACAAAGTCCATAATCAGGAAAGTTGTTAAGACCTAGCGCTGTAGACCATTCCAAGTTGCCATAAATAACAAATAATTTGCCTGACTCGAGGGACCACGCTCCCAATGGGAAGTAAAATTGCTTTATATCCCTTTTTATACTCTGTATCCTCATAGGTTGTGAGCTGAGCTTTTTGGTGAGCAGGATATTGGGACAGGGGATCACAAATCAGGACTGCCCATATGATTTTAAATAACTGCTTTCCCTATAGCAATGGCATGTATAATTGTGATCCAAATTATTCAACCCCCATTGAAAATCAGATTTATTGTCAAAATTTACAGACTTTCAGCTGTTTGCAATAAATAAATCAAACAAAAGTAATTAAAATAGATCAACACAATAAATGTGTCAAGTGGTTTCCCCAAATTCAACTGAAAATGCAACCTTAATCACTTCTCCATTCTCAAAATTCTTCAATCTCATCATGGCAAGCATCTTCTTAGTAGAGCACCGTTTTGCTGCAAATGAGATGCATAGCCAGACACCAGCTTCTGGCAGCATTCCTAATGAATCTTAGAACATTGCTCATGAGCATTGGCCTCCAGTTCAGAAATATTCTTGGGTTTGCGTGCTGCAAGTGCCTTCTTCAAATCCTACCAGAGATTTGCCATGGGGTTCAAGTCAGGTGACTGTGATGGCCACTCTGCAACCAAGCCTTGGTGGAATTTGAGGTATCTTTGGGATCATTGTCATGTTGGAAGGTCCCAAGCTTTAGCTAGCTCACAGACAGCATGATGTCTTCTTCTAGAATGTCCTGATACTTCAATGAAGTATGCATAGCAGCCCCAGAGCCACCATCATGCTTAACTGTAGGCAGAGTGTTCTTTTCAGTGTATGCTTAATTCTTCTTCCTCTAGACATACCGCTGATCCAGAGGGCCAAAAAGTTCCTGTTTTATTTAATTGCTCTACAGAACAGAAGCCCCAAACTTCTTTGGCTTTTTTAAAAATATGATTTCGAGCATATTGGAGCCAACCTTTCTTGTGCTTTTGGGTGAGTAGTGGTGTACGTCTTGGACTTCTGCCATGGAGACCTTCTGCGTATAGTACGCACCTTTCTGTGCTCACTGAAACCTCAGTGCCTGTTGCCACCAAGTCTTGCTGCAGGTCTTTTGCAGTCACTCAAAGGTTTTTCACAACTTGTTTTCTCAAACATCTGGCTGCAGCCATTGATGGCTTCCCGTCCAGGAAGTGTAAACCCTGTTCCTTCAACTTTGAACTTGCAAACTATGCTTCAGACAATGTCTTGAAGAACATTCAGTGCCTTTGCTATCTTTTTGTATCCTACTCCTTTTTTGTGAAGGGCAATAATCTCTTCTCTTAACTTTTTGGAACATTCTTTTGATTTTAGCAATATTTCTAAATGTGACACTCAAAAAACTCCTAGCCAGTTCAGGTATTTCAAGTGTTTCAGCTCAAACACACCTGGTGCAACTAATGAAGCCCTTGATTAGTTGCTTTTGCTGTGCTTGAGAACCTGTTTTGCATATTGTGCTGTTGTGACGGATTCTATTCTGGGGGTTGAATAATTTTGAGACTGAAGAAGTCAATATTAGTTATGAGAAACCACATCATTGAGTCGAGCTATTTCAACTGCTTTCAGTTTGTTTGATTTGTTCAATTCAAACAGCTGAAAGCCTGTAAAATTTGACAATAAACCTGATTTTTAATGGGGGTTGAATAATTGTGATTACAACTGTAGTTGCTACGTGACTAAAGTGCTCCATTCATTTTGACTGTCACGATAATTTATCTGGATAATTTGTATTTCTAAAACGCTGTACAATAATATAGACCAGGCATAGGCAACCTTCGGCACTGCAGATGTTTTGGACTACACCTCTCATGATGCTTTCTAAGCATTACCTGTGTAAGAGCATTATGGGGGATGTAGTCCACAACATCTGGAGTGCCGAAGGTTGCCTGTCCCTGTTATAGACCAATAGAATGTTCATGTATAGCATTTAACTGTAAATGTCGCAATGGTTTTTCTTTTGTGACATGTCTACTAACATATCCCAGCAGACACAGGTTCGTATAAATCAGCTGATTTTAGAAGATGAAATAAACCTGTACAGTAACGATCAAAGCAATGGTGCTTTTAAATCTAATCATCTGAAATGCGGCTAAATTAGTAACTCGATAATTGCTGAACATTTGCACGTGCCCATCTCTCACAATTTATGTGCGTATAAAACAACGGAACCTCTTCATTAGAATGACCATACAGCCTCAATGGGTAGTTCGCATTTCGTTACATGCCGGGAGTAGCGGAATTAATCTTTTGTGTACATCCAAAAATACACAAAGTCTAATTTGCTAATCCCGCTATGCCTTTGATTCAATACATTTGACTGCTTTTAACTGCAAAGTGTTTTCAAATTAAGAAGACTGCGACAAAGTACTTTTCTCATATCCCGTCACCTGTCAGATAGCGATGGTTTACACAGTTTATTTCCTTTTAAGACCGTTCAGCTCTGCGGTAAGGTGAGAGACAATTAAAGCAGTGTGTTTGCAGATGTGGGTGTTAATATTCATTATAGAGGTTTTTTTTTTTTTTTTTTCATCTTTCTTTTTCTAATTTAGTTGCTTTGTGCAGCCTTGTTCTTGCAGCCGATGTCGTTAATAATGTTGGGGTTTTGTCTGTGAAATCACAGTGATTTGAAAACGTAGTCTGTATGTTGGAGGTGAAGGTATTGTATACTTGTCATTGTCTTCATCCGTTATCGGGAAACTGGGTGCGCTTTAAAATGGAGAACAGGAAGACTGATCTGGATTCTGTAATTTTTATTAAGAAAACGCGATCTTCTTGTTGGGCGACTGTTGTTTAGGGCTTTCGAGTAAGCTGTCAGTGAATACATGCATATTGTACAGAATTATACTATAGTTGGTAATTTACAAACCTTAATTTTATCATTTTATTGTTGCATTCAATAGAATCCTAATATATCAAATCTATATTCTTGGATTAGTTGCAAATTATCACTTGGCTTCAGATATGATGGCATATTTTTTTTTATATATCTCGCTCACCCGGGACATACCCATGAGCTCTTTGTTTTTTTTCTGGTTTCCAGTTTTTTTAATGCTTTATCCTTCCCCCTCCTTTTATTTCTATCCTCCTATTCACACTTTGCTTCTTTTCTTTAACTTTTTCTCCCCTAATTATCTTTTCTTTTCCTCCTCTCATTTTCCACCCTCCCTTTCCCTTCCCCCTCTTCTGCTTTTCCTCTGCGTTTTCCTTTTACCTTCCTTTTCGTCATCCTGTGTTTTCCTTACGGTTGTTTTTTTTCCCTTTTAGTGGTAGGCACTGTATTTCAAGTTTTTGATATTTGGAAAGAGTGACCTTTTAGTATTTTATTTCTCACCTTATAACTATGGAAACTCTAATTTCACCACGGTAATAGCTAACGGTATGCTGTGATCGGAAATGAGCAGGTTGTGTGCTACTAATGCCTTCTCACACACAGCACTTATTATTATCCTGGCTCTGCTTTTCATTTTCTAAACCCGGTCTGTTTGATTCTGTTCAATGAAATGTGAAGAGAGACCGGCATGGGTCATTGGTATCCCCATCTTGCCATTTGGTACACGGTGCATTAGAAGGCCAAGACCTTTTGTATTTTGTGTAGAGAGCAGAGAATGCAGACTTCCAGCGGAGGAACGCACAGCAGAGCATATGAGTCACAGATGCTCTAAGTGCCTTGGCTATGAGTCTGACACCCTAGGAAGGTGTAGAATTATTGATCCATGTCAAAGTTTTAGCTTCAAAAGGATGTCAGAAGATTCATCACAAACCCTTTAGTTCTCTGCAGGAATATTGAAGTGCTTTGGAGAGAGGCACCAAGGATTGCTTTCTGTCTGTGGCATCACACAGAACACAAAATCGCTCAAAACCTACTAAATAAATACAGAAAAGCTGGCCAGACAAAGCCACTATGGGGTTAACCTAACGGGGCACCGATAGTCATTTCTGTTTCACAGAAACTGACTCAAAGAGTTTGAGTTGAGATTTTTCAAAAAGAGTGGAATCAACAGAAGAAAAGGTGTTTGAACCGACTGTGACACTTTGGGCCTGTAGGTGGAATTATGGAAATGTTCATGTGCACAAATGGGGCTTTTCATGAAGAATTGAAGAAATATCGAATTCATGCAGAATGATTGATCTTCCCATTTCTTAGGTGTTCTTAACTAGCCAAAAATAGACACTCTATGTTGGTCTTTATTCATTCAATATCTGGCCATAGAAGAGAAGTTGACTCCTTTTGAGTATTAGTAGAACCCAGGCCAAAATATGTTTAATGTCCGTTACATGGCTAAAACCCCACACCTCCTATCCCTTCACAATCAATATTCTGCGCAAATGAATGCTTGAACCTTTTTTGGTCATATAGAATCCCTTTTATTTCATGTAATAGTGATGAGAGGGGGGGGGAAACATTCTAAAATAATTCACATATCACAAAACCAAACAGATTTGGTGCCATTTATTTGACAATTAGTTGTACAAATAATGGAGAGATATACAAGTTATTACCCTGTATTGCCTGTCTTTTCAGCTGTACTAAAGGTTCCTGAATAATTTACACAGAGCGACGGATCTCACTTTCCGAAGCTCCAGCAGTTAGAATTTGTAAAATCTCTAAAATTACACACATAACATGCTAATGAGTTGTTACCAAATTTGCCCTTAAAGTGGAAGAGGATGATGATAAACTATTCAGACTTCAGGTTTTCTACGTGACTACGACCTAAACTGTGGATTGATGTTTTTGTCTAAGTCTTTGTAATAGATTGTACAATCTGATTATACACACAAGAAGAATAATTTGTACAATTACATATTTTCTTGATATTCTTGGACACACGGTTCCAACATCATGTCTTGGATATTTATATAATTGGACCAACTGGTGTCCTCTCGTTTTTCAGCTATAACTTCAACCAGATGTTTCCAGTACCTGTTGATCAATCATACGCATCAACTTTGGAATTTCTTGTCGATTTTAAGATGGCCAGCTTGTTGTCGTGAAGCCAGATCCTCTGTTTCAAAATGTTAGAAATGTGAGAGTTCTAGATTTGTGTGACTCTCTCCATTGATGAGCTGCATGGCCTGCATTTTGTTAATTTTTAAATACTTGATGGACATGTCATTTAAAGTATAATTTGTTTGTATAAACCAGAGTTGTTTCATTAACTGGAAGCTGTCTGATCCAAAGGCTTTTTTGTTTGTAGTTAAATTTTTTCCACCACCATTCTTTATGGTTGGAATAGGTATGTTTTGGTATTGCTGAACCCATTGATCTACAGTTAATATAACTCCAACAGTATTCTGAATCATAAAGGTGACCTTTGGAAAACTTTGTATGGATTCCCAAAAGTGTTTTGTGGGAGTTTATTGTGCCGTTATCAGTTTTGCTTATGTAGAGGTACGTGCACAACTTATTCAGAGTGTACGTCACTGTATATTTGTGAATACCATTAAGTCAGAGCAATGTAGAAGAACGGTGATGAACGTTATATCCCAGGGTTCCTTTTGATACTATAGATTTGAAACCCTGCCTGCAAATTAGAAATGTTATGGCACATACGGTACGTGTAGTTTTGCTTTGTGTATGCATAATGAAACTGAATGTCCTCCTGCCTTGCAGCACACTGTTTTTTAGATCAGTGCTACATTTCAATTCAAATCGATTTTTGTTTGTAATATAAATGGAAATTCTAATCTGAAATCATGAAATTAATAGAGGGATTTTGTTTTGAGCTAATCAGTTCCTTAAAGGGTTACTGCAAGCACCCTGACCGTTTCAGTGGTTTGAAGTGGTTATGGTGCCTAGAGACTGTATGTGCAGTGTTTTGTTTTGAAACACTGCACATACAGAGATTAACCCTGAATCCATCTCCTGCAGCGTCACAATGACAGATCTCAAATGATGGCACAGGCCGCCCCATGTCGAGTTTTAGCCTCTTTTTAGCCTCAGAACGGGTTCATAAAACCAAAACCAGTGGTTTCTGAAATGCACAAGTCTGTTTTCTGTACTTCACTTGCATGGGCTGCGGAGAGGCAGAACAAGTGCCCCAGTTGTTAGATTTGAAAACATATCGAAGGACCCCCATTCATCAATTTAATTGGTTTACCTTGGATTTCATCTTTATTCTGAAATAAAAATCAACATCGAAAAGGGTTAATGTGTAAAAGCGGGGAGTGTGTTCCAAGCCACTTAAAATGTTTGAGAAATGTTTTTTTTTCGATACGTTTGCAGGTAGCAGAGGTTCGCCACTTTAACTTTTCAGCATTGTGTTAATTTTTGTTCAGCTTGGGTAGCTTTCTCTTGGAAGAAATTGCTATTTGTGACGTGCTCCATATAACCTCTGTTTATGCGACATTTGCTGTAATAAAGCACTCTGCAGGCTCTGTGAAAGCAGCGTTTTGCTCATATGTCAGTGATAAAAAAAAAATTATAAAAATAAAATTCGGGAAAAAATCAGCTAGGTTTTTAGAAGACAAGTGAAAATATGTTTATTTATTTTTTCCATTTCTTTCTTCAGAATAGAGATGTTTCTTGAATCTAAAGCAAGATGCGCAAGAACACCGTCTGATTTTGATAAATGAGGTCTCCAAACGGTCTAATTCTTTTCAAATCCTTTCCTGATTATTTTATTCTTTCAGAGCTCGTGCCGCAAACAGAATTATCAAAATAAATATGTTTTAATTAGCGTTTTTATTTTTTTAAAGGTAGAAATGATTCAAGAAATCAACAAATGGCGTACAACAGTTGCTGTTTTATATAAAGCCATAATCACAACATGGTAGAGGTAAACCAATGCCCTATAAGATCTTCTGATTGCTGGTATTACTACAACTTGTGATCTAATGAAAGAGTATTCTAATTTATTTACACAGAAGTGATAAATACATTTTAATAAAAATAAAAAAAAGGCTATTTAGAAATACTGTCCCCCAGTTTTTGATCAATTCTCATCATAGAGGGCTATTCTTTCTGATGACCGAAAACTCTCCTGTGGGCTGTTCTCCTGCTCTTTGTCATAGCAGCTACATGGTGTGCTGTAGTTGCTGGGATTCATTCCTCAGTATGTGTGCATGATTGTGCATTGTGAAGAGATGGTTTCCTTGGAAGTGTTCTCAAACAAGGAAAATCATCATGAGAACGAGTTCACGTATAAACTGATCCGTCTCCAAAGGTCTACTTCCACAAAATTCTGATAACTGTTTCCAGGATACCATACCTTACTATGGTGGCTGTAAAAAGTTCCAGAAATCTTAAACTCAAAACCGAAACACATGGAACAAATAGACCTTTTGAACACTGTTTTTTTTTTTCTAAATTTGTTTCCGTGTGACCTTCCCTGTTAAACAATTGGTTTGCCTGAAGAGAAGCTGCTGTCTATGGTGCTGAACTTTCACTCTTCCAAGTTTTAAGACTTTTTGGCATCTATATTGCTTTTCTGTAAGGCCTCTTTGTAGCCTACCAACTAATCAGAGTACAGCTTATCGCACTGTACTCTTTACTTACTCCCTGAAAATGCGTCATGGCTAGACCAATGGTATTCCCTTCTACACAGGTAACAGAGGAACAGGTGTTTATAAATAAAGGGTAATTTAGAGAACTTAGAAATATCTTCTTTCTAAAAAAAAAATTCCAACCATTCAAGCTCAGTTTGGTGATTCCTTTTTTTATTTTCCATTCATGGTTGCTCTTGTCCCTGTCATTCACATGGACATTGTGTTGTCCTCTCCCATTGCACTGTAAGGGTGGCATCTTACTATATTTCCCTTTAGGCGGTTGTAAAATGTATGTGTATGGGAGGCTTTAGTACCTAGATCAGTGATGCCTAACCTTGACACCATAAATTGTTTCTGGACTACATTTCCCATGATACTCAGCTAGCTTTTAGAGCCTAAAAGCTAGCTGAGCATCATGGGAAATGTAGTCCAGAAATGATTTATGGTGTCAAGGTTAGCCATCACTGATCTAGATTGTGGTTCGCAGTGACAGATTTCAGATCCTAATTCCTGTTGGGACTAGTTACATGTTTAGCACCTAAAGGCAGGTTTGAGGTGAGAACATTAATGATGTAGATGATAGTTGGGATTGAGAAGTATTAAGAACTCTCTGGTTGGGTTGCAAGAGGATCTAAAAGAGGTGAGAAGGTTTAAGACTTGGAGGCTGGTTAGAAGTGAGCGAGTTTAGGACCCAGCCAGCTTCTGTAGGTGCAAGGCTTTGTGGACTGTTTGGGGTATTAGACAAAAGGAAATTATGGGGTGTATAAGGACTTGACCTAGAGGCTGACGGGTGGCAAGGTGGCTTGGCAGAGTGAGAGAGAGTACCTTACAGTATTGAACCTTGCCAGTAAGTGGCCGCATCCAGGAAATGTCTTGCATTGCTTGTGACTGTCTAACAACTGTCCGTATTCCTCCAGTCATGCCACTTGTTCACTTTGACAGAGCACAATCTCTTGCTAGCCAGCCACATGCACAATTATAACTCCTGCACTTGCAAATGTACGCCCACACCACCCACCTGGTCCTCGGAACTCTGAGGAGATTCCAGCCATGTGATTATTCACCCACTTGCTGACTGACATTTCAGTCTGCTGTGTGTCATGAGGTTGAAAGACAATAATTACAAACTTTGCAGCAGTTCTCTTCGAGCTGTGCTGCCAGGGGACGCAGGAGCTGAATGCAGATTAGGGATGCTTGGCTTGTTCATGCTACGTGTGTCACTAACTGGATTCTCGAGTCTGGAGGGTTCCAGGAGCCTATACGGCTATGGAGATGTATCTCAAATTATTTCTCCTCTTCCTTGTATTGGGGTCATTTTAAGGTCACTTGACAGAGGCCCAACACATCATTAAATCTAGATAAGGTGCAGCTTGTATAGGCTGACTAGGCATTAAATACTCAATACCACATTATTTTATTAAGTGGCAGAATCCGGCCTGTTTTTATTCATTAACTGCGTAAGGGCCCAATGTTACATTATTTCAAGATGTCAGTCTGATCCCTTCTATCCATACGGGATGTTTTGTTTATCTAGGTTTGCCAGCTAGACAAAGCAATTGCATTTCAGAAAATAATTATTCTAAAACCAGTTGTTATACAGTCATAGACTACTGTTGGTCCTTAAGGGGTTAATTCCAAATTACCAGCATATACTACTTTTAAATGCATTTTCCTAGGTCAAAATCATTGGCTACAGCTACTCTGCCTACTTCAAAGCCAAAACTGAGTTGAGCAATGCCTACAGACTGCAGGAAATTCGAGTTGGTCCATACAATGAAACTACCTATGCTCAGCTCTCAACATTGTGAAGTCCAAAGTAAATCGTCCCTCTGGAGCTTACATTGTGTTATAATATCAACCAGTCAACATAAAAATCCCTTAGTGCTGAAACTTTGCCACAAGATTGAGCTGCCATCAGTGAAGTCATAAAATGGTTTTCAAATGTATTATTATTTGGAATTCGTGTAACAAGTAGGATTTTTTCACACAGGAAGCAAAAGCTAAAAATGCACCATTTATTTAGAGTGACCAATCCTTGTGACGTAGATTGGTGGTGTCTAGATTGGACTTCGTTGATTTTTTTTTTTTATACTTCAATATAGAGGAGCAGTTTCTGAGGGTGCCAAAGGCAGTGCAATACAATCCGCAAAGCTCTTACTTGTTTCTTAAAACCTACAAAATAGTATTGGTACTTAATCATGGGCTCCTGTCTGCTCACAAGGCATTACCTATAGACATCTTATGCAGCTGTGTAGACACACAAACCAGCAGATGACATACGTGCAGGATTTGCAGGAAGTATTCTATTTCTTTACACAGCACTTCTTGTACCCAGAGTTGTTCTTCATAAGTACCAGCGTATATTTAAAAGAACACTATAGGGTCAGGAACACAATAATGTATTCCTGACCCTATAATGTTAAACCCACAATTTAGGTGGCTTGTCCTCCCTCAGCCCCCTTAAAAAGAATGAACTAACCTTATTTCCAGTGCTGAATGGGTCCGCCAGCGCTGGCCTGCCCCCGATCTGCCTCTTTGATCACATCATCAGAATTGCAGATTTTTAGCCAATCCAATGCTTTCCCAAAGGGAAAGCATTGGATTGGCTAATATCGGCAAGGACGCAGGATGGGGACGGGGCCAAACACTGTTGACTCAATACATCTCTATGAGGAAAATTTAGCGTCCTCATGCAGAACGGGGAGATGCTGAATGGCAGTGCTGTCTACTATGCAGCACTGCCCTTGGAAGCACCTCCACTGGCCATCTGAGGAGTTGAAAAGGCAGTGTTGGCATGAAAATGCCTGTATATAATGATTATACTCACCAGAACAACTACATTAAGCTGTAGTTGTTGTGGTGACTATAGTGTCCATTTAACCTTGCCAGTATATCTTGGATTTAATTGCAGTAAATATTTGTCAACCAGTGACTAGCAGGCCAGATCTACAGCGTAAGGGTTATTCAATAATGTGTGAATTGTCAAAAAGATAGTTGATGAATTTCAAATTCTATGCTTCAATATCGGAACTGAAAACTGACTTTGGCGAATATTTATCCCTTATGGCTTTTGTGGCTTTAAGGTTAAATTCCTAGCAATTCACATTTTAGTGACTAACCCTATTTATAACAGCTGTCTAGTTTTAGATGCCATAGGCGTATTTACTGTTTTATTCTTAAGGTGCCTGTATTTCTACTGTTTCTCCTTAAGATGCTGGACAGCAACAACATACTACTTGCATCACATCGTCAAACTTGGTTACATTAATGCCTTAATTTTAACACTGCTGTGTCAAGATTTTTGGAGGTCCATGGAGGAGTCCATTGCTATTTCTGTAGCTTGCCTAATCTTTAGAACCGCCATGCCGATCTGCATTACTGCAAAATAAATACTAGTATTCCTATTGGTTAATAAGATCCTTTTACCCCAACAACGAGTGAAAGAGTCATTGGCATAGTAACACATCAGTGCTTCACTTTCAGGGTAAACTAAGTTGATTTCAGTAAAAGTTACTTAAATTCTCTTTGGTGATATCTTTAATTTCCATGGCAGGAATAAAAAGAAATGTCAGCCGTATTCTATCTCCTATAAGGCACCGCTACCATTAATTACTTCTTCAGTAGAATTTCTGATCCACTGTGCTGATTTACAGGGAGTCTAGGGTGTAACAAACTTATTTTAATTAGGTCCCAAGGTGTCTCAAGTTAATAGACTCCAGTGAAGCAATAGCATCATAACTTTCAGTAACATTCCAAGTTTTAAAGGAACACTACAGTGTCTGGAATACAACCATGTATTCCTGACACTATATTGTTAAACTAATTATTTAGGTGTCTTGTTGACCCTTGTATCGCATGGGAAAGGTGATTTTTCTCACCTTTTTTCCCACGGTGCTCCGGTGTGGCTACGGCTGGCTCCTTTAAACTTGATCATCTTAGCCAATCCAGGGCTTTCCCAATGTTCTGTTTTATTCTTTCTTTGTATGATATATATTTTGGTTTCCCTGATTAATTGCGGTCATAGACATGTGTTTTGTTAGACCTGGCATTCATCATAGGAAAGCATTGGGAGGCTGTTGGGCATGTACGGCAAAGCACCCTCATATTGTATCAGTGCATCTCTATGGGGAACGTTCAGCGTCTCCATGCAGGGCATGGAGACGCTGAACGCTACTGGACAAAGTGGCATCTGTAAACCTCTAGTGGCAGTCTGAGTGACTGCCACTAGAGGTGTTACTGGGCAGCAATGTTATCATGGCCATTTCCCTGAAAAGGCAGTATTTACAGTGCTAACATTTCAGGGACACTCTATAGGCACCAGACCCGCTGCATTAAGCTGTAGTGGTTCTGGTGACTGTAGTGCCCCTTTAAATAATATTTTCCTTTTCTGCAACTTGTACTGTCTCTCTCTTGTTGGCGATGAAGTTGGCATCCATAGTCCTGTTTTATTATTTCACCTTACCATGGCTGGCTACTCTTCACTTGCATACTAATGCATCACAAACACAGATTTGTCTGTATGCCTTGTATCAAAAATACTGTGTTCCTTCCCCCTTAACACTGCAGACCAACGAGTAATACGACCCAAAACTTTAGAAAATTAAAACCAAATGCAAAATTGTTCACTTACAAAAATAAATTCCCCATATCTGCTATTGTCCCAGCATGGCTCTTTTATCTTCAATTTTGCTATTTGGATTGAATTCACAAAAAATCTGCATGTAAAGAATAATCCAGTAATTGGCGCTTTATAAATAATAATATTAAAGATCAATGTTGTTTTTTTCATGTAATTGTAGCTAGTTTGGTGTTTAAAGAGTCCATTTGGGATATCATACCTGTTACTTGACTTGTGACTGTGCCCTGCTAGTTTTCCTGTTCTTTACCTATATTCAGACTCTGAACATAATGCGTATGTTGCTCTCCGTAAAGTTCTTTAAGTTAAATGTTATGTTTCTGTTATTCCCCTTCAGATGGGAACTGGGGATTAGTATACATCAAACACTAATACATTCTTGTCCTAGGGCTTCCCCCATTCTTTTATTGCAGTTTGTTTCTGGTTTCCCTGGAGAGATGGTCCTCCCCAAAAGGAATCTCACTGGCGCGTTGGTGATAACTCCTGACAGTTCTTGCCTTCTATAGGAAGCAGGGGATGTCAGGGGACCCACAGGGCCCCACAGGTGCCAGATTAAATATTTTTAAATTTATTTTTATTTTTTATATTGTTTATATGTTCATATTGTTTATTTTATTTTTTATATTGTGCACACTGTTAGTAGATCTATTAAATCGTGCGCACAAAATATTCAGCCTGCGTTGGAGAGATCCTCTTACCTTTCCAGGTACTCCTCTCACTGCGGGCATATGATAGGAGGATCTCTAGCCACGCTGACTGCTTCGTGTCAATGCTACAGTTATCTCTTGCGAACAGTTTGCAATTCTGGTTACAGTTAAATGAAATTTACTGTTTAGTGAATAAACCTTTTTTGAAACTTATTTACCTACTGCTATTATTGTAGCTTCATTCACATCAAATCACAGCTCTCTTTTATTTGATGGGGTTTTTTTTAATTTATTTTTTTGCATTATTAAATTGTTCACAAACGATTCAATAAAATATTTAAAAGTGCACCTGCCTTGCATTTGGAAAATGTGACACTGTAGTTATTAAATTGCATTTTGGCACTGTACAAGCCAAATTCGTTTCACGTGTGTGTGAATACAATTTTATTGTTAATGTAGAATTTTAACTTAGATTTGTATGTTTTGGGATATAGAGAAGCATAGTAGGGCACCTGGAGCGTGCATGCACTTTGCACCCTGGGAGATTTTGGATAAATATACAATACACCGTACAGGCAAGAAAAGTACTTTTAGGTCAGTATGCTATTTTTCATGAATAGGATTAGCAGTTATTTTGTAATTTGGGTAGCGTTGACTTTAGCACCTGTTAGCAGAGTTATCAGAGTCCCTAAATCAAATAAAAAATAACGCAGTGAATTCAGGACGTCCTTGTGAACCAGTGTCCTTTTATTTAGGTGACAAAGTGTATAAAAGCAATGATTGGACCACTGCAGTTGTCTTTATAAAGACTGTTTCAGCGCTCGAAACTTTGCTTTTGGGCACTTAAATAAAGGGACAATGCTTCATAAGGAAGTGCTTTAATTTTAAATGTGTACTGTAGAGATGTCGTGAACCGTTCGCGAACTTCCCGCGAACGGCTCGCCACGGTTCGCCACGAACCGTTCGCGGGAAGTTCGCGAATGGTTCGCGACATCTCTAGTGTACTGGTTTGGGCGGAACCAGAGTCCTTGCACCCTTACAAAGGTGGTAGGTGCTTTCCCCGTTTTTGATTTTTTTTTTTTTGCTTGCTACTCCCTGTGTCTGAAAGGATGGCTGTATAATGCTTACTCCGTTCTCTGGCACTGAAAGGGTTTCGCCAGTACCCACCTGTCTGAAGATGCCGCTTCTTCCTGACAAGCCTGAATTTGTAGCTGGCTCAGGGTACCACAGGCCCAGCTGCAGAGCTGCGAGGCCATTTTACTCTCTAGGGATATCTCTCAGCCGATCATTAAGTAGAGTGGTGTAAAGGTTAATACAATGCAGCGCTGCAAACCACACTCATTATATTCCAGAATCTGCAACCGTATGTGTGTAAAACCAAGTCTGGTATTTGGAAAATGCTAAAGTGCATACATTTTACTTTATTTTTGAAAACTGCTTTTTGAAGGCTTCCAGTTTACGTCCTACCATTTGACCCTATAAATGCCAGATGGTACAAGCCTCAGGCACTTCTGTAGTTTAGTTATTACTGCAAGCGCGTGAGGCGAGTGACATAAATTTGTGACATCGTGGTGGATTTAGCAAAACACTTAAATGTCCATTAGAAACAAAGTTTCTGTGAACTAACCAAGTGATTTTCAAACAGGGGTCTTACTTTTACATGCAGAGTACTCACCAGGGACCTCACAAAATCTAGAGCTTCATTCTTTTTGCACATCTCTTGACACCCTACTTGGGGCCTGGTTTTTCTCTTTGCAGCCTCTCGCCGTTTCTCGGACGTGCCCACGAACATGGAGCCACCGGGCCACCTGAACACAATAGGTATAATGACTGTGCTTCCACTGTGCTGGCCGCTTTCTGTGCTTAATGTGGCTCTGTTTAATTCTGTGCGTCTCCATGTGTTACGGTCAATGTAATTTTTTTTTTGTCCGAGACCCAGATCTAGCCTTCCACAAATCCCTGTCTTATTTGCAGATCAAGAGGCTGAATTAAGTTCCTCACTGTGCCAATTCTCTTTTTCATTATGTAATTGACTTAATAAGGTGAAGAGAAAAAAAAGGGAAAAAGGGGGGGGGGGGAACTAAATGTTGCAGTTTCCAGGGTAACCTCCTCTCTTCATGCAGAATAAAGAGAACATCTGGTCCCTTTAACGCTCTGAGTGCCTGACCGCGTGTACTTCAAGCCCAGGCAGTAAAAAGGGTCATATGTTGCAGTGGATCACAGTTTGCCGTATGTTGTGAGTTTTGTATATAAATTTAGCACTGGTTCTGTTTGTGTCCGTATGCTATGCATCTGCTGTTTTTACGAATTTGCCTAGTTTGTTGTATCTTGGAAATTTTACTTCCCAGGGTAAAAATTGCTACATTTTTACCTGCTGTCTCCAAAAGTGACTGCTTTTGTGATCTGTTTTGCTGTGTTTTGTCATTGACCGATTTTTCTACAGATTCAGTTATTATATAAAATATGTATAATGAAGGTTGTCTATAAAGGGCATTTATGTGGCTATAAAAAGTAGAGCATATGGTAAAATGTATCCACATTTAGAACTATGCCCCAGAATCTAGAACTTACTTAAGGAAGGTCATTTATTAACACAAAACCAGTGCTATTGTGGGTGCAAATTGATAAATGATTATCTAATTGTATTGGTTTCCATGGTAATTGCTCTATATTTAGAACTATTGCCCCAGAATTGCACCTGTTTTGACCTGATAAACCTCCACCATAAAGGGCTTATGGGGTTATTTATAAAGGGCAAATCTGGGCAAAATAATTAGACCTGGATCAATTTCCATGTAAACCAAGTGAATGTTCCTGCGGATTGCTCTGCCTTTTGCAGAGCATTTTCTCCAGAAAAGCTAGTTTTCTAAATCCTGCCTGTTCTTTTTAGCAAAGAGGTTGTGAAATGCATTGCAGAATCCCCCTTGGACTGCTCAGTCTCCTCTATTCTTTCTACTCTGGAATCCCACTCAAAGTGAATTTTAAATTTAAAGGAACACTATAGGGTCAGGAATACAAACATGTGTACCTGACCTTATAGTGTTAAAACCACCATCTATCCCCCTCTGGGGCCCCCCCTTGCATCAATAAATATAGTAAAATCGTACTTGTATTAAGTCTGCAGCTGCTGCCTCTGCCCCTGATCTGCCAGCTTGGCTGACATCATCAGAAGTGATTCTCTGAGCCAATCACAATGCTTTCCCTTAGGATTAGCTGAGACTGTCAAGTAGGCAGATCAGGGGCAGAGCCAGCACAAGTCAAACACAGCCCTGGCCAATCAGCATCTCCTCATAGAGATACATTGAATCAATGCATCTCTATGAGGAAAGTACAGTGTCGGCATGCAGAGGGTGGAGACACTGAATGGCAGTCACACTGTGCAGCACTGCCCCATGAAACATAATAGCCACCTGAGCAGTGGCCAGTAGACGTATCTCTAGGCTGTAATGTAAACACTGCATTTTTTCAGAAAAGACCATGTTTACAGCAAAAAGCCTGAAGGGAATGATTATACTCACCAGAACAAATTCAATAAGCTGTAGTTGTTCTGGTGACTATAGTGTCCCTTTAAGGCCAAATAGCCAAACTAAAAAAAATCTCCAAGTCAGCTGCTTCAAGCTCTGCTACTTTGGCCTTACATTTGAAATTTACCTTGAATTCCCAACCATTATTAATTTATTAAATGACCCTGATAGAGTCAAATTGTTTTGCACCTTGGCGTACTCACCCCTCTGGTTTCCAATGGGGGGGGGTTTCCAATGAGCCTCCAGCTCTGGAACTTCACAGCAGTTCACAGAAACCCCCAACATTTGCATCGTTCCATATGGCCTATTTAGAAGTAGCAATCAGATTATGTCAAAGGAACACAGAAACATGTCATCTCACTCCCGGAAACTGAAACCTGTCGCTGTTTCCTTCCATCGTATGCCTTTTACGCTTTCAATAAAATATATATATTTATATATCGTGAATAACACAGTGTGTGCTGCAGGTTTCCATGGCAATTTCTATTCATTAAACCCATATTACCTCTTTCTGTCACACATTAAAATAAGCTTCATCTCCTGTCAACATAGGCCTTGTGTTTATTTGATCATTTTTTGCATTCTGTGTTCTATGATAAAAAACATTTCTGCTTTTTTTTTCTTTGTGTGTATTTGTTCAAACACATATGTTTTTTTTCTGTTTAGATATTCCAAACATGTCAGTGAATGGATTTTACATTGTTTTAAGTTATTATTTAACTTTTTACATTCTGGCTGTTTCTCAGAGTAATCGTTGTGACATCTTTCTTACTTTGCAGCAAAGGGAGCTTAGTAATACTGGAATCCAAATATCCGCATCTAAATTCTATAAATGGGGTAATTCCGCAGAAACATTCCTTGGTTCCCATGGTGATTTCTTCATATATAGAACTTTGGCCCAGAATTGCTTTCCTACATAACTCCTAATAAATTCTATTTACCTTAAATATAATCTATAATTCCATCGTGATGCCACCTACAAATGTAATAAAAAAAAAAATAAAAAAAATAAAAAAATAATAAATAAAACACACATTCAAATGAAAACCTTAAACTTGTCAGACTGAATGATGTTGTTTACCAATAAACATTTCAGTCATGGTATCATCCTTACATAGAACCTTTTTTTGCAATACAAAAATTATATATTAATATATATATTAAAACTTACACCAAGTATTCCACTCACACCCAATATCAGGTTATAGATTTACTGGATAGAGTTATTATATGAAATGGGAGAATGCTTTTAAACTTGTCTGATTACGTTTACACATACATTCGTAAAACTGTTTTTTATTTCTGTAGCATTTTAACAGTATATTAAAGGACAATACTGCATTAATATTAATTATGAACTAACACACTGCAGGAAGTTTGAACATCGATGTAAAAGCCATGAGACTGTCACTGACCTGCTTTGTATTTTAGTCTTGTAAGGAGCCTTGAAGAAAGCGGGTACTGAGACAGACGCAAAAGGAAAAAGTGCATCTTATCTGTATTCTGATTGGCTGATTGTTTTTTTTTTTAAGCCAGTTAGAATACAGCTAAAGTTGAATTTCTGGGCACTGACCAGAATATTAAAAGAGGAGAATAATCAGATCTTATTAAAGCATGCCGGTAGTTTTGAGCAACTTTAATAGATTTATCTTTAGATAATATCAATTTATCTCATTTATGGGATCATGAAACACCGTAATCTGCTCCCATTGCATGTGCCAAACCTTTCCTAACCTCTTCATAGCAGATTCCCAGCTCCAACCATTATGATGTCGTTGAATTTACCCTCCCTGCCATGAAAGGGTTAATGGCTAATATTGGGGTTTATCTGCTAAATAGTGTATGGAAACACTTAACTATTTCACATCATAGAATCCGTTTTCCACTGATGTCCTGATACAGCAATAGCACTTTGCTTCTTTCTATGTCATCAATATATCGCTCATGTTTATTTGTTTTGATAAATCTGCAATGTTAGACCTAGTCTAGAGAATGGGCTTTGACGTGAAGCCAAGGTGTTGACTAAGATGTCCACTTCTCATACAAACACCAAGAGTTCTATATATGATCTCCCTAAATACCTTGCTCTTCCATGTATTTCACAGTATTGCCAAGCTATTATTCAGTGTTCAGCATCTTAAGTGTTCTCGTTCTGGTCTGTGTAGCTTGATGTATATTCTGTATATAGTACTAGTCTGTATGGGTCTGCATTTTTCCCGAAGCAGGCCATAATGTCAATGTTCTACCCTGGTGGTACAGTGTCAATCACTTGTATTGCTCATACACCTCTGCTTCTAAGTTCGATTTTGCCGTCAATTTGGTAAGTAACAAACATTTTTAATGGTGACCATGGTACATGCTGTGACTTTGTTTAATCTTTTCCTATAATTAGTATATGTGTCCTGCTGATATTTGCTAGATGGCTGCACTTTTTACATAA
Organism: Pelobates cultripes; assembly: GCA_933207985.1. Taxonomy (NCBI): domain Eukaryota; kingdom Metazoa; phylum Chordata; class Amphibia; order Anura; family Pelobatidae; genus Pelobates; species Pelobates cultripes. The sequence goes on from OW240916.1 coordinate 18,779,522, forward strand.
CATCTATTACTCATAAACACAGTTGTACAAGTAAACAAGTAAGTTGTGATTATCAATGCAAGTTTGAAGACCATTAGGTATATACCTTAATAACACAAATCTAATGTGCTTTCAAATTTTGTTAAACTGAGTTGGGAGGTGCAAAGGCCAAGAATTGAATGTTTTTCTGAAGATTTTTTTTTCATCTTAGGTTTTATTCCCTAAACAGTGTGTAGTTTCATTTAAGTGAAGGTGGACATATTTTTATTTTTTTTTTAAATCCGCAATGCAATTAGCAGGTTGATGATTGAATTTTTTTGAATTGATAATATTGGTATTAAATTTGAAATCCATTTGGAACTTCTGACAATTCACACATTAGTGAAGGGTTCTATCATTTTTGCAGCCCAGCTGTACGGCCACTAATCAGTGAATAGGAATCCGTTTAACGGAACCGCCTCCACCACTCCACTATGTGAAGTATTCAGTTACAAATTCAACACTGCTTCATTTGTATTTATACTGCCATTCCTCTGTGCATAGGGGGAAATAAGACTGCTTCCTGTCTGTCTCTGGGAATCATGGATATTGTAAAAGCAGAAAAGCTAAATGGGGAATGTAATATTAATTTTGACAAATAAAAACAATATATACAGCGATATACTGATTCCTGGTCACAAGCAGAAGCGTCTTTGTGGTAATTCTATATTAAGATTATATGCAGATTTTTGTTAATAGTATTATTTGCACGTGGCTCTATAATAATTGTATCTCTGTAATAGAGGCTACCATATTGTTGTAGTCCTGGCACTCTTATAATTTTTTTTTCTCTGTAGCAGAGGCTGCCATATTGTTGTAGTCCAGGTCCTGTAATTCTTTTTTCTCTGTAGCAGAGGCTGCCATATTGTTGTAGTCCAGGTCCTGTAATTCTTTTTTCTCTGTAGCAGAGGCTGCCATATTGTTGTAGTCCAGGTCCTGTAATTTTTTTTTCTCTGTAGCAGAGGCTGCCATATTGTTGTAGTCCAGGTCCTGTAATTCTTTTTTCTCTGTAGCAGAGGCTGCCATATTGTTGTAGTCCTGGCACTGTTATTATTTTTTTTTTCTGTAGCAGAGGCTGCTATATTGTTGTGGTTCTGGTTAATATACCTGTATAATACCTGGCCCTTTATTTCTTCTCAGCAGGTCATTATTCAAAAGACATCTATAGAAGTGGAGGACCCGATCTTCACAATTTTATCTCTTCTGGCTTCGTCACCTTGGGCCGAGGACACCTCAAGGGTACAGTACAAAATGTTTACTTACTCTTTTTCATACATTTGGCTGTTACTGTGGTCATACATAATGGGATTCACTGTGTCATGTGCTGAATATTTCTTTCATTGTGTCTGGAGTTAAGAAATTATGTGTGTTGTGTTTTGTTTTTTTGTTTTTAATTATTTATCAGATTATCCAAGTTTCACTTTAAATGTATGCTACAGCCTGTGTGTTCTTATTTGCCCTACTGTATTTTTCACATTTTTTGCCACAATTTGAAATGGAGCACGTTAGAAAGGTTAGGGCAGGGGTGCCCAAAAGATAGATCCCAGATGTTCCAAAAATACAAATTCCATGATGCCTTGTCATTCTATGCAAACAAAATATGAAACTTCATTGCTTGAGCTGTTGTAGATCAATGTTTTGTCTAGTGCTAAGGACACTAGAAGCTCCCTTTTTTTCCAACGTGGTTCTAGCGCTAGCTAAACCAATTTTGAATTAGGCATATTCATGATCTACCCACTGTTTATTTGCCCTTGCCCTTGCTCATTGATTCTGTGGCTCTAAGCTTTGTTTACAGCATTAGGCTAATTTTAATGATACCTCTCATTAGGTACAGAAAGTAGCTAACTCCTATTAATCCGTGCCTCCCCTTCCAAATAAGGATATACGGATAACACGAGGCTAATAAATATTTCCTTTTCCCAGATAAGAAAAGTGAGCTCCATTTTTTTTTTTTAAATTTAAAAACAAATTTTTTTTTTGTTTATTTTGTTAATAGTGAGGTATTAGTTATGATTTTTAGCACAGTATCTTTAATTCAACGCGTCATGTCTTGCATTCTCAGTAAATGGAACCAGCGTACGGGTAATGAAAATAAAAATGTATTTAACAAAAGAGAGACATATCTTACATGTCTTGTGCTATTAGACTGCAACTACTTTATGTCCCTGTACAGCAACTAGTGGATTTTGTCTATTTGCACATATAAATATATTTGTATATGTGTCTGTATGTATATGTGGGTGTGTGTGCATGTGTGTGTAAGACTGTAACACAAGGGAATTCTGAGAAGAGCGTCAAGAATATAACAGCCCTCTAGTGGTGAATTAATTCGAACTCCCACTGCCATCGCAAACTACTAGCCAAGTGTTTTCCATATAATGCTGGATTAAGGCAGCTTTAACACAGTCTGCATGGTTGTGCCAAGATATTGTGTAACGCCCCTCCATCAATAAAAGGGTAAATACAAACTGCAGAATATTGCTTATATCTGTTTCCTACTTACCTTTATTTTATTTAAAAAAAAAAAAACCCCACAAAAGTCAGATTGATTCTTTTTTTTTTTTATCCACATTTACGCAGGTGAATGATAAATGTGCTGTAGAACGTGAGCACTATTTGCGATTATATTTCTCTATTACAATTCCACAGTCGCCAGGGCGTTTCATTAATGTGAGCCTTCCAGACTTAAAAGACAGGTTTCCCGTCAATAAACCGCTGACTTACTTAACTCATTTGCACCCAGCAGCTGAAACTTGCCCTCTGTAATCAGATACCTGTGATGGATAGCGTAATTCCCGAGATCTGATTGAGATCAATCGCGCATGTCAGAGACTCGTTACTGCAAGGCGGAGCACGACGTTCCACGTCTAATGCCGATCAGTTTTTGAACATCAATTGGGGGTTGGCTTCTGATTAATGAATGCACAGCTTCATTATAAAGACAGTCATGGACTATTAACTTTATAAAACACTCCTTTGATTTGTAACTCCACAGTCAATACATCTATGAATGGGCTAGATGACAGCTATAAGCTGGCCTGTAAAACCATCCTTTTATTGCAGTTGAAACCATAAGAATTAGCATTTTGGTTATTCGATGAAACCATTGTTTAGATACAATACACAATATCAATATTTTGTATTGGCAAACTGTAACGTCTTGAAATCTGGCTGGCCAAGTTGACGTTGGCTTAATAACTATGATGGAAAAACAACTGATTTAAAGTCCATAAGATGTCCTGGTCAGGGTCGTCAAACTCCTGACCCCAGGTTTTGATGGATTACAACTCCCAAAATTCTTTGATTAAGGTTGTTGTAGTAAAATAACCTCTGGTGGGCAGAGTTCTTGGTATTACCACTCCACGGGGCAACAGCAGGTCTTCTATATATAGAAAATGCTTTTTTCCTCAGTAATTTTATTCATTTCCAAAAAGTGGGCTAATGAGATATCTTGAGATTTTGATTATTATAGCTGCAATCTATAGCAACCGTCACAGTTGGCTCCTCAATGATCTTTACAAGTGTCTATAGAACTTGCAAGTTCTGTTATTCTATGCAATTAATTGCATCCAGACTTCAAGCCATGCTTTTGAATATTATACTATCCTGCGGTTTTGCTGTGCTGGACCTTCTGAACAAAGATCTCTAACATTGTAACCAGAGCCACGGTTTGTTATATTGCCAGTAGTCCACTGGTGCTGTCAATTTGACAATTTTTCTAATGGTTTGACACTCACCTCTTCACGTATAAGTGGAAGTTCTGCTCGTTGCTCTCATCCAATAAACTCTGTCTAAAAATGGATACTCCCCATCTGCATTAACATACATGTGATGGATCAGACTAGGGGTGACTGGAGGACCTAGCTACTCTAAAGCTTTTAAACTTTAATTGATGCTTAGATTTCCTCTTTTAAAATTATAATGGAGGTTGAGAGATTTTACTTACTACAGAGGCAAGGTTTCTTCATGTTTCAAACCGTGAATATATTGAATTATTTCCTTTGAGAGGTTGTTTTCAATCTCAGTAGATTTACATTAAATAAGACTCTATGTTCTTCATCCATCTAATGCTTTTCGATTCTCTCTAGTGAACCTCTCTGTAGAGGGCTCCTCTGTATTTTCTGTCCTGAATCTAGCAAGGTTGACTATTTAACATTATCAAAAGTAGCAATACACATCTTCCATTCGTAACAAGAATCTGACCTGCTAGCATCCTTCCTGTACCAAACTAGCTCACTCAGTATTTGACATTTCTGGATTCTATTTAAGTGGGAAGGTCTAGTAGAATGATGTGCTATCTGACATTTAAGTCCGTATAACTAGGAGGCACTGTCAAATTTGCCGAAAGTGGAAAGGCAATCAAAAGTATTTATCTGGCTTTTCTTTAGTATAGACATGTACCAAGGTGAATCATTGTTCCCAAGCAGCCCTTCATTAAAAAGTGGCAAGGTTGTACAGTGGATGCATAGATGACTCTCTGATGACAACCAAATTCTCCCTGTGCACCTGTCACGGAACGCATCCTACACAAATCTTGGGAGCAAGGATTTTACAGCATGTGTGCGTTTCACAGTCCAAATCAATCACCGCCTCTTGATAAGCACCCTTTTATTTGGCTGATTATCTTATTGTGGATTTGTTGTTTATTCGCAACACTTTTAGACCAAAAAAGAGGAGTACAAAAAATCGCTCCGTTGGAAAAAATATTAATATTCTGACTGCTTTGGCCTTAAATTTGCTACAAACATAACAGGTCTGAATTTTGAGCAGCGTGGGGGTTGCACTTAGCTGGGTAAATTGACTGGACCCTCTATTCCGAGTAAACGAACGCCAGGTTTTCAAGACTTTAATAAATTCTCCATCCTGTGGAGCAGAACTTGAAAGGGCCTCCTGGCAGTACGTGGCATTTATAATTTTATATGCAGTTTACGTGCTCGTATACGATTAATTAGTTGATTTCACATGGTGCAATCTGAGTTCTGCAGACGACAAAGCAGCACTTTCAAATCCTGCCCCATAAAATGACGAGTTCGTAAATGTTCTAAAAGAAAAGAAAAAAAAACAACAAACGCAGCCCGCCGTGTCTTCCAGAGATTCTAGTAAATTAGAGAATTTCAGCCAAACTAAACAGTTCGAATTGTCGTGCATTTGAAATTATCCTCCTGGACTTTGGAGTAAATGGCAATTAAATAGTGTGGATCCGTTCTGCTGCGTTGTTTTTCATTGTCAAGCTGTGCTCAGAAAATCTTCCATTTCTTTCCCTGACGTCCTCTCCCCTATTTAATATACTGTCTGCAACTGATGATCCGAATTGGAGTTCTTTATCTGAATCTCTCAGATGCGCACTTTACAATCACACACAGATTTGGATCTTTGTGAGACGCTCATGTCTAACCCCTTCCTCCTTTTACTATCTGATTGTTTCTATTTTAATTCAGTCTCTGCCACCTTTGTTGGGCCTCTCTTTAGTGGGAGTTCGATGAATCCTTAGTTTATTCTCTGTAAATGTTTCTTTTCTATTGACACCTCACTAGGACGTACCATTTCAGGATGTTCATATATTATTTTATATATGCGGCACAGAACAACTGGCAGAAAAAAAACACAACCATTGACTGACTAAATGACTTGCACAGGTCTCTTCTAATGTACTATACGAGGGGCGTTGCTCATCTAACTGGAGAATACTCAGTACCCTACATTCTAAACAATGCTTGTGTTTTTAACTGTAACAACCTTGTTTAAAGGGCATAGTGGCATAGTTACATAGCCTGAAAAGAGACGTGTGTCCATCAAGTTCAGCCTTCCTCAAATTTGTTTTTGCTGTTGATCCAAAAGAAGGTAAAAAAAAACCCAGTTTAAAGTACTTCCAATTTTGCAACAAACTAGGAAAAAAAATTCCAATTTGACCCCAGAATGGCAGTCAGATTTTATCCTTGGATCAAGAAGCTATTACCATACATTACCGTACACAAATGATATCCTTGAATATTCTGTTTTTTGCAAGTATGCATCCAGTTGCTGTTTAAACATCTGTACGGACTCTGATAAAACCACTTCTTCAGGCAGAAAATTCCATATCCTTATTGTTCTTACATTAAAACAAAAAAAACTTTCCTTTGCCTTAGACGAAATCTTCTTTCTTCCAGTCTAAACGCATGACCTCATGTCCTTTGTAAAGTCCTGTTTGTGAATAGATTTGTACACAATGGTTTGTGTTGGCCCTGGATATGTTTGTATAATGTTATCATATCCCCTCTGAGGCGAAGTTTTTTTAAAATAAAGAGGTTTAAATTTGTTAACCTTTCTTCATAGCTAAACCGTTCCATTCTTTTTATTAAACTTGCAGTATTTTAATATTCTACCATGGTTGTTGGTAAAGGTTTTACTGGGACATCTGAAAAGTTAAAATTAACCAAGTCATACTTTTTAAGGAAAAACGTCACTTTCCAGTTTTTTTTAATATTAAGTTTGTGAGATGTGAAAAACTAAAATAAATCTTAAAAACCCATACTGCAGTGTTCACCACTGGCCAGAAACTGAGTGCCTCCATTTTGGCTTCAAGTCAAGCATTGTAATAAAACCAGACTTGGCAGCTCTCCTTCAGTGCCGCGTGTGCCAGGATTGAACGGTGATGTCCGTTGCTAATTTTCTTATTGCATGTTTAAAAAATAAAATAAAACACATACAAAAGGTTAACACAAGTCATAGGTGAACTTCACGGTTTTATTAACCCAGATAAGTGCCGGTTCTCCTTTAAAGAGTGCTAGCTCTGTGTACACAGTGCTTCAGCCCAACGTCTTATCTGGTGGCTTTGAATTTTGAATGCAGTTCACAATCACCTATGTACATAGAAGGAACGCAGAGTGATTCCGCTGCTTTAAGTAGAATGTGGTGAGGATTAGTTGCGTTCCCAGAACTATAATAAATTGGTTATAAATAATTTATGTGAAGATTTACAGTGCCTGCTATAAAAGATGTTGCATGTATATTTAAGAATTAGGATTCATCTTATCCACTTCAATTGTCATCACGGTTAGAATCAATTCATTTCCTTTCCTTTATCTGAGACAACATAGACACTCTTAAGGGCTTATGTTTAATTCACAGGCGCCTTTAGACATTTACTGTGTACCCGTGTTGTACAATAAACACAACAACTAATTCTATTGTGTAAACTTGGCTTTTATTTGTAGCGGTATAAAAGATGGCTGGGCTGTGATCAGGGAAATGGAAACTATAGTTTGTTGTGCAGTTGAGCTGAGATCATGGAAAAGGGAACTGTCGTTTATTGCAAGGCAGAGCTGTGATCAGGGAAATGGAGTCTGGTGTCTGCTTTATGGTTGATCTGAAAACAGGGAAATGGGAAAAGGCGTTTGTTGTATGGATGAGCTGAGATAAGGGTAATGGAGACAGGTTTTTGTTGTATGATTGAGCTGTGATCAGGGAAACACAGACTGGTGTTTGCTGTATGGCTGAGCTGTGATTAGGAAAATGGAAATAGTTATATAATGCATGTGTTTGTATTATTGTGTTATTATATTAACCGTTCTATCACAGTGATAACCGTGCTAAAGGGGTAGTCAAGGCAACATAGTGATAACAGCCTGCTGTAGTGGTTATTGTGATTGCATGCCTAGCACTGTCACCATTAATATGTGTAACAATTTTCAAACCATTTGGGAGACATGGAGAGTTATCTGGGAGACTATGGCCTGGACCCTCTATGTTCATATTGATATGGAGAAGTTTCACTTAAAGGACCACTCTAGGCTCCCAGACCACTTCAGCTTTATGAAGTGGTCTGGGTGCCAGGTACCTCTAGGATTAACCCTTTTTTTTATAAACATAGCAGTTTCAGAGAAACTGCTATGTTTAAACTGAGGGTTAATCCAGCCTCCAGAGCCTCTAGTGGCTGTCTCATTGACAGCCGCTAGAGGCGCTTGCGTGCTTCTCACTGTAAAAATCACATTGTAAATGCTTTCCTATGCGACCGGCTGAATGCACGCGTGGCTCCTGCCACGCATGCGCATTCAGCCGATGACGTCACGAGCAAGGAGGAGAGGAGGAGTACAGCTCCCCGCCTGGCGCTGGAGAAAGGTAAGTGTTTAACCCCTTCCTCTCTCCAGAGCCCGGTGGGAGGGGGTCCCTGAGGGTGGGGGCACCCTCAGGACACTATAGTGCCAGGAAAACGAGTATGTTTTCCTGGCACTATAGTGGTCCTTTAATTTAACACTATAGTGTTACGAATACAAACATGTATTCTGAACACTATAGTGCCGGAGTACGTGTTTAGGTTCCTGACCCCCCTCAGATTGGAGATAAAAGGTAGCTTTACTTACCTTTTCTCCATCGCCGTTGATGGCACGCCTTCATGGCTGAGATCATCAATCTTGATCTCAGCCAATCCAATGCTTTCCCATAGGGAAGCTTTGAGAGGCTATAGCGCAAGCACAGAAAAACACCTAGCTGTGGCAATGATTATCTACTCCTAGAGCCACATTGAATCAATGCATTTCTATGGGGAGCATTCACTGTCTCTGTGCAGAGCGCGGAGATGCTGACGTCAGTGTTACACACAGTGCAGCACTGATATTGGAAGCACCTCTAGTGGCTGTCTGAGTGACTGACTGCCACGAGGTGTTACTAAGCAGCAAAAGTAATCACTGCCTTCTCTCTGAAAGGCAGCATTCTCATTGCTCAGCCTGCAGAGACATACTGTAGTCACCAAAACCACTATTTAAGCAGTCCCTTTAATGTATTAGCAACATCAAATCCATCCTTTAGTTAATTTGTACAGCCAATTAATGCTGTCCAAATTTGGAAGGATTTGATCTTGCCGATATGGACAGTGACGGCCATACATGTTTGTGTCAAAGTCTTTGAAAATTGCTGGCACCATAACCACTACATATAGATTGTTATCACTATGTTGCTTAGACTGCCTCTTTCAAAAATCAAGGATTGTATTGGTATTTGAGGGAGTACCGTTTTGGAATAGCACCCTTAATTGAGGTGGTAGTTACAGTAAGTGTCTCTCCACACGGTATATTTTGTTAGACTGCCTCTTTAACACGGTTATAACTGCGATAGAATCATTAATACAATAATACAAACACATATACCTGTCTGCAGTGCATCAGTTTGCAATATGTGCAATATTTTTGGGGCCTCAATGTTGCTTATTTAATGCATATGAAGCGGTTACAGACAATGTTCTGCTTAATAATGCTTCCTGATCTTGTAAGCAAAGCTATTCTCGAATTTCTGGCAGACTATCCCAAGACACTAGATGCTGCTTGCTTGTGTCTACCATATTCCAATCTTGCGGCGAACAAATGAACCACTTCAAGGTATACAAATCCTTCCCTTATTTATCCTTTACACAATAACCGCAAAATAAAACAATATGCAAATCGCACTTTGCTTCGGAGATTTCACATTGCTGTTATTTATAATAAAATATACAATGGACGGACAGTTCTGCATATTTCATATGCCATGAGGAATGGGTTCTATTCAAACACTACATGGCGAGCTTGAAATGGAAAGATAGGCCTGAAAGGATCTTTAATAACGTCTTGGTCTTTGTTAAGCAAATAAGTAACGCGCCAAATTCTCGCTTTTTGAAATTTAAAAGGATATAAAAATCTGTGGCTTTTTAACTATATATACACATAAACAAGCTAGATGGACCAGCTATTCAATAATATACCCAATTTTCTTCATACTCACTGTTCTATGAAGACAGGCAGACACATGTGGGCAGATAGAGATGTATTCAGGTAGGCAGGCAGATGTAGGTATGCAGGTGGTTAGATACATCTGTAACCAAGAAGACAGGGAGGTAATTGGGTCGGTAAGTAGGTAAAAAGGTTTGGATGGATACAGGCAAGCAGACGGGCAGTTGTAGATATATAGTTGGATACAAATAATTTGTAGATAGATAGGCATGGGTGGCTACAAGTAGACGGGGTTGTGAGAAGGCAGTTTCACAGACAAATATGGATGAGTCCAGTAGACAGCCATGTAAATAGTTGCGTAGATCGGGATGGATAGATGCGGATGTAGGTAGATATGAATAAAACAGTGGAGTTAGGTAGGCAGGGTGATGCAGGTGTATAGGTGTAGATGGCCTAATACAGGGGTAGGCAACCTACGGCACTAGTTCCATGCACGGCACTCGAGGTGTCTTTCCACGGCACTCAAGGCTGCTAGAGCCAAACAGGGTCTGGCCTATCAGGAGTCTCAGTGAAACTTCAGATATCTGCTAATACAAAGAGGTAGTGAAGGACAATCCTCAATTTATGCGTTGCAGCACTTACAGGAAGTGATCTCAGATCACTTCCTCCCAGAACTTGTGAATGGGAATCCACACTGTAGTAGAGCAGCCACAGCTGATGTTGCAGCTCCTGTCCTTGACCTGTACCTGCCCAGGCTGGTCCCCACTGGAACCCAGGGAAGCCACCCACACTGCTAGATATACACAGACCTGCAGAATAAGCCTCCCCTCATACAAATAATACGAACAGACTACACACAAACATACACACAATCCCCACAAACGCAACACCACTAACAATCTACATACATGCACACAATCCCACATGCAGCCGCTCACATGCAAAACCCCAAACAGCCCCCACACACTACCAAACACACAATGTGACATATCCACCTACACACAATTCCACAAGCAGCCCTCATACACAGCACACATTCATATGTATCATACACGATTCCATAAACTACTAATGAACATATACAGTATAATAGCTCATATACGCACAAATACAACGATACAAAGCAATTACAGTATAAATAACACGGCAGCACACACACAAAATAGGATAGGCAGGGCCGTTTGAAGGAATTTGGGGGCCCTTAAGCAAAATGGACATGGGGGTGCCCCCCCCCCCCGCACGCAAAACCTACAGGAACCACAGCATAGCTATACAGTTTAAGTTCACCCACACTTTATATAAATAAAAAATGTTTACAGTGCAAATACTGCTGTTGCATATAATGTGCATAAAATTTGAACATTTTCAACAATTGAAAATTCCCTGTGTTCTCCTCATCTCCTCACCCCCCCCCTCCCTGTGTTCTCCTAATCTCCCCTTTTCCTCACCTCCCCTCCCTGTGTTCTCTTAATCTCCCCTTCTCGTCATCTCCCCCCTCCCTGTGTTCTCCTAATCTCCCCTCCTCCTCACCTCCCCCCTCCCTGTGTTCTCCTAATCTCCCCTCCTCCTCACTTCCCCCCTCCCTGTGTTCTCCTAATCTCCCCTCCTCCTCCTTCCCCCCTCCTGTGTTCTCCTAATCTCCTCCTCCTCCACCTCCCCCTCCTGTGTTCTCCTAATCTCCCCTCCTCCTCCACTTCCCCCTCCTGTGTTCTCCCTAATCTCCCCTCCTCACCCCCCCTCCCTGTGTTCTCCTAATCTCCCTCCTCCCTCCTCCTCCTCCCTGTGTTCTCCTAATCTCCTCCTCCTCACCCCTCCCCCTCCCTGTGTTCTCCTAATTCCCCTTTCTCCTCACCCCCCCTCCTGTGCTCTCCTAATCTCCTCACCCCCCTCCCTGTCTGCTCCTTCCCCCCTGTGTTTTCTTCTCCTTCCCCCTCCCTGTGTTCTCCTAATCTCCCCTTCTCCTCACCCCCCTCCCTGTGTTCTCCTAATCTCCCCTTCTCCTCACCTCCCCCCTCCCTGTGTTCTCCTAATCTCCCCTTCTCCTCACCTCCCCCTCCCTGTGTTCTCCTAATCTCCCCTTCTCCTCACCTCCCCCGTCCGTGTTCTCCTAATCTCCCCTTCTCCTCACCTCCCCCTCCCTGTGTTCTCCTAACCCCCCTCTCCCTGTGTTCTTCTTACTCCTCCCCCTCCCTGTGTTCTTCTTACTCCTTCCCCCTCCCTATGTTCTTCTTACTCCTCCCCATGTTCTTCTTACTACTCCCTCCCTATGTTCTTCTTACTACTCTCCCCCTCCCCATGTTCTTCTTACTCCCCTCCCTATGTCCTTCTTACTCCCCTCCCCCGTGTCCTTCTTACTCCCCTCCCTGTGTCCTTCTTACTCCCCTTCCCCTGTGTCCTTCTTACTCCCCTCCCCGTGTCCTTCTTACTCCCCGCCTATGTTCTTATTACTACCCCCCCCCCATGTTCTTCTCACCTCCCCTTCCCTGTAGCGTGGCCGAGCTCAGGGTGCACTTCCGGTCAGTCCGGCCGGGAACAGGAAACTGAATCTCCTGTACCGCGTGGTACCCGGCGGGACTGACAGGAGGAAGAGGAGCTCAGCCACGCTACAGGGAAGGGGAGGTGACGAGAGAGGCAGTGCTGCAGCCACCTGAGGCTCTCTGTAGAGCGCTCAGGCGGCTGCAGCCTTATAGGAAGCGCCGGCCCTGCTTGGGGGCCCAGGCCAGCTCGGGGCCTCAAGCAATTGCTTGGTTAGCTTGCCTGGTAGCGATGGGCCTGAGGATCGGCACGCTATGGGACATCACAATCCTATATCGGCGCAGTGCTGCTAAAAGGTTGCCTACCCCTGGCCTAATATATGGGTGCAGAAAATAAATATCATTAAATATCACTTTTTCCATTTATAGTAAATCTTGTTTTTGCGTCGGTCTATCAGAATTTGATTGATTTCTGGGATTTGTCATTTATTTGTACCTTTATACAGAAAAAGGGTGTGCTGTGTAAAAAATGTGCAATATTCCTTTAAAAACACTCTGGTGCTTATACCAATTCACAACCCCTATCATATAAGTGTTGTGTTGATATTACATACACTGGTGTAGGTACAAAAAAGTGCAAAAGTGCAAATGCCACTAATATACTAGTGCTATAGCATTGTTGTGGTGTGCTGCTTCCCTTGTATAACTTGTTGTCACATGTTGTTGTTTTGTGGTGTGGAGTGGTGCCTCTTAGTGTCACGTTGTATGGCTTACCACCTCCTGTGTAACATGGTGTTATGTGCCGCCTTCTGGGTTGTTTCGTCACCTAGAATACGGTGTGCATCCACATAGTGGTGTAACATAACACTTCCTCCTTTATGATCCGTTGTGGATTTTGTGTCAAATGGATTTGTTGATGGCAGTTATCACTAGTTATTTTCCCTTAAAGGAGCACTGCTTAGGAATACAAATGTTTATTCCTAATGCTGTAGTGCCCTGGTGGCAATTAGGTCCCTGGGCGCTCACTTATAGAGAATAAAATTGTATTTTACTTACCTTTTCTCCCATGCAACGTTGCTCTCTGCATAGTCATTCCATCTCCTTGACTGAGGTCATCAAAATCAGCAAAAGCATTGGGAAGCTAGCCCGGATATGCGGCAAAACGCTAGCCAATGAGAGACCATCTTCTTGAAAGTGCAGAGTTTTACTCTGCTATTTCATGGGAAACACCTCTAGGGACTGTCTAAGTGACAGTCTTTAGACGCATTTAAACCATTTAATGTTTAGACTGCCATGCAGAACACTTTGAAAATTCCAAATGCTCAGGATTTCATGTTGGTTGCCACTTACTTTTCACAGTACTGTCTATGGCTTTGGTATAGTTGAGAGTGCCAATCTTTCCCCAGCCTGGAATCAATGCTAAGGGGGGTTTCAATGCACTGGATGTCCTCATGCAAAGCATTAGGTCGTCCATCGTCATTGTTTACGGATTCACACTCCATGTAACTGTAAACATGGCAGATTCTCTAAAATGGATTCTCTAGTGTCAGGAAAACAAACCCGTTTTTCTGGCACTAAAGAATCCTGGAGTGTCCCCCACCTCGCCCCATCCGACGTTGCCCCCCTGCCCACGCTGCTCCTCTGCTGGCGGGAAGACCTAATGTGCATGCGCGGCAATGGCATTACTCAATGCTTTCCTATGGGGATTCCGGCTACGCTGGAAGTCCTCATGCATAGCGTGAGGACGTCCAGCGTTGTTTAGATGACCAAAAGTCATCTAAAAACCTGGAAGTCCCTCTAGTGGCTGTTTGGTAGACAGCCACTACAGGAGGACTTACCCCTGCAAGGTAATTATTGCAGTTTATAAAAAGGGTTAAGGGTGATGGTAGTTGGCACCCAGACCACTTCAATTGGGCTGAAGTGGTCTGGGTGTCTGGAGTGTCCCTTTAAAGAAACTAATGAGTTGCCAAGACTCGTTGGGGAATGCAAAGTGAATTCTGCTTGAAATACACTTGAAACTCCTTTAGTAAGTACTGTATTTTGTCTGTCACAGAGATAAAGTGTTTCCCCTTCCCATGTTATCCGTTGATTGGCTAGGAGTATGAAGCAGTGGTTGCGGTTTTGTAAAACCATACCGGTTAATTTTATCCAGCATTCTAATTGGAAATATTTGGAACCGACAAAGATACAGATTAAAAAAAAAACTGAAAATCCATTAAGTTTACAAGGGGACAGAAGGGATGATCTTTACGTATCTGGACAGGAAGTAGCGGGGTTTATGCTGGGATCATCCTTTCACTGCATGCAAACACTAAATAGCTTTTTCTATGGTACAATCAAGACTCAGAAGTGACTTTTTTTTTCTAACCAGGAATGTAATGATCCTATCTACAGGAGCAGTCTAGTAACCGAATTGAAGGGCTAAATCCTCTAATTGTTGTAATTAATGTCCAACAAATGCAGTCATAATTATTTCATATTGCTACTTAGAAACTCTCCCCCTCCATTCAGGCGGTCTTTTATTGTGCTTTAAAATCTGTCCTGTTTAATTATTCACTACCTTCTTACAATTCCCGTGCATTTTTCCCGCAAATGTAATAATCAATTTGCCGTGCTACGGAGCATACTCGACGAACTTCACTCTTCAAGGTCATCCTCCTCCGTGTGTCATTACCAATTAAACATTTATTACTTGCAAAAGCTTTGCTCTCTTGTGTTTAAATTAACCCTCGAGGCATGTGTGCGCTTGTGGTCCCTGGCAGGCTGTCATGTGATCTTATCTTTGATCACATGACCTGTCCCTCCTTCCCTCACCACCTGTTCTGCTTTAGCTTATTCAATGAAGCAGAACATGCTCCCGATAAAATCTTAATATGTTCTGTAGAAGGGACATTTGGTTATTGGAGACAAATTTAGCATAGCTTTTGCATGTTCAAATAATGCAAAATATGTCCACACTGGACATTTGAGGTACATCAATCTAGATGCCTTTGAACAGAGGAATGCTTAAGGATCGAAGGATTACCTGGAAAATGGGGAGTTGATTGTGGATAATCTATTATAGATAGTCATAGTTGAGTGTGGATAGTGCAAGATCAGTCATGTTTTTCTGAACACTTATCCAGTCCGCATGTCGAAGGGCAGTTTGTGATAAATTCTGCCCTGCAGAATTCCTATTCATCGAGACGTGATTGAGCAGCATATATATTCAACGTACTTTAACCCCTTAGTGACCAGACCGTTTTTAAATGTTCTTACCGTTTAGGACCAGGGCTGTTTTTACATTTCTGCTGTGTTTGTGTTTAGCTGTAATTTTCCTTTTACTCATATACTGTAGCCACACATATTATATACAGTTTTTCTCACCATTAAATGGTCTTTCTAAAGATACCATTATTGTCGTCAAATATAATTTACTATAAAAAAATTCTAAAATTAATGAAACTATTTAAAAAAATACACACTTTTTCTAACTTTGACTCACAAAATTTGTTATGCATCTACAACCGCCAAAAAAAACCCACCAATGCTAAATAGTTTCTAAATTTTGTCCTGCGTTTAGAAATACCCAGTGTTAACATGTTCTTTTTTTTGCAAGTTATAGGGCTATAAGTACAAGTAGGACATTGCTGTTTCAAAATATATATATATATTTTTTACTTTATCAATAGTGACATTGCAACATCTGTCATAAATCTCTGAATCACACCTCACATGTACATATTTTTTTAAAGTAGACAACCCAGGGTATTCAATATGTCCAGTCTTTTTTAGTAGCCACTTAGTCACAAACACTGGCCAAAGTTAGCATTTATATTTGTTTGTATTAAAAATGCAAAAAGAGGAGGAGGGGCTTGACAGCTGAACCAAGCGGACGCATGTTAGATGGGCTCCGTGGAAATACAGCCAAAACTAGTTTTATACTGCATCCCAGATACCGACAAAGGAGACCCCACGGTTCCCAATCATGATGGGAAGAAAGACAAGAAACAAGAATCGGACAGACCCAAACCGGGAGTCAGCATTGGAGGATTATTCCGCCAGGTGCAAGGCGCGTACAGCCCCCAAAATGTCCACCGACCTTGAGAGCTTCTCTGACACCTTAGAGGATTTCATCCCAGAAGAGCCTACCCCATGCAAGGCCTCAACAGTTAGCACCAGGTTCAGGGGATGCGGGACCGGTGACTGCCTCAATGCTAAAAACCATGCTAGGAGACCTGCAAAAGATCATACAGGCAGATGTAGCTCAGCTGCGCGCCGACCTCACATGCCTGGGAGGCCGCATTGGTGCGGTGGAGACATCCTCTACCGGAATTAGAAGAGCTCCAACAGGAGGTAAAGACACTCAAAGTATAGCAAGACAAGAGCGAGCAATGCTTTGCGGCAATGGAGGATGCAAGACGCCGTAATAATCTGAAGATCCGCGGTGTCGCAGAAGAGATACCCACGGAAGAAATCCTGCATCTCCTAAGACAACTCATCGGAGTCTTGCTGGCACCTAAGCAAGCCAGAAACTTTGATATTGACACGGCTTTCCAGATCCACAAACCCCGTAGAGTGCAGGAGAAGGCCCCCCGAGACCTAGTGGTCTGGTTCAGGAACACAGCAGACAAGATAGCAGTTGTCACGGGTCCACCGCCTACAGTTTTGAAAACCTGGCCCTGTCCTTTTATGCGGACCTATCGGGCGAAAGCCTGTAATGGCGAAGGTCCCTGGAACCTTTCACCACAGTTAGAATAAAATTAATATTAAATTAATATATATATATATAATTTTTTATTTTTACATTTATGATTTATTTTATTTACTTATTATTTATATTTTATAATATATATTATATATAGTTATATATGTGTGTAATTTAATTATAAGTGTATTTCTATATTAATATAAAAATACACTTATATATATATATATATATATATATATATATATTATTTTTTTTATTTTATTTATTAACATATTTTTTTTTATTTTACCGATGCAGGGAGAATGCTTGTCAGTTTAGGCAGTCTCCCTGCAGGTAGCACTATGGACACCTATTGCGGCCATGTGATTGTTCTTTCAGAGCCATCACATGGCCCACAGGGGCCTAATTTGCAGAGGGGGGACTGTTAGGAGAGGTATTGCAGGATGCCTCGACATTGAGGCATCGCTGCAATACCCTTAGACCATCTGAAAGCAATCATGATCGCTTCCAGTGCTCATATTTGCGCAGACGTACTAGGTACGTGTGCTGTCTTTAATGATAATTTTTTGTCGGACGTCCTTAGTACGTCCGCAGTCCTTAATGGGTTAAGGCAGAACTTTTCATGCATTGCCGTAAAGCATGGTGAAGTAATGTCCAGAAAACATTAGAGAATCCACAATTACTATTTGATATTGATATTCTGTACTGTGTCTGTCCTAGATCTGTGTTAATAAAATAATGTGTTTTATCTTCTATAAAAGCAAAGATTTGCAAGTGTGTTTTCTCCTTTTGTGAGATTGTTAGAAATGGGTTTTTATTTACACAGTGCTGTCCTCGCCCAGGCCTGTGCTGAGTGATGGTCTAAGCTAGTTCTTGACACGCCGTTAATGCACTTGTTCCCTATCAGGACAATCCCAGAGAACCAAGCAGCCACTGCATTTACATAGTTACATAGTTACATAGCTGAAAAGAGACTTCCGTCCATCAAGTTCAGCCTTCCTCACATTTGTTTTTTGCTATTGATCCAAAAGAAGGCAAAAAAACCCAGTTTGAAGCACAATTTTGCAACAAGCTAGGAAAAAAATTCCTTCTTGACCCCAGAATGGCAGTCAGATTTATCCTTGGATCAAGCAGTTATTATCCTACATTGAAAGATTATATCCTTGAATATTCTGTTTTTGCAAGTATGCATCTAGTAGCTGTTTGAACATCTGTATGGACTCTGATAAAACCACTTCTTCAGGCAGAGAATTCCACATCCTGATTGTTCTTACAGTAAAAAAACCTTTCCTTTGCCTTAGACAAAATCTTCTTTCTTCCAGTCTAAACGCATGGCCTCGTGTCCTATGTAAAGTCCGGTTTGTGAATAGATTTCCACACAATGGTTTGTATTGGCCCCGAATATATTTGTATAATGTTATCATATCCCCTCTCAGGCGACGTTTTTCTAAACTAAATAGGTTTAAATTTGTTAGCCTTTCTTCATAGCTGATATGTCCCATTCCTTTTATTAATTTTGTAGCCCGCCTCTGCACTTTTTCTAGTGCCATAATATCCTTCTTTAGAACAGGTGCCCAAAATTGCACAGCATATTCAATATGGGGGTCTTACCAGTGATTTATAAAGAGGCAAAATTATATTCTCGTCCCGAGAATGAATGCCCTTTTTCATGCATGACAATACCTTAATGGCCTTGGCCACTGCTGATTGACATTGCACATTGTTGCATAGTTTGTTGTCTATAACAATTCCCAAGTCCTTTTCGTGTGTTGTTATCCCTAATTCGCTTCCATTAAGGGTATACGTTGCTTGTGTATTCTTTACGCCGAAGTGCATAACTTTGCATTTTTCAACATTACATTTCATCTGCCATTTGAGTGCCCAGTCCCCCAGTCTATCTAAATCCCTCTGCAGCAAAGTAATATCTTGCTCACATTGTATTATTTTACAAAGTTTTGTGTAATCTGCAAACACTGAAACATGACTTTCAATGCTGTCTTCAAGATCATTTATAAACATGTTAAATAGAAGGGGTCCCAGAACAGACCCCTGAGGGACACCACTTGCCACCTCTGTCCAGCTTGAAAATTTACCATTAATGACAACTCTTTGTACTCTGTTTTTAAGCCAATGTTCTACCCAAGAACAAGCATTTTCATCTAGACCGATTTCCTTGAGTTTGAACACTAATCTATTGTGTGGAACTGTATCAAATGCCTTGGCAAAATCCAAATAGATCACATCCACTGCAACACCCTGATCTATACTTCTGCTTACTTCTTCGTAGAACGCAATCAAGTTAGTTTGACATGACCTGTGCTTCATAAAACCATGCTGACACAATTAGGTCAGTCGCTGAGCGAACGGCCAATCCAGAGCCGTGGATTCACATGGAATGCTCTGTATTTCAGCTCCCAAGAGCCTTTATCATGCAGTCATGGTGAACTTTACAGTAAAAGGATACGACCAATTGGTGTCGAAAGTGACCATAAAATGAAAGTTAAAACGTGCATCAAGGTGACCATAATTGGGAGACTTTCTCCGGGACGGAATGGAATGATGCATTTACCCTGATCTGTGCTGCCCTCGGCCCTATACTCCCTAGAAATTGTAAGGGAATCCAATCGGTGCAGTGGGAACTTTTGACCACCGCAACGTCCTTCCCTGCCCTGTGTCCTGCTGTAGGCTGTCTAGTCCCACTGATAATGCGCCCGAGCCGCCACTGCTGTCAGCTGTATTGTGCCTTCTAATAATGAATTCCCTTGTAACCCACAGAGTAAACACCATAATGAGCAGAAAGTCTTGTTCTGTACCATCTGTTTAGCGCTGATGCAGAAATGCCTCTCCCATTGAACCCTTACTAAGTAGAATGGCATCTCTCCCGTCATGTCAAGTCATTCCAGCGTGGCACACAGCGCGCGTTCCCATAATGATATGTATCTGCACAGCACTTACTGGAGAGCACATTAGCAAGCATTATAAATGGTCGGCCTGCTGGCTGTTACAACGTTGCATCCTGAGGGATGATGATGATGGCTTTGCTCCAGAAGCTGTTCTGCGAGGTCGCGGTTAACCTAGCAATGGGATCCAGAAAGCAGAGTGGAGGGGGACAAAAAAAAAAAACTTTGACACAATAAATCATTTTAGTGACACATCGTTCTGAACCAAGAGGCTCTTCATCCTGGAAAATTGAGCATGATCACATGAGGCATCGTTTACATTAATCTCACTAATAAGAAGAGTCTGTCATCTCATTTATTGTTCAGAGCGGACATCACGATTATATGACTGCTCTTGCTCTCTGGCTGCAGACGCAGTCGCTGCTGCTTTGTAGCACAATAGTAGTATGCCACAAGGGGTGAAAGAGTTAAAATTTTATTTTGTATGCAGACGGAATTCGAACTTGTAAACCTTATATCTGTAAGATACAAACATTTTCTGGTTTCTCTGTATCCTAGCACACTGGATTTAAAATTACCATGTATCAGATGACCCCTATTTTTCGAGCCCAAAATTAAGAAATCAATATTTTAAACCTCAAATAGAACAGCTTTGATATTTTAGAGGTGACTTCTGAGGAGAATAACACACTTCTGATTATCATGTCTCCCCTGTGCTACAGTACTCTGTGACGTTACTGACTCCATAGTGCATGCTGGGAGACTGTCAGGATTACAAGTTGATCCAGCACGCAGTACTGTGTCACACCTAGGATTAAGGATAATGTATAACCAGACCTTAGAATGGCCAGACTTAACACCTCCAAGAATAATCAAAATACTAGCAGAGGTCAGGGACACCTAGGCATGAAACCACGACAGGGCACTGAGCAAGAGGAGAGCTGGGTTTAAATACCCCTCCTGTGGATCCAATTGGCTGTAACCGGCCTTTGACCCCAAAGACAATTACCAGGTTTACATGTGCTTGATTGCTGCTCAGCACAAAACCTTCCTGTGGATTTGATTAGCCATGACCGGCCTTTGACCCCAAAAGTAATTACCAGGTTTTCATGAGCATGATTGCTGCTCGACACAACTTTTCCTGTCAGGACAGTAATGTTGCTTGGCACAACTTTTCCTGTCAGGACAGAAAATGCCATGAACCACATTTTTATGTGCGGATGAATACGTGACATTACCTCCCACCTGAATATCGCCCACCGGGCGGGCAGGACCAGGTTTGAGAGGAATCGTGGCGTGAAAAGAACGAATTTTATGGCCAGCATGGATATCAGAAGCCGAAACCCAAGAACGGTTAGCAGGCCCATACCCCCTCCAATCAACTAAATACTGTAAGGAACCATGAGAAAACCTGGAATCAATGATGGAGGAGACTTTGTACTCCTCCTGTCCAGAAACAACCAAAGGAGGAGGGGGGACAATGGGACTAGTGTACCGATTGCAAACAAGCGATTTGAGCAAGGACACATGAAAAGTATTAGGTATACATAAGGACGCTGGAAAGGCGAGAGAATAAGAAACAGGGTTGAGTCTCCTAACCACACGAAAAGGACCAAGGAAGCTCGGAGCAAACTTCATGCTGGGAACCTTCAACCTGATGATGTGTGACGATAACCAAACCCGATCACCCACCTGGTAAACTGGATTGGCACTCCGCCGTTTATCCGCATGAAACTTAAAGCGAGCAGCTGCAGTTTCAAGAGCGGAGTGAACCTTAGTCCAGGTATCACGAATAGAGGTAAGAGGATCATCCAGAGTAGGAAAAGCCGTATCAGAAAACACAGCAAGGAGAACAGCAGGAAGAAGCAAAGGGGACGATAAAGAAAGCACAGTGGATGCAATAATATGCTCAGGAGAAAATAATAGGGGATGTCTCTTGTTCTAGATCCGATTCAACGTCAAATTGTCTAGACAAGGCGTCAGCTTTAACGTTCTTAGAACCGGGTCTGTAGGTGATAATAAAGTTAAAGCGAGACAAAAATAATGACCACCTAGCTTGTCTAGAAGACAGTCATTTGGCATCCCCAATGGGATCCTTGGAACCCTCCTAAAGATGTCGCCATTCCTTAAGCGCTAATATGATGGCTAACAGTTCTCTATTACCAATGTCACAGTTACATTCGTCAGGAGACAACTTTCTGGAGAAGTAACCACAAGGATGCAAAGGGGCATCCTGACTCTCTCTCTGAGAAAGAACAGCCCCGACCTCTGTCTCAGAGGCGTCAACCTCAAGTAAGAAAGATTTACTAGTGTCAATCAGTAGGCAACCCAAGGTATTGCAAATGGGGTATGTGCAGTCTTTTTTTAGTAGCTACTTAGTTACAAACACTGGCCAAAGTTAGCATTAAAATTAGTTTAAGGGCATTTTTCACACACAAACAAATATGAACGCTAACTTTGGCCAGTGTTTGTGACTAAGGGGCTATTAAAATATATATATATATGATAATACTTACCAAATTGTAATATCTTGGGTTGTATACCTTTGAAAATTGTATAATATTATGTGGATAATTCTCATGCCTGGGCTACCATTTGGCAACATACCCAGTCTGGCAAATTTCAATGTGTATGAACCGAAAAATTTAACGTGCTATATTTGACCCTGTAACGTTCCAAAACACCATAAAACCTATGCTGTTTTACTTGTGCGACAACACTGAATAGAAATATGTGTACTTTATTGCAGTAATAGCTAACAGTATTATGACATTCACAGTTAAAATGCCACGCAGAACTAAAAAAAAAATAACATTTCTTAATTTCTCAAATTTTTAGATTGTTTTCATATTAAATTATGTTTCAGATATAAATATTTGATATGAAATGAAAGCCCCTTTTCTCCTGAACAAAATGATATATAATAAGTGTGGGTGCATTTAATATGAAAGAGGTGAATTACAGCTAAACACAAACACAGCAGAAATGTAAAAACAGCCGTCGTCCTTAACGGTAAGAAAATTGAAAAACGGTCTGGTCACTAAGGGGTTAAAGACACATTGCTGTAAGGTTTATTACTGTAGAGCTCTGTGATACTGTCAGACACCATCAATACGGAGCTCCTAGAAAAGAGGGACAGTGAGATTTGGGCCCAGAATAGGGACTATAACTGCTAAATAGGGTCACTTGGGAGAGATGTATATGCACTGTGTATAGCATGCATAGAATGATTGGGTATATATATATATTCTCCTTTGAAGCTTCATTGCTACAGATATTGAAAGAAGTCGTTTGTTTTATGCATTGATACGTGAATGAAGAACAGACCATTTATATTTTTTGCAACATTTGCCTAAAGCAGATAAACAATGTGTGTGATGGTATTATCCTGTCCTAGACCCCATCATTAAATCACAGCTCTGGACCTTTCCAGGGATCAATCATGTGGGAAATTTATAAAGGATAGATGTGTTAAATGTCCACAGTGAAGAGTCATTACTAGGCTTGTTAATTCATAAGACGAGGAACACTGGAACTGTGAAAACTCTGGGGAAATCTAGTTTGAGGTGGAACATTAAGCAGTTTGGAGAATAATAGGCATTTTTGAAAGGTCTCCGGATGATTTCTGAGCGGAACTGAAATATGAAATGATATTGTTAATATGTTAATATGATTCCTGTCTGTAGTACAAACAAATCACACAAATGGTTCCTTATTTTCATGGAGTGTTAGATGTCAGTCATGCACTCGACCTTAAACACCATTTAAATTCAAGCATCTTGATTGGACTTTAGGGTATTTTTAGTGTTTAGATTCCGTAGCATGGTCTGTCCGCCCTGTGTTATTGGCACCATGCTAAGCCCTGTGAACGTGAGCTCTGTGAGCTCCATACATTGAGTCTGACTGTCTTACAGTGAGTGTGAGCTCCATGCAGTGAGTGTGACTGCCTTCCAGTGAGTGTGACTGCCTTCCTGTGAGGGTGAGCTCCAAGAAGTTAGTGTGACTGCCTTCCTGTGAGTGTGACTGCCTTCCTGTGAGGGTGAGCTCCAAGCAGTTAGTGTGACTGCCTTCCAGTGAGTGTGACTGCCTTCCAGTGAGTGTGAGCTCCATGCAGTGAGTGTTACTAAACTCCATGCAGTGTGTGACTGGCATCCTAAAAGAGTTAAAATGATTCAGTTACCTGAAAACTTTACATTAATCAGCAGAGCGTAAAAACCTTTCACTGTGTCTGAGAGAAATTCAGAGCGAGTTAGACTTCATTCACTGACCGAGAGTTGCAGCTAAATTGATTATTCCTGTAAGAACCGTTTTTTATTCCTGATGAAGAAGTACAAACCTTTTAGTGACTGCGAAAGCTGTCTTTCACCACAGGAATGAGGTGCAGTAATGATCTAGCTGAGTGAACCAGCTGCTTAATTAAAAAGAAGAAAAGATTCTTGTAAAAGTGCGAGATGTGAGAACAAGCTGGAAAACCCAACTGGAAAAAGTGCAACCTGTTTATTAAATGCAAGTTGTCCATGTCCAGAAATATTTGGTGCTACTGTATCAAAGTCTTCAGATATGGCCCCATTAGGTAATTAGCTGTCCGTTTGCTTCTGATCTCCACAGTTCCCCTTATTGTTAAAATGGTCAATATCGATTTGTTCTTGTCGAGTTTCTACTCATGTTAAAGGGCAACACGAGACTGGTGTTGGCTCCTCGTTTTTTGTTTTTTCCCCTAGTTAATTTAACAATTTTGCCTTCATGTTAAAATGGGAGGTAGTAAAGAAAAACCATTTTTTCATTTAGCAGGAGAACCCTGTCATGATAATTGGCCAGAGCCCCCTAATACTCTCACTGGTATAAGCAGTGCAATAGGTGCAGAAGGAACTGGGAGAGAGGGAAGAGTAGGGAGACAGGAAGTAGAGGATGGTCGGAGGGAGAAAAAACAGTCTTCATTTACCATGTTAAATTAGAAACCCTTTGAGAACCAATTGGTGCTGCATGTCCGTGGTTCAGACAGGAAGGTGCACAATATGGGCAATAGCAGATAAAAATGGTAATCCATGGAAAATTTTCATCCTCCTTGTAAGGGAGGATTCCATATATTGGATAACGTATTAATGGAATGCACCATGACCACTTAAACTCACTGTAATGGATATAGTGCTAGGAGTGCATTGGCACTCTCCAAAAGTAAGTAGTCAAAACGTTTGCAAATGGTTTGACAACTTATCAGGGTCCCAGCCAGGTTCCTGTCACTGACTCCTCTGCAGCGTTAAGATAAGCGCGGTGGTGTAGAGGTTAGCTCATTGGCTGAGAGCTCTCAGCTGATGCTCTCCACCATTGGCCCAGAGCTTGGCTCAGGAGAACTACGGAAGTCAGGATGGGCGCCTCCACACTAAAAACTAACCAATGATGTAATTCCACTTACATGGGTTAAAATAATGATCATTTTTTCCAATACAATTTAAACTGATTTATTGAGAGAAATGTTCAGGTGGTAGTGCCTGTTTAAAGATATGCAAACATATAATCATTTAAGATAGCTTTGTTAAAGGAAACCATTTTTTAGTTAGTTATTTTTTTACTTAAAATGACCTATTGGGCATTAGTGAGTAGATTCCCCCATCCCCTACCCTTTAAAAATGGAGAAAAGACCATAAACTTACCTGAAATTCAGTGCTAGGTAAAGCGTCTATCCAATCCATCCTCCATTGTCCCTGCCGGACCCTTAGAGAAGCATTTGATTGGACCAGCTCAGAGTTCAAGATGAGGGAGGGGCATTTTTTTTTTATTGAAGGGGGTGGAGGTTTAAGCAAAAGAGGGAGACTGGAGGGGAGAGCGCCCTGCGAGGGAGAAGATAATTGCATCTGTTGCCAGCATATATACATATATTATGTGTTGTCAGTTTATATATTCAATCAATTGTAAGCACTGATAGGGATGCATCTGTATGTCCCCAATTCTGCATCCCCTGTGCTTCCTTTGACTGGCCACAACGTACGTATGTACGTGTGTGTATTACATTAGTAATTCCAGTTGTGATAGGAGCATTCGGGGCTGTAACGTCCAAGTTAGGAGAGTGGTTTCAGCAGATTCCAGGTGGGATTTCCCCCGGTGCTGGCTTCCACTTAAGCTTATCCATGTATTTTTTAAGTTTTAAAGGGAGTGTTGCTGGTAAATAATGCCCAGTAGGGCATTAAGGGGGAACATAGTAACTATTGCCCAGATAAAAGGGTTAGAGTAGCCCTTTAACCCCTTAAGGACACGACTTCTGGAATAAAAGGGAATCATGACGGAATATTTCCGTCATGTGCCCTTAAGTGGTTAAATCAGTCTTTTTAGATAGTCATTGAATTTTTGTAAAATAATGAAAAAGAAAAGAGAGATAAGCTAATGTTCACAGATCAGGTTTCCACTAAACAAGGTTTTGCCTTTGAACCATAACTTATAGCCGTGTTATACTGAAGTTCCATTTACATTCGGATATACAAAGCTATGCACAGGGCTTGTCCAGTTATCTGTTTAACTGTTCATCACAGTTCAAAGCTCCGAGTTGTTTCAGCAATTATCCAGTAGAAGATAATTATTAATTCAAATAATCACTTTTCTAGTGATAAGTTAGGAGGCAAGGTGACCCAATGCGCTCGACTTATTGATGTCTCCTCCTCTTTAAAATCAAAGGCATGTTCTAAACAGGGAGCTACATATTAGATGCTATCCGTGGTACTGAACAGCTCCAAGCTCACTGCAGTGTGCAACATGCATCTGTTTGGGATATCAGTAAATGTTCTTGGATAAAGTATAGAAATCTGATTGATTGATTTATTTGTCTTCTTATTCTTAAACGGACACTTCAAACATTTAAATCACTTTAGCTTGCTTGAAGTGTGTATCTTTTTTGTAAAATGGGGAAAATCAAACAAATGTGCAGTTTACAATTGCAATTTTGAATAGCACTTTTGTAAATTAACCTTGTTACAATCAGACAGTCTGTCCTGTTACTTCCAGGCAGGGATGAAGCCTTTGGTTCCCCTGTGATAATTAGGTCTCAGGCCCTTTGAAGGCCCAATATATGTGCATTAATTAAATGTCAAGTAGAACTCTCATGTAATACTGTATTCCTTTTGGATGTGTACTATGTACTGTGTACCTGTGGATAAATGCATGTTTGTATTTGAGTGTGTAATGTCTGTGTGAATGCACTTGTGCATTGTCTTGCATGTAGTGAAAATGTAATCAATAGAGGAATGTGTTTGTGTCTGCTGCAAATTTATTAAAGCAACTATGTATTTGTATGTGACTAAACATGACCACATTATGTGTCAAAGTAGGGATGTGTGTGTGTGTGTGTAATGTTGATGGGCATCAATCTTAAAGTGGCACTGTAATCCCCCCTCCCTCCGATTATTGAGTATTTCATAAAGATGATATATGGACTGTGTTGGGATTTCACTGTAATTGCAGTTGAAGAAATCTCTAGTCTGTATGGCAGAGTCCCTGCCTGCTCTTTTTCTCGGACCATGACCAATGTGCCCATGTGGATATTCCTCCCCTACTTCCTGGTTGATTAGGTTAGTGGAGCTAAACTCAAGAGGCAGCAATTGCGAGAGGGTGAGTACATTTTTAACTGAGGGTAAGGGAGTGGGTAAACTAAACTGTTATTTTAAGCCTAGTGCCAGGATTACATTTTTGTTTTCTTTACACTATATTGTTCCTGTAATAGGTTAAATGAATGCATGTTTCCAGTGGGAATATAGCTACTAAATAGTGTGTTGGGTTTTGTTGTTGTTGGTTTTTTTGTTTTTTGTTTTTGGGGGGGGGTTAGGGGGTGGGGGCAGTGTTGTGTCCCTTTAATATACAATTTTACATTTGGGGGTGGGTTGGGGGAGTCAGGGGGCAGTGTTGTGTCCCTTTAATATACAGTACATTTGGGGGGGGGGTTGGGGGAAGTCAGGGGGCAGTGTTGTGTCCCTTTAAAATACAGTACAATTCTTGATGATAATGTATATTTCCAAAGGGGAACAAAACTCGTGTTTTGAGTAAGTTGTTTCTTTAAGAAGGATATTATGTGAGTAATAAGTTGGCTCCCAATTATTCCGTAAACAACAATTTCCTAATGATAGGATGTATACTAATTTCTGTAATCCAGGCACTATGGTAACATATAACACAGCTCAGATCCTGCCTCACGTTATGTGTAAAGGTTGAACATCAGTGGCTACCTTATGTGCAGTGAGACTAATTTTTGATTAGGCTGTATAATGTTGATGTTGAGTTTGAAAGTTATGGTCTAAAAAGTTTGATGGAGAAACCAACCTTGGCTTAATCAGCATTAAACATTTGGCTAGAACAGTCTCTGTTCGAGCCAGATTGTGTCTTAATTATTTAAACATGGTCCAGGAATTTCATTAGACCTTTTCTCCATAATAATGCATGAGGCTTTTCTTCAAGGTTATTTAGGGCTTAGACACCGATGTAGAAAATCTGCCAAGTAAAAAAGGTTTTTGGATAGGGGCACTTTAACTAACCGGTGGATTTCCAAGGGGAATTCCTAATTAAGAAGAATGTTTTTCTTTGTTTGTTTTTCTTTCTCTCTAATCTGTGTCACCTTTTATCTCTCCTCTTTTTACCAATCTCTCTCTCTGCCTGGAGTCTGTATGTGCAGTGTTTTGGGGAATGTAGGCAAACATAGGCGATTTTGAAGTTAACTGTCATGTAATTGATTAGAAAATAAGTATATCTACTTAACCTCTGTGAATGTACAGATCGGTATTTTGACACTAACCCAAATACCAGAATACAAATACCACACTCTTCTTTTGTTAGTCATTTTACTACACGCAACTACTCCCGCAGCATTTTTGATTGTAAGTTCTTGGCCAAAAGAATCTGGTTAGTTCATCTTCCTCTCTATATATCATGTTACCCCAGTGAATGGATATGTCCCATTGCAATTTAAAGGAACACTATAGCATTAGGAATATGAATCTGTATCCCTATCACTATAATTTTTATTTAATTGTATTAATGTGTCCCCTCCCCCCTCGCAGCGCCATGTGGACTCAAAGGGGGAGCTAACTTACCTTTCAATCTTTGCTGTGCCGTTCTTAGTGCGGAAGTTCCACCTCCTTAACTTTGATAACACATTCTCATATGAAAGCGTTGGTGGACTAGTGTGCATGCGCAGGGCCACCTTATTGACAGCTGCTAGAGGCATTTAAACCCTGCAATATATACATTGCCGTTCCTGTATAATGGCAGTATTTTCACTTGCAGGGTTAAGATGAGGGGGGCATGGTACCCAGACCATTTATTTGTTTATGGAAACATCACTGTTAATTTTGCAGCGCTGACAGAGGCAGATATTGCACGTCTTTCGGGAATATGCAAATCTATCAATATTAGGGTAACTTTTAGCCGAGACAGAGAAAAGACGGACACTTCTCATTGACGTAAAAATTATACTCTAATGTGCTGGCCAAGAGCTGGATGCAATTTTTGTAACAGATAAATTGCTAGTTCAACAGAACAATGAAAAGAATATGTATGATTCCATTCAGTTATACAAAGTGAACGCATAATTTCCATTAAGATGAAAGACGATGACAAACAGTCAGACAGCCAGGACATTAGCACAAAGCACAAGTGAGAAACGACCAGTAAAATATAGGTCATTTGTTTTAAAAAGTGGTTCTGAACCATTTAAAGCTTCAGTTATCTGATTGGTGAACTGCAGGTCCTATAAATCATTCCTTGCAACTATGAAAACAAATTTTAATTGTGCAAATAAGTGCTAGGTTCATAATTTGCAGTAGTCCCCTTGTCTCCTGTGTAGGTGCTAGACTCTTAACGGTTTCATTGTTCTAGTAATACTCAACAGACCCAGATGTTCTCCATGGATCTCGGTACAGATCTTCTGAGCTGCTCTGCACATTCCAAAAGAAATTCTAATACAGAACCCTCAGAAAATTCTGATGCAAACTCCAGAGAAGCACTTTGACTTGGTGCAAATCCAAGAGCTTCTTCGTGAACTCTATTAGACCAAGAGTAGAGATCCCTGAGATACGTTCTAGATATCAACATAGGTCCCTTGGCAGATGTCAGATATGCCCAGCAGTTCCCAGAACAGATTGCCCAGAACTGTTCTAGAGAGCCCGGTACAGATTGCACAGAGCTGTTCTAGAGAGCCTGGTACAGATTGCACAGAGCTGTTCTAGAGAGCCCGGTACAGATTGCACAGAACTGTTCTAGAGAGCTCGGTACAGATTGCACAGAGCTGTTCTAGAGAGCCCGGTACAGATTGCACAGAGCTGTTCTAGAGAGCCTGGTACAGATTGCACAGAGCTGTTCTAGAGAGCCCGGTACAGATTGCACAGAACTGTTCTAGAGAGCTCGGTACAGATTGCACAGAGCTGTTCTAGAGAGCCCGGTACAGGTTGCACAGAGCTGTTCTAGAGAACCCGGTACAGATTGCACAGAACTGTTCTAGAGAGCTCGGTACAGATTGCACAGAGCTGTTCTCGAGAGCTCGGTATAGATTGCACAAAGTTGTTCTAGAGAGCCCGGTACCGATTGCACAGAGCTGTTCTAGAGAGCCCGGTACAGATTGCACCGAGCTGTCCTAGAGAACCCTGTATAGATTGCACAGAGCTGTTCTAGAGAACCCGTTACAGATTGCACAGAGCTGTTCTAGAGAGCTCGGTACAGATTGCCCAGAGCTGTTCTAGAGAACCCGGTACAGATTGCACAGAGCTGTTCTAGAGAACCCGGTACAGATTGCACAGAGCTGTTCTAGAGAACCCGGTACAGATTGCACAGAGCTGTTCTAGAGAACCCGGTACAGATTGCACAGAGCTGTTCTAGAGAGCTCGGTACAGATTGCACAGAGCTGTTCTAGAGAGCCCGGTACAGATTGCACAGAGCTTTTCGAGAGAGCCCGGTACAGATTGCCCAGAGCTGTTCTGGAGAGCCCGGTACAGATTGCTCAGAGCTGCTCTGCAGATCCATGTACAACTCCCGGAGCTGCGCCAAGATATGACGCAGCTCTATACAACTGGAATGGACTCCAGAGCTTATCCTTGGCTGTCGATTGTAAACAGTGTCTGTTTGGTTTTAACTCTACTGCTGTCCTGCAGCCAGTTTAATATCCACTCAAGTATCAGTAAGTAGTTTGATTTGTAATCTATCTCCTAGAGCAGTCAATGTCAAGAACCAAATCTAAATATACTGTACGTGCCTCAGTGTACTGATCTGTTGTTTAGTCCAGGTGAGATTTGTTCTATATAATCTTCCCCACAATAAATCTATCCACAGTAAAATGGATATGGTTTTTTATCTACTATACCTATCCTATAAAAGCTGAGCGATTCAGATTCCTTACAAAAGATTGGCATTCTATCACCTCACGTCTTCTTTTTCTTAGACTGTCAGCTCTTTAGGTCAGCGGATCTTTTCCTATTGTTAACTTAGCTTTATTTCCAGTCCACTGTTGATAATTTGAGTAAAGACTTGCATGAAAGCCATAAAGGCTTGCAGATCCCAAAGTGCACTTTTATTTTTTAATTTACTTTTTGTACTCTATAAACACAGTTAAGGAGGGAGGTTTCTGTTTAACCTATAAAAATTGATTTAAAGTCTCCTTTTATGTGCAAATGAAATTTTATTTGCTTTCTTTATTGCAGTTGTTGTGTTTATACATACATATATATTTTTTCTCTGGGCCGATGCATTTAATTTCCAGTGATTCATGTTGCGCCATTGGCACAGCAACACTTCAGCCCCACCAGTGCCATCCTGGCTTCATATCTCCTGATTTTGGAAAGTGTGCAAGTTCAAATCAAAAGAAGATAGAGTCTTTATTAATTGCTTCTTGAATACACATTCACATACTTTGAAAATCCAGGCACAATAGCACTTTTTAATATCGGTTAGACAAAGATAACTTACTTACATTTTTGCGATACCTGTACATTCTACACTATTGGTTAAATTTAGGGACTTTCTTTTGTGTAGGAGGCCAACTAATGTTGAACTATCTTCCCACTCCATTATCCCATATTCTCTGAAACCCTCTAGTGATAATAATTCCATGTAAATAATTTAGTGTAGTCTGCACACATGCCAACCAAGTCTTCAATTTCTACTTCAAGGTCATTAATAAAGAAATCAATGGAAAAACAAAATGCTTCACTGTAGGTACCAGTGGATTCTGCATTTTATTATATTGTACAATACAAATGCATGAATGATATAAAATGTTACTAAGCAGTATTGCCTGCTGAGATCTAACTTTTTTTATTCATAACCTAATAAAATAAAATCTTTTACTGACTTCGCATCATGAATGGTCTGAACTTTCCTAACAAAACAGGCATTAAATTCTGGGTATAAAACCCACAATGTGCCATGAAATTATCTTTCTAGACTGTGTGAAAATGAATCATAGGTATAATAAGCCAGTATTTAAGAGAGATTATATTTCCGTGAGAAGCAGTAACTGCATCGTACCCACGTCTAAACAGAGCGGCGAGAAAGACCGGTGAATGCCGCGCACGTTGGCTGTGAGTGTGCCTTGCACTATATTGTCTGGACTCCAAATGTCAAAGACTCTGCTGCGGAAAATGGATGGGGAAATTAGAACTGCTTCTGACCTTTCCATTGCGAAAGGCTAATTTGTTTGTGCAGGCCTTGTGGGAAGCGGAGGGTTAAATGCACGTTTTCTTAGTAACAACTGAAACGGTACAGTATGTTCCTTTTTTTTTTATTTTTTATTTTTATAGACTTACAGAACAGCATATATTAATAAATCTTAGAACATAACAAAAGTTAAATCTTCATTGTGGTTTCTCTTTAATGTGTCAGAGTTACTCCTGAAATTTTCCACCCGTTACGTCGTTTTTTTCAGCAGCTCTAATGTACTGAACACATGTAGCTTGTATAGATAACGGTTTAGATTTCTTGACTCTGTGCTATTTTGTACATTTGATATTAGTGCATTGTGTGTCTGTATACAGTGTCCTTATTAGGAATGGTATTTAAAGTCCATCAGCCCTCTGTACCATGCTTGGTTTTTGCCAGTTGTTGTCTCCTTCATCCCAATTACTTGTGTAACTCTGGTGCTGGCCCTCTGCATCCTCTTGGACCGTCGTACTCCTGGACCTTCTGTGTGATTTGATCTTTAGCTATTACTTGATTCCTCCTTGCCCTGATTATTTTACTGACACTCTTACTTCATTACCAGCCATTATCTGGATCTGTCCACCTTTCCTCTGCCTGTAGTGTTTATTTCTTCTGTGGTTCTGGACTGTGATTGTACAAAGCTTGGGATTCAACACCTAATGATGGGTTACTAACCTGCCCAGACGTTGCCAGATATCTACTGGTTTCAGTGCTCCTTCACCTGGTTTATGACCAAATTCAATGCCGTGTCTTTCCTCTCCTGAGTGGTTCATAGTTCATAACTAAGGAAACTCTAATGCACATGAAGCCTTGCTGTTACCTAAATGGTCTCATTCTCAATGTGTGAAATTCTTAGCATTACCAAGCCACCTTAATAAAGAGTGTCGTAAGAGCTATTTAATCAGAGTGGGTCACTCATACCATGATTATCAATGGCATCTTTTCTTACAAACACCAGGAAACTGTAGGCACAAAATCTATTTATACTGCTTTCTTTATTCCTTTATAAAGGAGAACAGTAGACCAAAATCAGGATGGGGAGTAAAGAGCAGAAATGTCTGTTTAAAAAGAAAAAGGAAAAAAAAAGAAAAATAAACTGTACACTTTGAGAAATTGCAGGGTATATTGAACCCTACACAATCAGGAACGAGATGTCAAGTAGGTCTCACACATTTAGTAGAGTATAAGGGCACCGACCTCTGTCTGGTATAATGTTTTTCAGGGTTTTAGAGTAGTGCTATCTGAAAAACAGTCTGCAATCTGTTTCCTCATTGCATCCAGGAGAGCAGAACGAGTCACCCTCAACCATGATCTGTTGGTGGTTGTTGCGGACTTGTTTAAATAGAGCGTTCGTTAGGGTGGCTTTGGATATGCCTGACCAGAACAGTTTAGAATTTTTGGGACTCTTCCATATGCTTTCTATTGGTCATCTCTCTACTACTTTACATTACTTGAGAGCATGAATTATACCTGGATCCACCCATTCATACCTGGATCCACAGACACCCATTCCGTACCAATGTGTATCAAGAATGCCACCTATGGATACAATGTAGGCACAGTGCATGTATCTAGCATTAAAACCAGGAACACAGGTTGTTATGCATAGAAAGTAATTATTGGGCAACATTTTAAAAAGTGAAGTATTCATAATGGAAACCAATGGAATAATCTGCTTCTAGAACTTTGCAGCAGAATTCATGTTTATACATAACCCCCACAGAATGTTTTTTTTTGTCTAGGGCATGGGTAGGAAACCTTCATCAGTCCAGATGTTTTGGACTACATCTCCCATAATGCTCTGACAGCCATAATACTGGAAAAGCTTCAGGGCTGATGTAATGCACAACATCTGGAGTGCCGAAGGTTGCCTATCCCTGGTCTAGAGGCCAAAACTAATTGACATGATGTTTGAGTCTCAAAGACATGACACAAGCTAGAACACCAACCGCTCCCTACTATCACCTTAAGCAAGCACCTGGTACTGGATGTGTGTCCTGCCTGTGGAATATGATCATCGTAATAACCCTATACACGAATTCCCTCATACCCCGGGCTTTGTGTATTATATCTTTTTCTCAGTTATCTTAAACTTTGGGTTGCCTTCATTAGCTTTGCAAGGTATCACAGTGTTCCATTCCAAGCGCTGTGTGATAAAATTCAAATTAAAATAAATTTGAGGATACGTTTTGGCAAGAGCAATCTAATTGCTTTACACATGCTTTCTTTATTGAGTTTCCGGCTGATCTCTCATCCATGCATTTTACTTTTTTGTAAGTCACCTCTCCTACCAGCCTGTTACCCTTCCAAGACTTTGCACGGCAGGGGGAGGAATATTTAACCAAGCTTCACAAACAAGCTTGATATATAGGTAAAGCGCAGTCTCCAAGTTTATTGTAATGGATTAATAATTGTAAAATAATTAGTCTTTAATAATATTGGCCCCAGTTTTGCTGCAATTTTCTAAGTGCCTTTTAAAAATAGCCCTCATTTCTAATTGCAGTTTTCAATTAGCGTTTTCAGCTGTACGGGATACAAACTCTTTAGCATGTAATTATACGGCCTCTGTATTGTAAGAGATGCATTAACCATGTTTTTAAGATGTCATTAAATCTCCGAATCCATTAATCAGACTCCTATTCTGCAAACCCACATCTTTGAAGATCTATCTAGACTGATTTAGATGCGTTTGAGACCAAGTTCAGAATGATTTCGTAACAATTTAGTGTAAACCATTGTGTAGGGGCCACGAACATTTCATGAATGAAAACTGTTCCGCGCTACAATTTGATGGATAATAAATTATATAGAAGAGTGGTGTGTCTTCCATCATGCTAGATTTTATAACTACACTTTATAACATTAGGTACCCAACAAATTGCAGCAAAATGAAATCACAGATTGCAAATGTGGGCTCAGAAGTAATTTCCAAAAGTATTGATGTGTATTCGGTGTGACTGTAATTTTCCACTTCCTTTTGATCCTCTCAAGATTTTTTAAAATAAAAATAAACATCTGCCGCCCACCGATATAATTTTGTTTTTTAGTTCTGTATAGGCAATCGAGCAATTATCGAGGAGCAGTGGTCAGGGACTCAAA
The DNA here is from genome assembly GCA_933207985.1 of Pelobates cultripes. Lineage (NCBI taxonomy): Eukaryota > Metazoa > Chordata > Amphibia > Anura > Pelobatidae > Pelobates > Pelobates cultripes. The sequence continues at coordinate 18,815,049 of OW240916.1, forward strand.
CACAAGGTTCCTGCTGATTTATTATTTACTTTTATAACTTTTAACTCTTTATGTATATTATTCCCTTTAACTGGAAATGATGGTATGATATGGGTTTTTATTAAACATGTGGTTTTTTTTAAAAGGGGAATTAACAGTTCCTGGGAATGAGTTTGGACATCTTCACGGACCCTGTAGTCATGTGCTCTTGTCAGTGTGCAGGTTACCAGACATGTAATGGTGACGATCGCTAATATTAAATCCAGTTCTGCTGACTAATGGTGGGAATTAGATGGATCTGGTTTAATCTGTTACATCTATCACTGTCACCCTGACCCTCACTGTATTTTTAGTGAGAATTTGCCTGTTTACTCCCAGAGACGCATTGTTAATAACACACCTAAACCTTTTACAGGTGGTTCCCCATCAATGCCCCACTGACTAGGCATTGTGTATGAAAGGTAGTTGCTTCACCAACCACTAGAGAAACCAGTGGAATGTCACTGAGTATTTTTTATTATTATTATTATTATTATTATGATATTTATAGAGCGCCATCAAATTCCGCAGCGCTTTACAATGGGTGGACGAACAGACATGTAGTTGTAACCAGACAAGTTGGACACACAGGAACAGAGGGGTTGAGGGCCCTGCTCAATGAGCTTACATGCTAGAGGGAGTGGGGTAAAATAACACAAAAAGGTAAGGATAGTATTAGACTAGTGACAGTTGCAGAAGAGGAATCAGTCAGGAGCCATTAACAGTTTAATTGATACGCTTTTATGAAGAAGTGGGTTTTTAACGATTTTTTGAAGGAGTGGAGACTGGGTGAGCATCTAACGGAGGAGGGAAGCGAGTTCCACAGGAACGGTGCAGTCCTCGAGAAATCTTGAAGGCGAGCATCGGAGGTGGGAGTACGGACAGAAGATAGACATAAGTCTTCAGCAGATCGTAAGGGCCTAGATGGGACATACTTGTGTATAAGGGAAGATAGATAGGTGGGAGCAGCATTATGTAGAGATTTGAAAGCAAGAACCAGAATTTTAAATTGAGCTCTATATTTTTTTAGGAAGCCAATGTAGGGACTGACAGAAGGGTGAGGCATGGGAGGTGCGGGCGGACAGGAAGATGAGCCTCGCCGCCGCATTCATTATGGACTGTAACGGCGCAAGTTGGGAGCACGTAAGACCACTGAGAAGCGGATTACAGTAGTCAAGGCGAGAAAGGACAGTGGAATGGACCAACACCTTAATCGCATTTGGCATTAAGTAGGGGCGGATGCGCGCAATTTTTTTGAGATGGAAATGACAGGATTTGGCGATAGATTGAACATGAGGCTTGAAGGAGAGGTCAGAGTTAAAGAGAACACCTAGGCAGCGAGCCTGCATGGTGGAGCTGATGGTAGCACCGTTGACTTGGAGGGAGACAGACACAGGAGTAACATTTGAGGGAGGAAAGACCAGAATTTCAGTTTTGGTCAAGTTTAGTTTAAGGAAATGGGCAGCCATCCACTTAGAAACAGCAGAGAGGCAGTCAGAGACACTAGTCAAGAGGGACGGGGAGAGATCAGGAGAGGACAGGTAGATTTGCGTGTCATCTGCATAGAAATGATATTGGAAGCCAAAGGAGCTAATGAATTTACCAAGGGAGGCAGTATATTTGCTCCACATCTGAAACTTTGCTTCCATGTGATGACTGTGTCAAAAAGATCACTTAAGACTGAAGTGTAGTTCCTCCTATATTTGATTAAAGAGCACTTGTTGATATCACCTTTGGCACTGCGAGCATGATGTGTCTGGCAGAACCCTGCATGGCAGCATCCACGTTGTTCAGCTTATTTTACTAAAAATGAACTCCGAGTCCGTTTAAAATAAATTAAAAAAATTAATGTTTTAACAGTGATGGGTTGAGGGACTGGGTCAGGAAATGGATCAAAGCGGCTGTGGAAAGGCATGGGTCGCACAGGTTGGCAAGGATGTGCACAGCTGGGGCAGGTGAGAGCCAGATGCCGCTATGAGACCAGCTAAAATAGGATATGGATTGGAGCAGGACAAGGATGGGCACAGCTGGACTAGATTATTGGGGGAGCAGCTGAAGCGTAGTTCATTGATGGGCATAACTCCAAGGGGATGGATGGGCATGCTATTATATGGAAAAAACATTCTTATGGGACGAAGCTTGTTCTAGAACAGCTTAAAACAAAATGGTCTTTCACATATACTTAAGAGTTATTTCTTTTAAGAGCGAATAAGGAGTATTGGATTTTCTCCATCACCCTCCAGGGCAATGCCTGGATTGTACAATCACAGTCTGTCTTTCTTGAGATCTGAGAGTTTTATTCATTAAACAGATGATGCCAGAGTTGCTATATGTACACTAAAGTGGCAGATCTGGAAAGCTGTTTAGTGAATATATCCCTAACTCTGTTTTCCTGGGGCTATAGAATAAAGCTGCAGGGGTAATAGCGGTCTATATGGGCAACAAATAATTTATAGTTTACCGAGGTCCTCCGGTCTGCGCTTGTCAAGGGAATTATTTATTTAATGAGATTCTTGCTATTAACGGTGTTTAGAGGAAGATTTCCCTTAAAACCACACATAATCTGTCATTTAGCCCATACAAAATACTTCAACTCAACTTGGATGGGCCTAATCGAATTAAACAATTACTTCTGACTTCCATCATATCCTTTATGTTGATTCTGTGCCCCGGTCTATAAGGTAGAGTCTTGTTTAATGTGATTTCTATTGACTTTCCTATTGTAATACAAACCTAGTAAATCCTAATGAATTGAGTCCAGAGAGCGATATAAACAGATTGCCGCCAGAGCTATAAATCACAGGTAGAGCTGTGCGTTTTGTACATCGGGGGAAATCAGCCAACAAAAACCTGCGTCCAGGGGCCCATGAAGGTTTTAGTGGTTAAGGCTCCCAGGAATTCAGCCTTATCTCAAGTAATTACAAGATAGACGCTGCGAAGAGAAGAATATTGCTTTTAATATTTTCACTGGCCTCCCTCCAAAAACTGCATCGTCTACAAGAACATAATTATATAACCAGCATGCACTTAGTTTATTTAAAAAAAAAAAAAAATTGAAAGATTTTCTGCAGTACTGTTTTCAAACACACAATGAAAGAGAGGAACATTTGCGCATCTTTTGGGTGTGTAAAAATACATTGCTCTTTTAACAGTTGAGAGAAGTCAGAAAAATTGGGACCTGAAAATAAACATTAGTATTAATGAGGCATGTATACATTTAAATAAATGTGTATCTTGCAATGTGTAAAAAAAAAAAAAAAACAACGAAAATCGTGTTACTACCAGACGTAAAGCACAAAATAAACTATTTAACACTTTGGCTGTCAGGGGAGTTTTTAAAACTTTATCCGGTGCGCAAAGTGTTAGGCAATCAAAATGCAAATGACAGCTGAATGTCAGTGTTTATACCCAGCTACACGTAGGTTGACATGGGACTTGATATCTAACCATCCCTGGCAGTGCACATGTTGGGTTTGAACGTACTACAGATCTGTCCTTCATTAACAAGAAATCATGTCTAAATAGGTTGGACACTAGAATTACGAGAGCACTGTTTTGTTCTAATACCCTGGTGGATAATTAACTAAGGGTTTAGCATCTTATTATTTGAGGGTAACAGGTGTAATCATTTTGGGGTTTATACAGTTTATTGCTGATATCTAATCTGAATCAGACAATGTGTAGACCGAGTCAATATTTCACTGTCTAGGTTAAATCGAGGAATTTGGGTGGGTGATGAAGGCAGTTGTGGTTTGTAATGAGATTTTTAGATTATTCTCCGAAGAAGCAACTTACGTCTTACTAATCGGTTTGTAGAGTTTCACCAGTTTATCCATAAACTGATAAATCATTGTGTGCTTTAGTAAAATCCTTTCCTTTGATTTATCAAACCAAGAGATACATTTCCCAGCTCTAGAGTCTGAGTGAGTGTGTATATCATTGTATGTGTGACCCGGTCACCGTTAACTCTTCTCTGTCATCACCTGTTCTTTGTCCTTTGTTTTTGATTATTATAGTTCTTAAAATTGTAATTAAAGTTTAAATTAATTGAGTTTTATAGTATCTTGCGTTCCCTTTGTTGGTGGGTGATGGAATTTATAGAACAAAACATAGTTTTGCAAATGGGTAAAAATGGTAAGTCTTATGGGGGGTGGGAAAAATCTGAAAATGTTGTGTTTTTTTACTCTTAACCCTGCATGTATGACCAAGGTAGGGAAATCCGTAGTCAGTGCAGCCCAATACTTGGTTTATTGAATAATACGCTTAGACCATTCCAACAAACTCCCAATAACTATGGGTTATTTCAATTTTAAACTAGATAACCTCAAGGCCGGTACAACATATACAAGAAATAGCCATACATGTCAACACACATGACACATTCCATGACCTCCGTCAAATATTCTTGCCCTTGTCTAGAGCAGGTCTTCTCCTTAAAGGACCACTATAGTGCCAGGAAAACATACTCGTTTTCCTGGCACTATAGTGCCCTGAGGGTGCCCCCACCCTCAGGGTCCCCCTCCCACCCGGCTCTGGAAGGGGGAAAGGGGTAATAACTTACCTTTTTCCAGCACTGGGTGGAGAGCTCTCCTCCTCCTCTCCGCCTCCGATCCGCCCCGCCGGCTGAATGCGCACGCGCGGCAAGAGCTGCGCGCGCATTCAGCCGGTCTCATAGGAAAGCATTTACAATGCTTTCCTATGGACGCTGGCGTGCTCTCACTGTGAAAATCACAGTGAGAAGCACGCAAGCGCTTCTAGTGGCTGTCAATGAGACAGCCACTAGAGGATTAGGGGGAAGGCTTAACCCATTCATAAACATAGCAGTTTCTCTGAAACTGCTATAATTATGAAAAAATGGGTTAACCCTAGAAGGACCTGGCACCCAGACCACTTCATTAAGCTGAAGTTGTCTGGGTGCCTAGAGTGGTCCTTTAATAATAGTTTATTTCTGCACAGTATTTCTGTGAAATAGATACATTGATTCTCAACTAGCTTGGATGTAGAAACCAGGCCAATCATATTGCATGTCTTCTGCTTCTTTCATGTGTCTTCAGAAGCGTAGCAAGGTCATGAGTTGCCCCGGAGGCAAGACTCTCTTATTTGCGCCCTCAAATCGTTTCCAAGCCCACATTGTGTAGCACTGACCCAGGAAGCACATCTAGTGGCCGTCTGAGTGACTGCCACTAGAGGTGTCCCTAGGGAGCAATGCAAACACTGCCTTTTCTCTAAAAAGGCAGTGTTGTTTACATTAAAATGCCTGCAGGAACTGACTATATGCACATTTAGCTGTAGTTGTTCATGCGACTATAGAGTCCCTTTAAAACTGATACGTCTTAGCAGCTTGAGAACATGTCACTAATTTAATTCCTGACCTAAACAAATTGTTACGATAACACGTAATTCATTGAATGGGCATATTTAATTCTAGATGCTACTCAGTGCAAGGGCTTGCCAGGCAATTGGCACAGACAATACAATTCATTGATGATTATTCTGCTGCTGTCACTTTAGCTAAGAGTCTGTGGTGTATTTGCTGTTTTGTGACATCCGTGAATGTTCCGGTACAAGCACAGAGCTGATGTGTCTGGTGTTAGTGTTACTCATTTTTCACTTTCCATGTGAAGCCTGGAGCTCCACGTTGGTTTTCTGATTCAAGGTGAATCAGAGCGCCAGCTGTGAGAATTTATATGTATTTTTATCTGCAGCGGGAGTCAAGGACTTTGCTCACTGGAGTCCAGATGTGATCAAGAACTGCAGACGAGAGAAGAGGAAGATGCAAGAAGGGACGGGTAAGTGGGCCTTAGGTGCCCCAAAAAACAAGGACTACGGTGCAGAGATAGAATGTAATTTATTCTTTAAAGGCAAATTATACCTTAAAATAATCAGGGCTAGTTTGCTTTTAACAGAAATGTGCAGAGATCTGTAGAAAGTGCATTTTTTACCAGGCTACATTGTGGGTGACTTGAATGCCACTTAAAGGGACACTCTAGTCACCAAAGCAAGCGGAGCTTAATGAAGCAGTTTGGGCGTATAGATCATGTCTCTGAAGTTTCACTGCTCGATTCTCTGCCATTTAGGAGTTAAATCACTTTTGTTTCTGTCCATCCAGCCGCAGCCACACCTCCCCTGGCTTGGACTGACAGCAACAAATGGTTTAATTTTCAATCCGATATTACATTGCTTCAGAAGTTTGTATCTCCTTCTCTTTAAATACAACTTTAATCAAAGACAGGAGGCTGTTGTCAGAGCAGGAGATATAAAAAAAAAATCTAGATTAATCAGAATATGCAATAAAGGAAGTGTAAACATTAGATGATGTTTTACAAGAAGTTTTTAAGTAGGCCATGTAATTCACATGCAGGTAGGTGTGACTAGGATTGCGTAAACAAAGTGATTTAACTTGTAAATGGCAGAGAAATGAGCAGTAAGCCTGCAGAGGCATGATCTGTACACCAAAACTGCTTTATTAAGCTAAAGTTGTTTTGGTGACTACAGTGTCCCTTTAATTAACAAGTAAAATCTAATTGTTTATTTTATACTAGTTCTCAAATCTCAAGTATTATTATACTAAGTTCTGAAATGTTGTACAAACAGCGGCCCATAAACAATTTGGAGAAAAGTGTGTATTGTAACAAAATGTCTGCTTCTTATACGCTGCTATTATTAACAGAGCCCATTAAACAAGCATTGCTTCTAGGAAAGATTGCACATTTACCAAAATATAATAGGCCATTATTATTTCCTGGTTGTATTTCTGGATAAAGAAAATGAAATATTTAAAAACCATCAAAATGTTGTTAAATAAGATATCGGAGTCTCCTTCAAGGGTAGCTTTCTTAAATAATTAACTTAGGAAATGTTATATGATTTAACCCCTTAAGGTAATTGTCCAAGCTCTGAACTAAAAGAAAACCTAGTATTTGTGCTATTTGTTTGTTCCACCTTAATTTAAGGGTTTCTCTTAAAGTACACTCATAATTAGTATATATTGTTTTTAAAGGACAGAAATGGCTTTCTTTAATGCATCATTACAACATTAAGTGTGAATAATATGGTAAAATGGAAAACAAAACCTATATTTTCACATTTTTGCTGATAATTTTTACACATGAAGTGCAACTAAAGGAAAAAAAAACTAAAAATTCATGTATCAGTCTTGATTATTAAATGACTATTTTGTCTAGAATCTAAATTAATGTTCGGTTAGGAGGGTTAACCTCATACCATGGGTAGTCAACCTTTTAATACCTACTGCCCACTTTTGTTTATTTGTTGATGGTAAAAATGTCCTTACCGCCCACCTGTGCCACTGTAACTAATATTATAGCGCAAGTGCGATTTTAAATATTTTTTAGAAAGGAGGGTGTGTGTGTGAGCAGTGTAGTGTGTGTGAGGGGGCGCAGTGTGTGTGAGGGGGCAGTGTTTGTGTGTGGAGGCAGTGTGTAAGGGGGCAGTGTGTGTGTGAGTGGTCACAGAGGTCAGACAATTCTTGTAATTGGCCACCAGGTTTGCATCTGGCCACCAGGTTTGGATCTACCCTGCCTTTCTTGGTCCACTGCCATCGAGGCCCACCAGGTGTTTTCTGCAGAACCCACCACCGCCCACCTGAAATCCCAAATCGCCCACTAGTGGGCAGTAGGGACCAGGTTGACTACCCCTGCCCGATACCAACTCCTCCAACTCTATACCAACCCTACCCCTAACACTATGTTTACACTGACCCTACACTATCCCTAACCCTAAAACAGCATTAATCCTTACCTTGTCCTAACACTAACCATAATCCTACACCTAACCCTTAGGGATCCTCTTTCCTCATATCTGCAGATGGATATCCCAGCTAAAAGATAATATAGGTAAAGAGCTGTCTGTGACTGCCAGGCCCGGACTGGCCATCGAGCAAACCGGGCAAATGACTGGATGGCCGAGATGGCCATGGGCAGAGGCCGGCAGGAAAGATCAAGAGATCTCCCCTGCTGACCCATGCAGTGCTGCACCGGCCCCAAGTTGGAGTTCTGTCCCATCATGGGCCAGAGGGGAGACTGGGGAGTGAGCCGGACACCCTCCATGTATACCGAGCAGCTTGCTTCTCTCCCTTTCGCGAGCTCCAAGATTATCAGAGTGTTGCCACGGTAACCCGCGGCAACGCTCTGAAAAAAGTGTTTTGTTTAATTATTAAATTAATAATTTAAGCCTATATCCAACCATTATATACACACACTGCACTCCCTGCACTAACACACAAACAGACTGCACCCCCTGAACTAACATACAAATACAGTATATACCCCTATATACACACTACACCTTCTGCACTTACACACAAACACACTGCACAGACTCTATACCCATCTATAAATACTACACCCTCTGCACTTACACACAAACACACTATACACATTTTATATCCCTGTATGCACATTATACCCCATGCACTCACACAAACACACTACACAAACTCTATACCCGTTACAGACACACCATACCTCAGTCACTCACATACACACAGTAAACATGCTCTATACCCTCTAAACATACACTACACTTCCTGCACTCACATACTTTATACCCCTATAAACACACACATTACACCCCCTTATATGCATACACACACTTGAGCCCCTAGATACTCACAAAACACACAGTACAGCCCTTACATGCACACACTACACCCCCTAGGCTCCCACACACACACTTTACAACCCAGAAACACACACAGGGCCGCCACCAGAAATTTTGGGGCCCCTAACTCAGCTCAGGGTCTGGGCCCCCTGGGGCCCACCTCCAAATACCGCCCACAGGAATACACACATTGACACAAACACACACACTGATACAAAAGGACACAGATACATACTAACAGACACACATACTGAAACAGACATACACGCATACAGGCATACATACTGACACACACATACTGAGACATACACACATATAAAGACACACAGGCATATATAGTGACAGACAGACACATACTAACATACATACAGACATACATGCATGAGGACATAAAGACACATACATACATACAGACCCTGACATCCATACATTCATAATGGCATACAGACATACACAGACATACATTCATAATGGCATACATTCAGACTGGCATACATGCATATATACAGACATACTGACAGACATACATGCATACATACATTCATACACACAGACATACGTTCATAATGATATGCAGACATACATTTATACTGACATACAGACATACATATATACATACATAATGACATACATACATATAGACATACATGCATGCAGACATGCATGCATGCATGCATGCAGACATACATGCATGCAGACATGCATACAGACAGACATGCATGCATACAGACAAACATACATAGACATACAGACAGACATACATAGACAGACAAACATACATAGACATACATACACAGACAGACAAACATACACAGACAGACATACATGCATACAGACATACATGCATACATGAATAGACATACAGACAGACATATATACATACATGCATAGACATACAGACATATATACATACATGCATAGACATACAGACAGACAGACAGACATGCATACAGACAGACATAGAAACAAACACACACACACACAAAGCTCATTTTCCAGCCACCCTCCTGTCTCTTACCTTGTCTTTGCAGGAGGGTGGTTGGGGCTGATGGGAGTAGTCGGAAACCCTCCCTCACTGCCGGGTGCATGCTCCTCCCACGCGGAGTGAGCTGTGAGGAAGTGACCACTTCCTCCCAGCAGCGCTTGCTGCGGCTGTTTTTTTTTTTTTTTTTAAAGGGTCCCGGTCGCGCTTTTACACGGCCACAGCGCTGACCGGGCCCCTGAAGATACAGGGCCCATCGGGTGGCCCTAAGTGCATGGGCCACCCAATGAGCCCCATCAGCGCGTGGGCCCCGGTGCAAGTGCACCAGCGGCAGATCTGCCGCTACACGTGGGACCCGGTCGGCGGGGCCCCCCAGGGCCGCCGGGCCTGTGACAACCGTTATGGTTGTCACCCCCTGATGGCGGCCCTGAACACACACACCACAGCCCCTAGCCACACGTAATACCCCGCAAACAATAATTTGGTGGAGGAGGGCCGGTGTGCGTGTCAATGGTGGTGACACTACACGCCCCCTTTCTGGCCCCACCCCTCCTAGTGGACTGCTCTGCCTTTAATTGCCCGGGCTGAATTTTTGTCCAAGTCCGACCCAGGTGACTGCTATCTTGTGGCATTTTGCTGCATGAAAGGGAGCGTTCTGAGTGTTCCATTACCCTCTTCTCCTCCTGTTGGATGACTGGTTCATTAAGAACGCCCTTTTATGAAAAACAAACTGTGGCATAGATTAACATTGTCACATTCTAGTATCCACATCCCAAAGGTTTCTTTTTTGTCAGTTAGCTTAGGCAAGTGCTCCTCCACTAAGCGCTGCATATCAGGCTGCTGTCAGTGATCCATACTGTTTGGAACACAGCAGCTTAAACGGGAGGAAGGCACATTAATTAAGAAGAACTAAAAATGCAAATATATTCTACACTATTATTTTTTTTTTCTTTTTAAACATATGCTACAATCATGCCAGCATTACCCTGTCGGTCGACACAGGAGGCATGGTGCCCATAGATCTGCAGCTCTGGTCGGTCTAGGCACGCAGTGACAAACACCTCCTGGGGTGTCTAGTCCCTTGTTGCAGCAACCACTCTCACCTTCCTAGGTGACACCCTTTTCTGAGAGGAGCAAGGTGCCCAACACTAAGGGATTTTATAATAGCTATACTTGCTTTACTTCCACGATAGAGTATATAACTATGGGCTTTATTTATTAATCAGAATCCACTTCCCAAAGTTCTGTACAAAACAGCAGAGCTAAAAAAAAACATAAAACAAATCTTGAATTTGCTTTTTTTGAGCTAAATTTGACAATTGGTTGTCACTAGCCACTAATCACTATTCAGTGTATAGCGCCTTTTGAACATGTTTATAGCAGATTTTCAATAGATACTGAAAATGTCTAATTTTAGGCAAAAATAGCCAAACAGGGAAAATGGATCCAAATCTGCAGTATTTTAAGTTTTTAAATATCTTAATATGTTACGTTTGTCAAAATGTAAAGTTCATTTTGAATTCCAGACAATGCATGCATCCATAACTAACCGTGTGGGTTTTTTTTTTATGTACTATGCACGGAACTGTAGTAAATTAAATATCTGAATTGCAAAATTTAGTCTAATATAGATTTTTTTTTTTTTAATCGTCTGTTTTAGGGTAAAGTCACCAGTTCATTATTTTTTCCAGAATTTAGCATTAATGGGAAATGTAGTTAACAGATATATGTGGAAACATCAGCCATCTGAGTTTCACGATTAAACGTGTGAAATTTGATTTATAACTGGTGCAAACTACAAAAGAAAAAAATATGTTCTAGGGCAGTTTGTGTGCAGTGTACAAAGCTATTAGCCCAGGTTTAATTAAAGAAATAAAATGCATGACTGCTGACCCATGTAAACCTTCCCGCTGCCCAATAATTACACAGACACCTGTATAGTGGGTAAGGGCAACAGCCACAACTTTGAAGCAGCATTAACTTCCAACTGTCAGCTGATGGGGGTGATTATACCACCAGACAGATAACACTTTCAGTTCCCAGAGTCCAAAGAAGCCTGCCTTCCGCCTTCAACCCAAGAAGGCTGCGACTCCCCAATCCTAATTGGCACTTGCCTTCACATGCGCTGGCCAGGTATCCCACCACCACGATGCCAGCCTCCTTCCCCCTCCCCCGGTATCGCATCCCCTGCCGCCAGCGCCCTCTCAATCCCCACTTGCATCATTCCGTATCAAGTTGCTGTTGTCACCCTCCAATTCGACATGCCTGACCTTGATACCCCCAAGCCACCAGAAAAACCTAGCAATGGTCATGTTGAGTTTCCGCCTACTGTGCTCGAGCCCTTTTGCATGAGGCACCGTCAACACTGCCTGGGAACCACCTCCGACCACACCACTGTAACATCCCGAAACAACGCCTTACACTGGCAACATCGTCCTTTATGGAGTGAATCAAGTCAATCGTACTCACACGGCCCATATCATTACCCCCTGCGTGAATAACCGGTATAATAGCCCCGGGGATGAACCTGCTGAGGAAACGGAGGAAAACCGCAAGTTACGGCCAGAAGGGCACTCCTCAACCCGCCTTGCCGCCCAGTAGACATATGTGTGCCCTAATATCCATACGTAATGGGGAGGAGGACCTAAAAGAACAAATAAGAACCGTAAACAACCACACTCGCCCCATCCCCATATACCAATGCACTATAGCAGATGAGGCCGAACGTACAATTGAAACCTACCAAAACTCCACCTACCCAACCTCTGCACCGATGCCGCAGAATAACCAAGCACACTAGCCTGAGAGGCCGCCCCGATATGGAAGGAATGGGCCGAGTAACCTGCCGGACTCCTCCCGCTAGTGACCAATGACTCCCTCAACACCTTAGAGAACTGATACCACGTCAACAGAGACCCATCCCGAAGAACCAGCAGTGCCCCTCCCCCGCTGGTCGAACCTCCAAAAAGTGACGAAACAAACGCACCGGGCAAAACTCCCCACCCGCTATACCAATCCGAACCCACGCACCCACTCCCGCTTGATCCATCTTAGATTTGCTGATTCGTATATCCATAAACCCATCCGACCATCATAAGTCTGCCAACAGCAGCGGAGCCCCAACCCGTCGGCTCGCAGCCACCAACTCCCCTATCTGAAATGCCCCCAAAGAAACAAAACGAAAGTGCCACTCTAAACAATAAAGCCTCATATTGCGAATTGCACACTTGCTGCAACACCGCCAACATATCCAAGAGCAACTGAACCGAAATCGGCCTTTACCGATCTGGAACTCTCCTAGTGCGCCATCCCCTCAGTACCCTTTGAATACTAAACCCCCTGGTGAGGTCCCGCCAACCCTGGAATCGAAACAAAAACGACAGAGCGGCCAGAGCCTTCTCTGCTGTGGCACAGGACCGACACCCCTCCAGTAAATTATTAAAGAACAAAAGGGTTACCCTGAAGCGCCCAGTGTCCAACGCCAGGCTCCTGTCCCCAGTCACGAACCCAAGCCATTTTGACCAGACCGCCCAGTACGCTTTCCACGATGATGCCAACGATGACTCCGACACCAAACCCATCAATCCTCCATACCAAGCTCCTATAAAGACTTCAGGCAAGGTTGCCCCTCCCAATCCGCCCCTGGCGTCGCCTCTCTGAAACGCTCCCACTGGAACAGAGAAAGCGCATCAGCGATACCCTAACTCATACATTATACTGTATACTTGGCCTCCGGCCAAGCTCCGAAACACCACCGACCCTTAAAGTATGCCTCAAAGCCAATGGATCCCGACGCATCCATGTAGAGTTCCAACGCAGAGTTATCCACCGCCGCTCGCAGCCAGCATGACCTACTGTTGCACATCTCCAGGAAGGAGCTCCATACCTGCAGATCTGCCTTGAGCTTATCAGGTTACCCTGATAAAAGAAAACGGTTCTGGAATCACCACCGGCGTCAAAGATAACTGTCGACAGAAAGTTCGACCCATGGGTAGCAAATGCCAGGTGACCCAGCAAGACCTGAAGCTGCCTCAACTGCACCTTTTTTGCCCGTATCACCAGATCAACCCACCGCAGCAGGACAGAGATCTTCTCATCCGGCAACTGAAAAATCATCCTGGTGGAACCTCCACCGGACCCTCCGTCTTTTTCTCTGCTATCGAAATGCCAAACCCGCAGGAACTCCGCACAAACCTGCCCGCCCCACATTGATATATGGAAACCAGCATTGACCCCCATAAATTTTGTAAGCCTCCCCTCCCCCCCAAATGATATCTAAGTACCTGAACAACGCAGGGGCCCTATCCGGGAAACAACGGGACAGGATACTCGCAAACACATGAAAGCCCTGCAACCAGTTCCAAATGTTTGTGGGATCTGCTTGCTCTTCTCCCCTTCCCCTGGCCATCACGTCCGCCAAGTACTCGGTCCCATTCTCCGCCAGGTAGGCCTGCAGCACAGCAATCACTGCATCCCGAGACACCGCAGCCATAGTCAGGAATGCTGTAGGTGAGTAATGGAAATCACTGGTGCTCTGCCAAGAACTAACTGCTTGTCTCAAATATTTTTATTTTTTTATTTTTTAGCACCAACACCACTCTCGTGGAAAGCGCTCCTAACGTTATACTCCTTCATTTGAAGTGGTAAGTGCCCACCCCCCAGACTCCCTTACCTGTCCCTACTTTCTGCAACATTGTTTTCCCCTTTTATAACACCTCTTTTCTTGGGCAGCAGTCATGCTTCCCTTGCTTGGCAGTCCAGGGTATATCTTTCTTTTTTCTTTCATTTACTTAATCAAAATTACATGTTAGATTGAGGTAGCACAACAAAGGAAATGGTACATGAAATAAGCCAACATATGCATTATTAAAAAATGTCTTTAAAAACTGCTGAAGCATTTTTATTAAATGTTAACGCGTAGACATATTTATGCTCTATTGGTTAATGTCGGATTTTTGTGGCAACTGCTTTAATAATGTACTTTGTAATGCATGTGCATAAAACAAGGTGTGCTGCTGGGTTTTAAAGCTATATAAGTTGGCAGACGCAAGAAATATTTCTCTTTAGGGGGCAAACGTACGCCGTAATGGCAGCCTCCCAATGGCACTATTCACGTGTGCCCTTCACAGAAAACGAGCAAAATAACATTTTAAAAAGGGCTAGAATGCAGTATTTCCATAATGCTGGCGATGAACTGCTATTGGTGACATTATCTGTTAGTCAATTCACTGTCCACTTTTATTGGCTGTTTCTCTAGAGAGGTGGGACCAGTATAGCGAATGTCGGCTAATTAGAGAGCAGCAAATAATGTCTGCACCAATCACCACTCTGTGGCACCACCCACAAAAGTATAGTTAAATGACTGACGCATACCATCACCAATAGCAGGTCAAAAAAGAGCAGCCAATAAAAGACTGATGTGAAAACAGAAAGCACTTGGAGAGTAGCCCACACATTCAATTTTCCAATGAATGCTGAAAATTGGGGTGCCAAAGGCTAGACAATACTGTCCTGTGTATTTTCAGTGCTCTGAGTGACCACTTCTTCACTTGATAAAGAAAACTTTGTCAGTTACTTAACGGTCTAATTCAATTTATTAAAAGAAAAACAGAGGTGATTTTATTTTTCTGGTTTTAACTCTTAAAAGCTCACATCCTAAAACAAGAAATATAAGCGGAATAAAAAAAGACAAACACCCTTTTTACTTTTAAAACTCAAATTATTGGCGACCTTGCTTCCCATGACGCAAAGCCAGCCAGTTGGCGTGCTGAACGCCAGGCGCACATTCTATTTCCAACCATTACATTCATGTTTATTGCATAAAATGAAGGGAATTTGCTAGGAGATCCAGTAAATGGAAAGGGGATCATTAAATTCATTATGTCATTAGGTTATTTTATTCCTAACCCAGACATTGTTCATTATTATATACCTATTGGTTAATTTCTTTATTTTTAGGCATGTAATGAGCATGTAAGTCTTTTGATTATTATTATACACCCGTTTTATTATAATGGCTGTTATTTGGCAGTATTTCCAGTACAATTATGTCAAGCCATATAGTGACATCTCCCTGAAAAACTTTACTAAATGCCGGATGTATGTTATTGCCAGTAATGCGGTACATCACTCGGAAGAATTAAAGTGTCTCTGTCATCCAATATCTCGTCTTATTGCACTGTAAAACCCAAACTTCCTGCGGGCTTGGTGGGTATTTCGATTTATTAGCAAGCTGGAATTCTGTTACTTTTTTTCATGCGCAGGGGAATGCTAGTAACCAGTTAACTCAGTTTTGGAAATCCTGGCTTGTGATTGGCTGTTGAAACGAGTGGTTCGGCTTTCAGGATACAGAGCTGGACTGACCTTGCCGGGAACTCAAATTGTGACTATGACAACCCAGGTGACACAAATTCTGTAATTTATTTTCAGATCCTTTCAAAGTCATTTGTACTTTGTTACGAAGTGGTACTTTTATCTCTAAAATATGGCTGTGCCACCTATGCGGTGTTTTGAACCATGTTTTGTAGAGTACAGAAACGTACATGTTTCATTAAGAAACCTATGTCATCATCTTCTAACATTATAATAATAGTGGTGATTTACATACCTTTATACTGCAATGACCTCACAAAAGTGGGCGGCACCATCAAAATTTTATTTTTATCTACAACGCAAGTACAACAGTACACAAGATTAATTACAATCGCACATTGCTTGAATGCCGTGTTCTGTATTTTGTGCGTTATACATTGGCATTTTCATTTTTGCGCCAGCCACTAGTAGCTTTCCCCATCTCTGATCTTGTCAAATATACATTGCTTTCCTATATTCTTTTAAAGACATCGTTAAACCTGTAGGGAATATAACTAGCTATGCCTCGGGCTTCTATTAGAGATAACTGATAAATAGAAGTAAAATCCAGCTACTGAGTGGCCTTCTATTGCTTGAATGTAGTTACTGCAGCCAATCCGCTTCTGCCTACTAACAGAACTATTATGCGGAACCTTCTCGTGTGATTTTTTTTTTCCGTTTCACTCTTTATCAGTCTTAAAACCCGAAAAAAAGGTTAGACATTTAATTTCCACAACAAGACAGAATTAATCTAAAAGTTGGCGAAAATTCATTTCTAATGACATTTGTGCCTGCAGTCATTATTAATACTTGTGGCACTGCTATGAAATCACAGCAAATAATTCAATCTTGTGTCTATCCTCAGACATGTATTATGCATCCTCCAGATTTAATATATTGGGGTTAGACCAAGAACGTTCGCTTGCACGGTTATTGATGCAATACCAACCAATCACTGAGCAAGACCTCTGCCAACAGATCGACCTTCTAAGCCCTCGTCTGTCTGTTGTGAGTCACTGTGCACAATCTCCAATTAATATTTTATTATGTTTGTGCTTTAATACGGATTACACCATGGGTAGTACATGTGCATAACATTTCGGAATGGTATACCTAAAAATCGTTCCTTACTAATGTGAACCATTTGTGCACTTGTATTAAATTATATTTTGAGGATGGTACCGTAACTGATATTTTTCTTGAATTTTAATAAACCCACAGTATGGATTTTTTTTTAATCTTTCCAACCTGTGAAATGAATGGTGTACCTCCCTCCAAGTGTAGTCTGTACTGTTCCCATATGTGTCCGATATCACACCTCCTCCTAGCATGTATCCTGTATCACTTTATTCCCCCACATGTATCCTATATCAAACTAAGCCCCCTTGTCTCCTTTACCACCAAATCACCCATCTGTAGAAGGGTAGTCCCTTACCACCACATGTTTGTTTTCCCAAAATCCCCATTACTATAAAACGTCTTATCCCCTATGTATTTTATTTCTATACCTCAACTTCCCATCACATGTATGTATTTAGGCACATGTGTATCTTGTGCACGTACTTATTCTGCATGTATGATTTACCAACCCTCCCCACACATGTATCTTGTACTAAATATCCCCCATATATATTGATTCGCGCACATGGATCCAATTCATACCTTTTCACCACTTATCCAATACCAAACATGTTATCACTTTCCCAACACATGTATCCAATAACACACATTCCATAATGTGTATTCTATTTATTTCACTGCTGGGACATGTTCTTTTCGTAATTAATAAAGTTGATTCATTTAACCCAATTCAAAGTTTAATGTTGTATCAGCTGTATTAAATGCATACCAATGATACATACTTTATGTTTACAAAAAACTAAACAAAAAACTCAGCAGGGTCAGAGAATAAACCTGGACAGCAGAACAGAGGTCCAAAATCTCTACCCATCCAGGATGTATACAATACCACCCCTCTACCCACCCAGCATGTATACAATACCACCCCTCTACTCATCCAGGATGTATACAAAACCACCTCTTTACCCATCCAGCATGTATACAATACCACCCCTCTACCCACCCAGCATGTATACAATACCACCCCTCTACCCATCTAGCATGTATACAATACCACCCCCTACCCACCCAGCATGTATACAATACTACCCCTCTACCCACCCAGCATGTATACAATACCACCCCTCTACCCATCTAGCATGTATACAATACCACCCCCTACCCACCCAGCATGTATACAATACCACCCCCTACCCACCCAGCATGTATACAATACCACCCCTCTACCCACCCAGCATGTATTCAATACCACCCCTCTACCCACCCAGCATGTATACAATACCACCCCTCTACCCACCCAGCATGTATTCAATACCACCCCTCTACCCACCCAGCATGTATACAATACCACCCCTCTACCCACCCAGCATGTATTCAATACCACCCCTCTACCCACCCAGCATGTATACAATACCACCTCTTTACCCATCCAGGATGTATACAATACCACCCCTCTACACATCCAGCATGTATTCAATACCACCCCTCTACCCATCCAGCATGTATACAATACCACCCCTCTACCAATCTAGCATGTATACAATACCACCCTCTACCCACCCAGCATGTATACAATACCACCCCTCTACCCATCCAGGATGTATACAAAACCACCTCTTTACCCATCCAGCATGTATACAATACCACCCCTCTACCCACCCAGCATGTATACAATACCACCCCTCTACCCATCCAGGATGTATACAAAACCACCTTTTTACCCATCCAGCATGTATATACCACCCCTCTACCCACCCAGCATGTTTACTATACCACCCTGTACAAAACCAACATGTATACTATACCACCTCTCTACACAACCAACATGTATACTATACCAACCCCCTACCCATCCCAGCATGTATACAATACCACCCTCCTATGCAACCAACATGTATTCTATAATACCCCTCTACCCATCCAGCATGAATACTATACCACCCCTCTATCCAACATTGTATACTATACCACCCCTCTACCCATCCAGCATGAATACACACTCACCCTCTACCTATCTAGCATGTATACACACACCCCTCTACCACCCAGCATGTATACACACACCCCTCTACCCATTCAGTATGGCACACACCCCTCACCACCTATATGGGAGCAATAATACTACCTCTACCCATCCAGGATGTATGGGGCCGGCTCACCCTCTACCCACCCAGCATGTATAATACTACCCCTCTACCCATCTAGCATGTATACACAGCTCACCTCCTACCCACCCAGCACATGTATGTTAATAATACCCTACCCATCCAGGATGTATACAATACCACCCCTACCCATCTAGCATGTATAAGGGCCACCACCCCTACCCACCCAGCATGTATACAATACCACCCCTACCCACCCAGCATGTATACAATACCACCCCTCTACCCACCCAGCATGTATTCAATACCACCCCTCTACCCACCCAGCATGTATACAATACCACCCCTCTACCCACCCAGCATGTATTCAATACCACCCCTCTACCCACCCAGCATGTATACAATACCACCTCTTTACCCATCCAGGATGTATACAATACCACCCCTCTACACATCCAGCATGTATTCAATACCACCCCTCTACCCATCCAGCATGTATACAATACCACCCCTCTACCAATCTAGCATGTATACAATACCACCCTCTACCCACCCAGCATGTATACAATACCACCCCTCTACCCATCCAGGATGTATACAAAACCACCTCTTTACCCATCCAGCATGTATACAATACCACCCCTCTACCCACCCAGCATGTATACAATACCACCCCTCTACCCATCCAGGATGTATACAAAACCACCTTTTTACCCATCCAGCATGTATATACCACCCCTCTACCCACCCAGCATGTTTACTATACCACCCTGTACAAAACCAACATGTATACTATACCACCTCTCTACACAACCAACATGTATACTATACCAACCCCCTACCCATCCCAGCATGTATACAATACCACCCTCCTATGCAACCAACATGTATTCTATAATACCCCTCTACCCATCCAGCATGAATACTATACCACCCCTCTATCCAACATTGTATACTATACCACCCCTCTACCCATCCAGCATGAATACTATACCACCACTCTACCCAACAATGTATACCATACCACCCTCTACCCATCCAGCATGAATACTATACCACCCCTCTATCCAACAATGTATACCATACCACCCTCTACCCATCCAGCATGTATATTATACCACCCCATCTGTAAATGTGTATCTTATACTTTTTTATGTTGTATTTATATTGTAGAACTGATAACAATTATATACGCATTTTTCATCCTGAAAGAGACATTATACAGCCAAGACAGGCAAGCAGACACCATGTATTTCCTCCAATTGGCCGAGCAGGTCTGCCGAACCTTGGTACTTCTCCAGCTGGCCACATCTGCATACTGCCAAACACAATATGGAGGTAGAGACAGACCTAATCCTTGATTGGAATCTGAGCATTGCCTTCTGATTGTTTGCGCAGTGTGTTAAGTATAATAGTGCTTGACAACCTCTTCTTGTATATCCCATTCAATCGTTTATATTCTTATTGAACCTACATTCTGTAGGCAGCCATAAGCATTGGCAACGAAAAAAACAAAAAGCAAACAAACCTCATTTTAGGTTTATCTTTATGCCTTCCAGAAACACTATCATTTACACTGAAAGTATTTTCCATCGGAGCGGCAATTCAATTAAATAAAGTACAGAGGGCCTGAAAGTCCCGATAGCAGCGAGATTGTTGGGGCTGCATTCTGTGTATATGCAAGATTGTGTGTAGCTGCAACAAAGCGTGCTTTGCTTAACTAAACAGACAATACAGTGAATTATTATACTATAAAGGACTCGTATAATTCACTCCCTACAATGACGACATTGCAGCGGGATGTAAAGGATTTTTTTTTTTCTTTTGGTTGTCATTATTGATCTTGTTAAAGAAGCTCTAAAGAGCAGTTTTTAAGGAGCAGATTTTTTGGGGGATCTGGTAGAGGAGTAACAGATAATGGAATGCATCAGGAACCGTAACAGGCTGTGTGTAGACATTGTTTTATTGGGAGTAATAAAAGGTGCCGCCGTAGGGGAGTTATAGGGAGCAGGTATAGCAGCAGTTAGAGGGGGAGTTATAGGGTGTGGGTATAGGAGCAATTAGAGGGGGAGTTATAGGGAGCAGGTATAGCAGCAGTTAGAGGGGGAGTTATAGGGTGTGGGTATAGGAGCAATTAGAGGGGGAGTTATAGGGAGCCGGTATAGCAGCAGTTAGAGGGGGAGTTATAGGGAGTGTGTATAGGGGCAGGTAGAGGAGAAGTTATAGGGAGCGGGTATAGAAGGGTATACGGGGAGTGAGAGGAGGAGTTATAGGGAGTGGGTATAGGGGCAGTGAGAGGAGGAGTTATAGGGAGTGGGTATAGGAGCAGTTAGAGGAGGAGTTATAGGGAGTGGGTATAGGAGCAGTTAGAGGAGGTGTTATAGGGAGTGGGTATAGGAGCAGCTAGAGGTGGGGTTATAGGGAGCGGGTATAGGAGCAGTTAGAGGGGGAGTTATAGGGAGTGGGTATAGGAGCAGTAGAGGAGGAGTTATAGGGAGTGGGTATAGGAGCAGTTAGAGGAGGAGTTATAGGGAGTGGGTATAGGAGCAGTTAGAGGAGGAGTTATAGGGAGTTGGTATAGGAGCAGTTAGAGGAGGAGTTATAGGGAGTGGGTATAGGAGCATTTAGAGGAGTAGTTATAGGGAGTGGGTATAGGAGCAGTTATAGGAGGAGTTATAAGGAGTGGGTATAGGAGCAGTTAGAGGAGGAGTTATAAGGAGTGGGTATAGGAGCAGTTAGAGGAGGAGTTATAGGGAGTGGGTATAGGAGCAGTTAGAGGAGGAGTTATAGGGAGTGGGTATAGGAGCAGTTAGAGGGGGAGTTATAGGGAGTGGGTATAGGAGCAGTAAGAGGGGGAGTTATAGGGGGGTATTATACTTTGCATTTTCATGATGCTAATTTTTTTCAGGAGCGTTGATCAAGTTTTTCCCTTACAATGTGTTACATAGTTGGCCTTTAGGCATAAATGTAGTATAAGTCTTCTGTTAACATAGGGCATAATACGATGTGAAACACAGACTGAGCAAGTTTAATTTTTTTCTCTTCTAGGTAGTGAATACTGATGAGTTCAATATATGCAACAGTCATGCATTTGTCTTTCATGGCTCTTTAGGGCATCAGCATCTGAAGCCTTTGTGCAGTCGATGAAAAATTGATCAAAAACAGATCCATGTAAAATACAGAAAATTCAGCTATTTTTAGACCCACGCAGTGGCATGTTGATGAATTGTCCATGAAAATGTCATTGCTGAACTTCAGGAATAGCAAACCTGTGCAAGTAACAGTGTTTGTCCTTGAATTTTAACAATGGATTGTGGTAGCAAGAAGCATCAGGTCTCCCGATGAACCACAAAAGATTTTGCAGCTTTAAAACTTTGGACAAACATGGTATACAGTATGTCAAATTGATTTTGGAATCCTGTAAAGGGACATTCCTGGTCAAAATTCACCAAGCCTTTTTTCCGAGCAACACTCTAAGCACCAACACCTACATCTTGATGTAGTGATTTTGATGCAGAAATTTAGATGTGTGCCTTTGTCAGAGAATACATCTCATTAAAGCACCACTTAAGTCACCCAGACCACTTTAAATTCCTCATGTCATTTTACCCTTGGCAGGTAAACCATAGCAGTTTTGTAGAAAATGCAATATTTACAATGAAAATTTAAATGCACCTCTAGTGGCTGTCATATGGACAGCCACTAGAGTCGCTTCTGCTACACTGACCAAGTAAAAGCTAGTCCTATATGGTTGAAGCTCATGGACAAAGCATGTATTTCTATTCTTTCCAATGAGAAGCATTTGGAGGTGCTCGCCGCTCAAAAGTTGGACTTTGCAGGAGGTAAAGCAACTGGCAGTGCTGAGTAAAGATATGTAAAATCGGGGTGAAGATCTAAAACAGCTAGTGATCTAAAACAGTTTGTGTTCCTACTGCAATAATATTCTTTTAAAGCAGCTCTGTCAAATAATATCCTCCACTACCCCCAGTCTATCTGTGCCATCTTCTAACCCCCCAACGACAAATAGTGACCTTTCTACTTTACTTATTTGAGGTTGTGTTGGTCCCATTGGGTCTTCATCAATGGTGTCACCATCGTAGTGTTTCCAAGAATGTGGCCATCAGAAATCTCTTCCTCTGCCCTTCTTGAAGAGGACCTTTGACATGGCGGCTTGCTTTCAGCTGTAAAGAAGTCATGACGCCGCGTGGCACTGCCAGAAGTGGTTAATAAGGGAGGAAGGTGGCTATTAAGTTTATCAGCCAATGGCAAAGTTGATAGTCAAGTGTTTATTCCCTTAATACTATTAAAAGTTCATATTTTTATTTAGTTCCTCTACCCCGTCTCCTCTTAAAAGGCTCACTCATGTTTTCAACAGGTGTTACACACCTCCTGAATACCCCTGTTTGTTTAATGGTATATAAACAAAAAACGTTTATGTTCTGTTTCTCTCAATGTTCAGATTGTCTGTCCAAGACTGCTGCAAAAAATTATTCCAGTTGTTTTCTCCGTGCTGTCCCCAGCTGTCCGAATTTCAGTAGGACAGTCCAGATATCATGATCCTGTCCCGATTTTAGTTTTTCCAGGGGAACCTGGGAACTGCCTTTGGACAGTTCAGTGTGAGCACAAAATTTGAAAATGATGCGCTAACAGTGTGCATGGGCACTAGAACCCTGCAGAGAGAGCTTCAACTGCACTGTGCACGATCCTGCAGGGGGCCTGCTAAACAGACGGCTTCTGTGGCTGGGGCCACCACTTTTCCTGGTGGGCTTGCCCATCATGGGTGTTTGCAGTGACTCCCTCTCAGGCACGCCCAGCCATCCCGAGTGTTACGAGGTCCATTGTTGGGAGGTATGACTGACAATTTAAGAGAAATCTAGACATTTGTTAGCAATTTTGCTAGCACAACGTATAGATGAAATTTGATTATCTATTATTTAAGATTATTGCTGTATTTGTCATAACAGGTACCCTTGCACGGTGACACTGACTGCTGACCATTCTTCTCAAAGAGAAGGGTTGGGATTGTGCTTTTCTATGAGAAGCATTTGATTGAAGTGGCTGCTGTGCTGGGTAAATGGTGAGTTTTATTAATATTTAATATTTCCAAAGAGAAGGGCCTAAATCTTACATTTAAGAGGAACACTCAAATATTACAAAAAAAATTACTTTCTCACCCCACTGGGTGTTGTTTTTTGTGTATTCCTCATTTTCTGGTCCTCTACCACAGGCCTGGGAGTCTGAGGGTTCTGCACAGTATCTTCTGGACAGCAATCTTGGAAGTCCCACCTGAAACCTGCTAAAGCCACTACCCCAATTTGGGAGTCACAGCCCTGAGTGCTCCTCTACTGTCTGCACTTTCTACATCATTTCTAGCTGCTCGTTCAGCCGTTGGTATTTGTTCATCTTCTCATGTTCCTTTTTTTGATGTTACGGTCACTGGGTATTGCCATATCTGCCACCACTGCAGTCTTTTGTTCCTTGTATTCCACCACTGTGTCAGGTTGGTTGACCACTACTTGCTTGTCTGTCTGTATCTGACAGTCCAACAGGATCTTAGCCCTGACATTGTCAACTACCCTATCTAGACTTGGGCAGACCCGGCCTGTATTCTGTGCAGATATTTCGGTACACAATCCCAGCTACTTGGTTGTGCCTCTCAGTGTATGCTGAACTGGAGGTAAGAGTGGAGTGTGGCTCCTTAGGAGAGAGCAAGAGACAGATATGTGATGTACAAGTTACTATGGAAGGCCATGAGCATTTCTGAACAGATGGGTTTTGAGGGACTTCTTAAATAATTAAAGACATGGGGAGAATCTGATGGGGGTTGTGTCACGTATTCATCCGCTTATAGAAATGTGGTTAATGACATTTACTGTCCACACAGGAAAAGTTGTGCCGAGCAGCAACCTAATCCACAGAAGGGTTAATGCTGAGCAGTAATTGTGCAAAATGAAACCTGGTGTCATGTATTCATCCGCTTATAGAAAAGTGGTTAATGACATTTACTGTCCACACAGGAAAAGTTGTGCCGAGCAGCAACCTAATCCACAGAAGGGTTAATGCTGAGCAGCAATTATGCAAATGAAACCTGGTAACTGAGTTTGGGGTCAAAGGCCGGTTACAGCCTATCAGAAAGAAAGGAGGGGTATTTAGGCCCAGTTCTCAGCCTGCTCAGTGCCCTGTCGTGGTTTCTCTTGTGGTTGTCTGAGAGCGCGTTCCTGTTTATAGTTTTCTACCTGGTTTTTGACTTTGGCTTTGTTTATTGACTTCTCTATATTCTGGTATCCTGACTCTGGCTTTCCTCATCGCTGTGTCCCTTTCTGTGTTCCCTGATCTCGGCTAGTATTTTTGACTATTCTTTGTACGTTAAATCCGGCCATTCTAAGGACCGGTAATACGTTACTTATTTGTCATCCGAGCTGTACAGTTCTACGTGCTGGATCAAACAGTAATCCTGACATTACGACATGGCCATTGATCCTGTAGAACTGTGTCAGCACATAGCTGCTTGCGAGAGGAAATTAGAGGAGAATGATCACCGCATGGATCACTTCACTCAGGCTTTAAGTACGCTTCTCGCTAGAACGGAGCATCTGCAGCCTGCAGCGTCTCCTCCTAGAGCACCTCTACCCTGTGTACCTCCACCCACTGTTAATAGGACTCTTAGCATCTCCTTATCACCATCCCTACAGTTTGATGGCAATATCCAGGAATGCAGGGGTTTTCTTAATCAGGTGGAGTACCATTTTGAGGCCTCACCAGGGTCATTCCCCACGGACAGAGCAAGAATTGGTTATCTAATGAATCAATTAAAGGGCAAGGCCCTTGCCTGGGCTAATCCGTTGTGGGAGAGTAATCAGAGCATAGCTCATAATTACCAGGAATTCCTTGCCTAATTCAAGCTCACGTTTGAGCCATTGGGTAGAGAGGATGACGCCTCCACTGCCCTAATGCACATCAGACAAGGTAACTGGTCTATCTCGGATTATGCTATTGAGGTAGACTGGACTAACAATGGGTTAATCTCAGCATTCAAAAAGGGTCTCTCAGAGACTATACTAGATGAGATAGCCGCTAAAGAATTACCTAAGAGTCTTAACGAATTTATTACGTTTGTCATGCATATTGATAATAGGTTAAGACTCAGAGAAGTCACCAGAAGCAAGACCAGACGCACGGCTATGTCCCTAGCACCTCAATTCTCTAAACCTGTTTTGTCTAACCTCCCTGTACAGTCCGAACCCGAACCTATGCAGTTGGGGGTCACTAGACTGTCAGAGGCCGAAAAACAGTATAGGAGAAGGGAGGGGTTATGCCTATATTGCGGTAGAAAGGGACATATGATAACTAATTGTCCAGTGCGTCCGGAAAACTTCCGCACCTAAGAACCTTAAGGGGACAGATCTTAGGTGTGATGGAGTTGTCCTCTAACAAAAACAAAAGTAGATTCCTCCTTGAGGTATCTATTTCCCTTGATAACAAGAAGTTTTCTTGCAGTGCCCTAATGGACTCAGGTGCTGCTGGAAATTTTATTGATGTCCAGTTTATTAGGGGTAATGAGATACCGGTCAGGGAGAGACCTACGCCGCTAGCTGTAGAGGCTATTGATGGTAGACCACTCACACAACCGCTTATAACCCACGAAACTGTCCCTATTACGATCTCCATTGGGGCCTCCCATAGGGAGGAGATGACGTTTCAGGTTATTACTTCTCCATCATGTCCTATCATATTAGGGTTTCCGTGGCTGAGTAAGCACAATCCCTATATTGACTGGGCTAATGGGGAGATATTAGAATGGGGTAAAGAGTGTATGGGGAGATGTATAAAACCAGTACTAAAGAGATTGGATACTATTGACCTTCCCACTACCACTCCCCAAACTCCTGGAGTTCCCATACAATACCGAGAACTTCAGGAGGTGTTTAACAAGGCTCAATCAGATGTATTGCCTCCCCACAGAGCATATGACTGTGCCATTAACCTGTTTCCAGGCGCTATGCCACCTAAGGGGCAGTTTATGCCTTATCTCCCCAGGAGTGTAAAATAATGGAGGAATACATCAAAGAATCCTTGAGCAAAGGGCACATAAGAAAGTCATCCTCACCAGCTGGTGCAGGATTCTTTTTTGTTGAGAAAAAGGGTGGTGAGTTACGCCCTTGCATAGACTACAGGGCACTTAATAAAATCACTGTAAAAAATGCATACCCTATCCCACTCATTTCCGAATTGTTCGATAGACTTCAGGGAGCTAAAGTATTTACTAAGCTTGACCTTAGGAGCGCTTACAATTTGGTTAGAATTAAAGAGAATCATGAGTGGAAGACGGCATTTAATACCCGTAGTGGACACTATGAATATCTGGTAATGCCATTTGGGTTATGCAACGCCCCGGCCGTATTCCAAGACTTTATAAATGATGTACTCAGGGAATTCATTTACTCATTTGTCTTGGTTTATTTGGACGATATTTTGGTGTATTCCCCTGATCTTCAAACTCACCACTCCCATGTGAAACAGGTTCTGCAGACGTTGTTGAAAAATAAACTTTATTGTAAATTAGAAAAGTGCATATTTGACCAGCCTGAAGTCCACTTTTTGGGTTACAACATCTCTGCATCGGGATTTCAAATGGATCCTAAAAAACTAGAGGCTGTACTACACTGGCCATTACCCTCTGGTTTAAAAGCCATTCAAAGGTTTATTGGTTTTGCCAACTATTACAGAAGATTCATCAAGGGATTTTCTTCTGTAATAGCCCCAATCACAAATATGACTCGCAAAGGGGTTAGTAGCACGGTATGGTCCAAAGAGGCTGTGAATGCTTTTGAGACTCTTAAACAAAGATTTGCCTCTGCGGACATACTAAAACATCCCGACACTAGTAAACCTTTTATATTGGAGGTTGATGCATCCGAGACAGGGGTAGGGGCTGTTCTCTCTCAGAGAGAAAGCCAGGGAACACCATTGCATCCTTGTGGCTACTTCTCCAGAAAGATGTCTCCTGCTGAGCGCAACTACGATATTGGCAATAGAGAACTGTTGGCCATTATTCTTGCCCTCAAGGAGTGGCGACATCTTTTGGAGGGTTCCAAGGACCCCCTGTTGATCATAACCGACCACAAAAATCTGGCATATATAGGGGATGCCAAACGTTTGTCTTCCAGACAGGCTAGATGGTCACTGTTCCTTTCACGTTTTAACTTTCTCATTACTTATAGACCTGGTTCTAAAAATACCAAGGCTGATGCCTTGTCCAGGCAATTTGATAATGAGTCAGCTCCGGAACAGGTGACATCTCCTATTATTCCACCAGAGTGTATTATTGCTACTACTGTCCTCTCACTGTCTTCTCCACTGCTTGGCACCATACTGGAGGCCCAGCCTCAGGCGCCCAGTGGTAAACCGTGTGATAAACTGTTCGTTCCCCTATGTGAAAGGGTTAATATCATGAAAGTGTTCCATGACAATATAACTGCTGGACACCCGGGCATCAATAAGTCCACTGCCGCGATCACTAGATCATTTTGGTGGGATTCACTCAGGAAAGATGTAAAGGAGTATGTGCAGGCATGTTCTGTGTGTGCAGTTTCTAAGGTGACTCATGCACTTCCTTGTGGCCTGTTGCAGCCTCTTCCTGTTCCTGAGATTCCATGGTCCCACTTATCCATGGACTTTATTGTTGAGCTTCCTAGCTCTGCTGGGTTCACTACTATTCTCATGGTTGTAGACCGATTTTCTAAGATGGCTCACTTCATTCCTCTCAAGAAGTTGCCATCTTCGCAAGATTTGGTCCTAATTTTCATACGTGAAATTGTCCGTTTGCATGGCATCCCCCACAATATTGTGTCTGATAGGGGCTCTCAGTTTGTGTCCAGGTTCTGGAGGGCGTTCAGTAAACAATTGGGGATTGATCTCTCCTTCTCCTCCTCCTACCATCCACAGACCAATGGTACAGCTGAGAGGGCTAACCAGTCATTAGAAGTTTATTTGCGTTGTTTTATTAATAGCACACAAGACAATTGGTCCGAACTACTCCCGTGGGCCGAGTTCGCTAGAAACAATGCTGTTCATGACTCCTCTGGGCACAGTCCATTTTTTGTCAATAATGGTAGGCATCCTACGGTTCTCCCTGCGGTATTTTCTGATACTGCCATTCCTGCTCTGGATGAGCGTCTGGCCTCCATTCGGGATACCTGGGTTAAGGTTCAAACTGCTCTAGGGGCTGCTGCTGAACGCTTCAAACATTTTGCTGATAAGCGTAGGAGTGCCAACCCGGTGTACCAAGTGGGGGACCGGGTTTGGTTGTCATCTCGCAACATCAAGCTTAAGGTCCCTAGCATGAAGTTTGCCCCCAGATTCCTTGGTCCCTATAGAGTGCTTCGTAGGATCAATCCAGTGTCTTACTCTCTGGCTCTTCCTGCATCTTTAGGGATTCCCAACACTTTTCATGTGTCCTTACTCAAACCTCTTGTCTGCAATAGATATACTGTTCCTTGTGTTCCTCCCCCTCCGGTGGTGGTGGGTGGTCAGGAAGAGTATGAGGTATCTTCTATCGTGGATTCTAGGTTTTCTCGGGGCACTTTACAGTACTTGGTTGTTTGGAAAGGTTACGGTCCTGCTGATCGTTCTTGGGTTTCGGCTCCTGACCTGCATGCGGGCCGTAAGATCCGCGCTTTTCACGCTAAATTTCCTCTCAAGCCTGGTCCTGTCCGCCCGGTGGGCGTTCTTCAGGTGGGGGGTAATGTCACGTATTCATCCGCTTATAGAAATGTGGTTAATGACATTTACTGTCCACACAGGAAAAGTTGTGCCGAGCAGCAACCTAATCCACAGAAGGGTTAATGCTGAGCAGTAATTGTGCAAATGAAACCTGGTGTCATGTATTCATCCGCTTATAGAAAAGTGGTTAATGACATTTACTGTCCACACAGGAAAAGTTGTGCCGAGCAGCAACCTAATCCACAGAAGGGTTAATGCTGAGCAGCAATTATGCAAATGAAACCTGGTAACTGACTTTGGGGTCAAAGGCCGGTTACAGCCTATCAGAACTAAAGGAGGGGTATTTAGGCCCAGTTCTCAGCCTGCTCAGTGCCCTGTCGTGGTTTCCCTTGTGGTTGTCGAGAGCGCGTTCCTGTTTATAGTTTTCTACCTGGTTTTTGACTTTGGCTTTGTTTATTGACTTCTCTATATTCTGGTATCCTGACTCCTGGCTTTCCTCATCACTGTGTCCCTTTCTGTGTTCCCTGACCTCGGCTAGTATTTTTGACTATTCTTTGTACGTTAAATCCGGCCATTCTAAGGACCGGTAATACGTTACTTATTTGTCATCCGTGCTGTACAGTTCTACGTGCTGGATCAAACAGTAATCCTGACAGGTTGACAGGCTGTTCCAAAAGAAAGGAGCCCATTGTGAAAAGTCCTGTAAGCGCTAGTTAGCAGTAAGGGTGCGAGCAGCGGAGAGGAGAATGTCACCGACAGAGCAGAGAAACTGAGAAGGGGAATACCTCTGAATCACTAAAGATATGTAGCAGGGGCTATGGTTGTTTAGAGCTTTATAGGTAAGGGTTAATATTTTGAATTGACACCTACAGGATACAGGAAGCCAGTGTAAGGATTGACAGAAGGGCGAGGTATGGGAAGAGCAACAGGTGAGAAAGATTAGCCTGGCAGTATGGCTTCCGGGGAGGACATATATGGAGAGAATTACAGTAATCCATGCAAGAGATTACCAGAGCATGAACAAGCTCCTTGGTAACATCTTGCGCAAGAAAGGGGAATATGCTGGCAATATTTTTAATGTGGAATCGACAGGTTTTAGCAACATACTAGATATGAGACACAAAGGTGAGGTCAGGTCAAAGATAACACCAAGATAGCGAGCTTGCAAGGAAGGACTGATGTAAGTACCATCAACATGCAAGGAAAGCGAAAGATAAGGAGGAAAAATAAGCAGCTCAATTTTAGTAAGATTGAGTTTTAGAAAGTGGGAGAACATACAGTCAGGGATTTGAAGAAAGGCAAGTAATGACACGATGTAGGACAGCGCGAGGAGAGCTATATCTGTGTGTCATCAGCATACAGGTGGAAGCGGAATCCAAATGAATTAATGAGTTTGGCAAAAGAGGAGACCAAGAATGGATCCTTGGGCGGCTCCAACTGAGGCAGGATGAGGGGAGGAAGTGTCATTGTAAAAGGAGACACTGAACAAACATTGGGAGAGATAGGAGGAGAACCACAAGAGGACAGTGTCACAGAGACCTAGGTTTTGAATAGTTTTGAGAAGGACATGACCAACCGTGTCACAGGCTGCAGAGAGGTCAAGAAGAATTAGTATGGAGTAGTGGTCTTTGGATTTAGCTGCAATTAGATCATTTGTAACTTTAGCTTGAGCAGTCTCAGTAGAGTGAAGGGGTCGAAAGCCAGATTGAAGAGGGTCGAGGAGAGAGTTGGAATTAAGGAAGCAAGACAAACAAGTAAAGAAAAGTCTTTCTAGACTCTTTGAGGAAAAAGGGAGCTGGGATATGGCACTATACTTGGAAGAGGAAGACAGGCCAATAGATGGCTTTTTAGGATGGGTGCAACAATAGCATGTTTAAGCTGAGTAGGTTAAGATGTGCATTAAGGATAGTACTAGGCAAGAGGAGAGGTATCTGAAAAGGTGGAAGGGACTGGATCAAGTGGACAAGTGGTGGGACGAGAGGAGAGAAGTGCAGCCACCTGCAGTTCAGTAGCCTGGGAGAAGGTCCAGGTGCAGTTGAGAAAGAGAGGAGCAAAGGGGGGAGAATTCACTGTTTAGTGTAGTCCATCTCATTCCAGTCGCGATACTTGCCTCTTTACAATATTCAGCATTGTGTAACCAGCTGTTTTGGTGTTCCAACTCTCCCTCCCTCCCCCCTACCCTTCTCCCCTCTCCCATCCCTCCCTACTGTTCCATCCCTCCTCCCCGAACTTTCCCCCTGTTCCATCTCTCCACCCACCCCCGGTTTTATCTATTCTCCTCTCCCACCCCTCCCCCCTCTTTTACCCCTCACCACTGTTCCATCTTCTCTCTCTAACACTTCTGTTTATTCTGTCAATCTCTTTCTTCTCAGTCTCCCTTTCCTTTGTGTTTCTTCTATCTGTATCTCTTCCTCTCTCTCCCCTTTGTTTTTTCGCTCTGTCTCTCTTCCTCTCTCTCCCCTCTGTTTTTTCTCTCTGTCTCTTTTCCTCTCTTTTCCCTCTGTTTTTTCTGTCTGTGTGTGTCTCTCTCTCCCCCCGTTTCTTCTCTGTCTCTCTCCCTCCCATCCCCTGTGTTTATTCTGTCTCTCTCCCTCTCTCTACCCTCTGTTTCTTCTCTCTCTCTTCCTTCTGTTTCTTCTCTCTCCCCCTTTCCATCCACTCTGCTTATTTTCTCCCCCTTCACATTTTCCTACACTCTGTTCCTTTTCTTTCCTTTCTTTTCCTACCCTTTGTTTTTTTTCTCCCTCCCTTCTGTTTCAGCTCTCTCTCTACTTCTCCATCTTTCTCCCCCTCTCCCTTCCCAATGTTCCATCTCTCCTCCCTTCCCAGTTCCTTGTTTCATTTCTATACCCATGTGTTAAAGGTATAGTAAAACAAAAAGAACATTGTATTATTTCCTAGCACAGACATTCTGCATTTTATTTCATCCCTTTAAATATATCACATTTTTGCTGTGACATTGTCATGAATAAAACATGTTGTATTTGTGTTGTTTTGACATAGAGTTACATGCGCTTGTCAGAGCTGTTCATTTCTTAAAAAACATTTTATTCATCTATATTCGTGTCACAGGAATCCTGCGTAATCTCTTCTATAAGTGGCTTCCCAATAAGAAACTGCATGATAATATCCCTGACAGAATGGAGTGCGTTGGCTTGTATTCT
Organism: Pelobates cultripes; assembly: GCA_933207985.1. Classification (NCBI taxonomy): domain Eukaryota; kingdom Metazoa; phylum Chordata; class Amphibia; order Anura; family Pelobatidae; genus Pelobates; species Pelobates cultripes. The sequence continues at coordinate 18,848,093 of OW240916.1, forward strand.
GCAGATATATAAAGCCATGTTTTCATACCACTTGTTACTCTATTCTAATGATGATAATAAGGTTCTGGTAAGGTGTGTAAAAGGTCTAGAACACTAAACGTCTTGCCTCTCCAGTTGTTTAACTACAGGTAGTCCTCACTTAGCGACTTACCTGTTTACCGATTGCTCGGACTTACGACAAGCTCTCTAGAGTGGGGAATTCCCCCAAGCATATATTCATGGGATATCTCACATTAGAGAGCTGGTGTATGTTTGGGGAATTACCTCGAAACATTGGTTCAATGGATTCCATGCTCTGGGTCCATAAGCTGATCTATGTTTTGGGGAAAAACATGTGCAGTTAACCAGATTGGACGAAATTGATATTGAAAATGTGAGAGTGTAAATTCCCCATTATCAATGTGTCTAAGGAAGCATCCTCTCTCTAGGTGCCAATTTGAACCATGTTTTTTTTGTCAAAGTGCTTTCACATGGTTTACAAAAAAAACTGGACGTCGCCAGTAGCATAATTCAGAGTTATTACTTAGAATGTCCCTTGAACATGTGGAGAGCATGGTTGGACATGTCTGGGCTACAGCAAAAGGGTTTTTAGGCTCCTTTTACAAATGGCATAGATGGTTATTCTCCCCTGTTCCACTTACTTTGCCTTCAGTTCTGCCTCATTAAACTGTCTCCGAATTCCAGAGAGACTGACCCATAACCATCTCAATATGAGTCGATTTGTTTTATTTCTGTACTAGTCAGTCTTAGTCAACCTGTAATATATTTTTAATTTCAGCCTAGAGAGGGTAAAATAAAATCTTTCCCAACTTCAAATTGGCAATTCGATTTTTCTTCAGATCAATAAGATGTTAATAATGACCATATTATTGGCCCGAGTACACTGCTTTGCGAAAACGGTCAGTTTTTTGTATTTTTTTTAAAGACAGCCATTCTAAGCATATAATTCAAAATCTTTATGTTAAAAACCTTTAACACAAACAAATCAGAAGTCTATCAAAGGGAAACCATCTTTTATCTGGAAATTGCACAGTTGAGTAAAATATTGAAAACGAACCACAGCTTGTGTCACTCTAACCAGCCTGCTTGTAGTGGCTATGGTGCCAGAAGTGCCTTGGCGCTGTCCCAGGTAATTTGTCAAACCATTTTAGAACAATTTGAGAACTTTACCCAGGTTTCACCTCGTGCCAGCAGCCGTGTACACTCCGTCTGGATTTTCATGTTGAAGAGTGTCCGCTCTCCGCAATGACCACGTTTCTGAATTGGCCATGCCTGGCTGCAGAGAGACATCTGGCTTCTCCTGCAGGAAAGGACCAGATGCAGTTCCACTGGAAGGAGCCAGGGCACCCTTCGCACCATTCTTCATTATGTAATGCTCCATTTTCTTTTAACCCCTTAAGGACCAAACTTCTGGAATAAAAGGGAATGATGACATGTCACACATGTCATGTGTCCTTAAGGGGTTAAATGTGTTTATTAAAGATTTAGCAAATGACACCATCACAACCAAGTTCAATTTTGGCACAGCTAGGGCATGCATTGGAACAGGAAAAATGGAACATGTCGTTTCTCATCCTCTCTCTATGCTGATTGCCAAGGACAATGCTTAGAACAATGATCGACAGGGAGCCAGGATAGAGCTAAATACAGCTGTGCAATTTTTTTCTTCTAAATCTATTCTTCATTTGTGGTGGAGTTATTTTAATCAAACTCCGGTTTGCATCGAAATGTTGCAAAGATACATGGACACACGGTGATCATTTCTAAAACTCAGTCAGGTTACATTTTATCTCACCACGACTGTCTGGTTTACCTCTCTGATTATGAATACAGGACGCAAAGGGGAACATTTGATGTCTGGCGTTCTGTGCATGTTGAGTATGACTGAGCGGATACATATTTTACGGAAACAAATTGATGTGTTCCTGATGTCTGCTGTTTATTGTAAGCCGTTTCTGCATGAAGAGTGTCCAATCTTATTTATGTACTGTACGTTTCCAGACACAAGCAGCAGATTTATAGAACGAGCCTCACGTCACAAGTCATGGACGGTGCTGTAAATCAGATTCTCTTGAAGTCTAAAAATGGTAGTGCCAGCATCTGTCTGGGTATGCTGAACTCTGTATTAGTGATGAATAAGTAGAGCAGAGTTTGGGTACAGTGCACATAAAGTGGTACTCAAAGCCATAAGATGTAGCTAATTTTAAGCGATTTTAATGCAATATATACTCCAAACGATATGGAAATTAAGTCCGTTTGATGGATATCCCTTAAATGGGAAAGATGTGTGTTTGCTAAACAGTGATTTTTGGGGGGCATCACCAAGTGCGTGAAAACATCAATGAAATAGATTTTAGATTTTTTTTTTATTGTTTGGGGATTTTTGCAATTTTTTTTATCTTTTTATCCCGCAGTCTGACTGTTTAGTTTGTAATTTTCCTGTACTTGTATTCCTCAGACTATGGATATAGAAGGTGCGGTGTTTACTTGGAAAAAAAAGACAAACAAACTTTTTTTATATTTTTTATTTATTTGGTGTAAATCTATAAAGCCTGGAAAAAAGTATTTAAATGTATAACTGAAAAGAAAAGGGATTCAGCTTTGGCAGTCCTCCCTCGATACTTGGTATCGCTCGAATACAGTTTGCAAATTCAGGACACTTATCACTTTTACTTAGGTTCTGAAAATGCTTCCTAATCAAAGCTTTCTTTTCTTGTAGTCTATACTTTTGATGACCGTTCAGCTTGCACTGCCAAGACGTCTCAAAATATCTATTATTTAGCTAAATGTATTGGACTGCGTTACCGATGACTAGCATTAATTCTTTGCGCAGATATTTGTGGACTACACTTCTTTGATGCGTAGCTCTTACCTATGATCACAATACCTGGAGTACTATGATGTCTATCACTGAAATGTGGTTTTGAATTATCTGTGATATTTTTTTTTTTTTTTAATTAACCTTTATGCCATAATTGTACAATGGACTTTAAAATCCAGGTATTGATGAACCCTGTGCCTTTTTGTAATGTTATTGAGCAAAAATTGAAATTCATGCATGCATAGTACATTTTAGATGTGTGTTTCGATAATACGTCCTGCCTTGGGAGTCAGTTGTTTATGTAAAGAAAGCCCTTTAGCCTTTATTACCAAACACATTCAAGAGCATCCACTGCATTCATTTTGCTCTGCAAGAAAAAAAAACTTTAATTATACAACGCTGCTGGCATTGAGCCAGGCTTCTCGACATGCGTACGTTGGTCTCTTCTCTTGCCATGTTTGGTTCATCAAACAAAAAAGATATACAAAGAGTGAGATAGACGTCTGCAGGCATCATTTTGAGCAGAGGTTGGCTCTGCATTTTGGGAGCCGGAGGTTGACTATACCTGATCCAGAATCTGTGTCTGTTAGAGTTGGAACAAGACAGGTGTTTGTCTTATGGTCATATTCCTGCTCATTATGCAGAAAGTTCATTTGTTTAATAGTGTGACTGTTGTTCTGGAAACGGATAATCTACCGTTTGGCAAGCCCAGTCCGACAACTCTATACTGTGCTTAGTGGCCCTTTGTTTTAAGCAAATAAAGCGTGCGTTTAAACGTGCAAGATTTGAAACACTGCTGTGGACTATTCATTGCACCATAACTTACCATTAACCCCTTAATGACAGTCAGACTGTATACAAAACTAAGCTAATTTTATGAGCTGCTTATAATAAATTTGATGGTTTTCAAATATCTGTCAAGTTTCACAGCGTGTTTAGGGCTTTGTTAAAGGAACACTGTAGCATTAGGAATACAAACTGACATATTTTACATTGCAGGGCTTAAAGGACAACGCTACAGAAACCAGACAACTTAATTGAGATTACGTGGTCTGTCTGACCTTAGTGGTCCTTTAACAACCATGCATCAATAACCACATTTATTAATATAGTAAAGAATATTACATGCCCTAAATGGGCTAAATATTTGTTATATTAATTTTATTTGAAACGTTTAACTGTTCTACAAGTATGCATTTCTAATGTTAAAAAGTACAGCATAACTTTTTTTTTTTAAATGAAAACTCATTTTATATTAAGGTTAAAAAATATTGAACTTGTCTTGTAAAGAAACATGTTTTTCTTGTTTTAGGAGAGTCAGATTTCAGTTTTTTTTGTTTTTATCCGTTGCTCTCCTTTTTTTTTTTATTAAGAATGCATGATGTACTGTACTTAAAGGGACTCTCCAGTGCCAGGTATTCATTTTCCTGGCACTACAGGGCCCTGCCGTGCCCCTCTCCCTCCCACTCCCCATCCCAAGTTGCTGAAGTGGTTAAAACCCCTTCAGTGACTTGCCGATGTCCCTCGACGCTGGGTCAGGCTCCGCCTACTCTCCTCCACCACCGTCAGCCGGCGGGGGAGGCCTAATGCGCAAGCGCGGCAATGGCAACACACGCATTATACCTCCCTATAGGAAAGTATTATTCAAGCATTATAGTGTGAGGACGTCCAGCGTCGCTTAAAACACTTTCCGTGTTCTAAGAACACGGAAGTCCCTCTAGTGGCTGTCTGATAGACAGTCACTAGAGGAGGACTTAACCCTGCAATAATTACACTTGCAGGGTTAAGGGTAGTGGGAGTTGGCACCCAGACCATCCCAATGGGCAGAAGTGGTCTGGGTGCCTGGAGTGTCCCTTTAATGCACTGTATTTGAGATTTGTCAAGCAAACCATTGCACAGTAATCCAGTTTAAAATTTAATTGGAAGCTAAACACTACTTGCCCTGGCATTTAATTGCCCCTATCTGCCTTTCTGTTTTGGCTTGCGATAACTACCAATTTGTAAAACACGTTCTACTGTAATGATGGAGGGCTTACTGGAGGTGGTTCAGCAAAACAGGGCTTCAATACCTGTCGAGGGGCTATCACTTGCAATATGTGTTGGCACAAGGGGTGTTCCAGGTGTGCGCAGGCACACCCTAATGCAGGACTTAATTGGCCTCACGGCTGCTAATTAAGTCCCTATCTGCAGTTCAGTACCAGCTTAAAATACCTCACGGTGGCCATTACTGTATCACAAGGAAATATCACAGCTTGTCTTATGACATACCAAATAGATTTACCATTAATTACACACTTAGGTGTCATTCAACATCAGAATTCCCATTTAACCCTTTGAATGACTCTGGTGTGCCCAGTGTATTGCTTTGTGATGTGTTTTGTGCACCTCTGGGACTCAAAGGGTTAAAGCCACCACCGAATGCTTTTGGGACATAAGAGCTTTCCATAAACAAATGCTAATGGGTTGGAACGATGGTCACGTCTTCTAATGTGCTGTGGGAAGCATCCCAAATTTTATGAATCATTTGGTCTTTAACAGTTATGTTAATGTTCTCTAAATAAAGACAGGGAACATAATGTTAGAAGGTTAGCTGCGCATTGCGCGACGGTCTAACCTCTGCCAGAACTCGTTACGAGATGGCTGCAGCTCTCAATCACTCATTTCAAGTGTTCAACACAATAATGGATCAATGAGTTATCGCAGCTGGTGGAGGAGACAGTTGCCATCATGCAATTGTACACATTAAGTGATTGAGTGGAGAGATGGATATCATTTTATGCATTTATAGATCTACAGTTTAATCTCACACAATTACCGTACTTCTTGTTTCCTCATTGCAGCGATCTATACTTACATGGATATTCACTGTAGTGAGAATTCAAAGAGAATTTCAAGTTTAAAGCCAAAGCAGCCAACCAGAAATAATCTCTACGTCTGCTATGCTTCAAGTTTGATTACTTTGGTCTAACAATTGAAATTCACTTGGAATTCTCACTTTCGTGAATAACCCTGTTACTTTCTCTCTTACCTCTCCTCTGCGTATTGCTGCCCAGTATGGGGGTACTTGACGGGTGCAGAGTGGCAGGCGGAATCCGGGCAAACCCCCCCCCCCCCACATACCTAACCCAATAAAACATGGACACTAGGTCATATGGGTCAAAATTGTCTATAGCTTTTATTAAATTGTAATAAATTACCCTAGGAAAAAGGTCACTGCCCCACACCCCGCCATCACATCAGTTTCCTTCAGTTTTATATATAAAAGGCAGACGCCTATATAAATAACATATAACCGTATTCCAACATGAACATACATTTTAATTAACCATGGAGTATCACATGAAGTATTCTTTTCAAATAGTTTTTATTAAAGCAAAATAATTGTATCTCAATCTCTAAATTGAACTTTAATCACATACAGGAGGCTCTTGCAGGGTCTAGCAAACTATTAACATAGCAGGGGATAAGAAAATCTTAATTAAACAGAACTTGCAATAAAGAAAGCCTAAATAGGGCTCTCTTTACAGGAAGTGTTTATGGAAGGCTGTGCAAGTCACATGCAGGGAGGTGTGACTAGGGTTCATAAACAAAGGGATTTAACTCCTAAATGGCAGAGGATTGAGCAGTGAGGCTGCAGGGGCATGTTCTATACACCAAAACTGCTTCATTAAGCTAAAGTTGTTCAGGTGACTGTAGTGTCCCTTTAAAGACAATAACATTGATAATAAGAGTTGGTAGAGTTGGAAAGGGTTTCAGAGGTTAGTTAGGGCTTAACCCTTGAGAATGAATAATGAGAACTAATGAGGATGGTTAACTCCACAAAAGGGGAAGAAACCAACCCCACAGGCATTACCTCTAGTTAAAAATCAATATGGGGTAATAGACTTTATTGTAGAAAAAATACACATACAAAGCAAAAAAGGGCTGCTCATGCAACCTAAATGTGGTCAGAAAATAAAGTGTATATACAATGGTGATTTGTTGCTCATGCAGCCTAAGTGAGAGCTAAGAAAATGATATATATAAAAATAACAGGACTGCTAGATCTGTACCATAGAAACTCCCTAAAGAACTGTGAATTCCACCAGTTACATATTTAGCAGTATATGGTTAGATATAGAGGTAGCAATCTGCTTTCTGTAGTGTCCTGTGGATAGATTGTACTCAATAAAAGATTGACTTTGTATCAAAAGGTTTGAAACAATAGTAGCAGACTGCTAATTGGAGTAACTTGTGGATGGACCACATCTTAGACGTATAAAGTAGGAGACAGTAGACTAAGGGGTCAGTTGCAGAGTGGTACTAGAAGATGAACCCTTAGACTAAACTAAAGGGCGACACAAGTTTACTTATCTTGGGGTAATAGGTATGCATATTTACAAATCCACATATAGCTAGCTCGGATGGTATAGATGGTGATTAGTATTAGGGGAAGGGGGAGAAAAAGGAGAGAACATATAGAGGATAGGACAAGCGGAGCCCAGTGTGCACCCTGGGACTGTCTAGACTCGCCCCTCTTATTTTGCTTAAAGGTAGTTCACCTATGAATGGAAAGTACTTAAAATATATCTAAGCATCAATGGTAACTCGTGCAAGGGGGTAAAGCATGTATACGGCTCGAAAATAAACCATTCAATGTCTGTGCTAGCTATGCCACCCCCTGCTGCTTCGAGGCAGTCCCCCTGGCTAATAGAATATATTATATAGAGTCTTGTCAGATATAGGTAATAGCGGCAGAACAGACTAGATGGTATAGCACGTATATAGCTAAAGAGTGATGGATATTATATATTCCAACTAGCTAAATCAACCCCCCTCCCCCCTGCTTCTACAATGTAGCCCCCCTAATCTAGTCAGAGTATGAGGTCTAAGGGTATAGAGTCAAGTTCTAGTAAGAAATCTAAGTTAATAGCAAAGTATGCATCGGCAGCCCTTTTTTGCTTTGTATGTGTGTTTTTTCTACAATAAAGTTTATTATCCCATATTGAATTTTAACTAAAGGTAATTCCTGTGGGGTTGGTTTCTCCCCCTCGCCATCCTCATAGTTATTGACATTGATAAGAAATAAAGGGATAACAAAAAAAGGAAATAAGAAAAAAAAGGGGGATATCCATCCATGAATACATTTTCAAACAGTACAATTATTTTACCAAAAAGATAAGTTTTAATAGCAAAGAAAATATATATATATATCAAATGACAATATCCGGTGTGTTATTTAGTCCATACCATAAATAATAACTATATAAAAAAAAAAAATTTCCAATTGAATTCTGATCATATATCATTCTTACAAAGAGTATTTTTATTTTTTTTAACCCCTTAAAGACACATGACGGAAATATTCCGTCATGATTCCCTTTTATTCCAGAAGTTGTGTCCTTAACCCCTTAAGGACCAAACTTCTGGAATAAAAGGGAATCATGACATGTCACACATGTCATGTGTCCTTAAGGGGTTAAGGGGTTAATGTCTTCCCATGTGTTTTAATTGATCTAATAATAAAGACGATTGTCTGACAATTTGTACCTCTTGGTTTCCAACACTAGATATTGGAGATGGAATAGTAGGAGACTTCCAATATATATATATAGTTGATGTCCCCACTATTAAAATTTAGCCTATGATCCATTTTGTTGATACTGTCAAGAAATTTTTTTTATATACACTTAGTTCTGGTAAAAACACGGTTACGAATGAGTCATTTTTTAAAATCAAGGAATGAATGTCCTACCAACATTTACAAAGTCTGGGGCAATACCTCCAGCTGTGTGACAGAGTACATACACACACACATCCTTGCCATGGAGTATTCCAAACACACATTGGATATAATATCAGATGGAGCATTCTAAACACACATCGGATATATTCTCACACAAAGTATTCTAAACACGTTGTATATATTATCACATGGAGTATTCTAAACACATTTCGGATATATTATCACATGGAATATTCTAAACACACATCAGATATATTCTCACACGGAGTATTCTAAACACGTTGTATATATCACATGGAGTATTCTAAACACATTTCGGATATATTATCACATGGAATATTCTAAACACACATCAGATATAGTATCACATGGAGAATTCTAAACACACGTCGGATATATTATAAGGCCAGTGTATTCTAAACACACATGGAATATATTATATTATCAAGCCAATATAATTCTAAACACACATCCGATATAGCATCAGACCAGAGTATTCTAAACACACATTGCATATATTTTCAGGACAATATTATGCTTTTTTCCCTGCAATTTGACAAGAAGCCAATATTATTCTAAATACACATCGGATAGAATATTAAGCTGGCGTAATCCAAGCACTCATCACAAAGATTAGCAGTGTATTCTAAATACACATTAGATATATCACCAGGTGGTAATATCTAAATTTACTGATATATTATCACACAACATATTCGGTATCTGGCTGGCCTATACTAAACACACAGATATAATATCAGGCCTGAGTTATTCTAAACATACATTGTTATTGAACATCATATTTTAAACTTACATTGGATATATTATCACACATGTATTTTGAATACTCATGGGATATATGATCAGACCTTAGTGTTTTAAATACACATTGTAAATATATGCTGTAACGAAATCCCCTATTTACAGACTATACGAACAAGCCTGTTAGGTTATTTGGAGAATTACAGCGGGATTTCGTGGAAATAACAATAAATGCGAAAGTGGCCGACCCCAGATAGCTATAGTATGGAACTTGCAGTTGGCTGCAAACACATGAACGGCCGGGTAAAGTCAAACTTCGGTCGACGATTATGAGAACTGTGTTCGTGGGATCTGAGCGCTATTCGCCTAGAATATGCCCTCAGATCCAAGCTATCTGGGGATATGTGGAACTTAAAGTTTATGTTGTGTAAAAAGAAAGTTATATATTTTTATTCTGTTTTGCTAAATAAGAAAAGCCATGCTTCTTTCTTCCTGGAGATAATTAAGGCTCTCTTTGCTACCTTAAGTTAATTATCTCCAGGATGGAAAAGAGGGAGTGATTTATGTAAAAGGGGAGTGCTTATGCTATAGCCACTGTGATTGGCTACTGTGTTACTTTTGTCCCAGTCTTCCATCTGGTCCCCTAGGGGAGTGTCCACCAGGTGGAAGACCTGCATAAATACCGGGCGGGTAGCCCACAGTAAATCAGATCGTTTTACCCCTTCATGAAGTCTCGACTCATGTTTGGGGGATTGGGAGCTATAATCACTTCGTTTCAGTTGGATTTCGGGAGAAGCTGCAAGGATAATCGCTGCACGAATGCAAGGATCCTTTACACTGGTGGCAAGCGGCGGGATTTCCTCCCGAACGGACGTACCGAATTGAAACAAGGGGTGAATGGCGCATAGATACGAACGCTTGAAACGAAATACATTGAAGGAACTGCTGGAAGCTCGAGGCATAGTGGCAAGCAACAAACCGAAAGCCACGTTAATAGCCGAACTACTGGAGAGCGATCAAACCGGCGAACCACAAATGGCGAATGCAGAGGAAACAGAGTTCCAGAGGGATGTGAGATGGAGACTCAGCCTGGTAGGACCTAACCCTGCACCAGAGATCGTGGTACAGATCTTGGCACAAGCTACAGAGTCCCAGAATGCCAGGGAAGCACGAGAAGCCAGAGACAGAACACCTCCTGTGGATATATTGTCGCTATCTGGATCTACAATGGGGCGTCAGCGGAAAATCAACTACGCTGCATTTAAAAGCTTCGTGGAAGGTGAGATGGATATTGATAATTACTTGCAAGATTTTGAAAGACAATGTGTGTTAGAAGATTTGGAAAGAGCTAACTGGGCTGCAGTATTAAGTAGTAAACTATCAGGTAGAGCAGCCGAAGCGTTGAGAGCTGTGCCAGATGGGGATATACAAAACTATGACAAGATAAAAGAAATTTTGTTAGCCCGGTACGCTGTAACTCCTGAAGCCCATAGAAGGAAATTCAGGGCCCTCAGAAGACAAGGCAAGGATTCATATACGGAGTGGGCATTTCGTATGCAACGCGCTGCCAGCAATTGGATGCAGGGGAATCAGGCAACTACCCTAGAGGATGCTGTGCAATTGTTGTTACTGGAGCAATTTTTTGATTATACTCCAGCGGAGGTGAGAGACTGGGTCAGAGACAGAAAGCCAAAAACGGTGGAGGAGGCAGCAAGGCTGGCAGACGAATTCCATGAGAGCAGGCGGATGGATGGAAACCGAGGGGTCCAGGGCCAGCGGCCTGCACAGGGTTTTCTCCTGTGCTACCGGACATCCCTTAGCCGACCCGTTAGGATCTAAGCAGGTATGCCGTTCCATGGGACTAAGGGGGAGCTGTGTAACGAAATCCCCTATTTACAGACTATACGAACAAGCCTGTTAGGTTATTTGGAGAATTACAGCTGGATTTCGTGGAAATAACAATAAATGCGAAAGTGGCCGACCCCAGATAGCTATAGTATGGAACTTGCAGTTGGCTGCAAACACACGAACGGCCGGTGAAAGTCAAACTTCGGTCGACGATTATGAGAACTGTGTTCGTGGGATCTGAGCGCTATTCGCCTAGAATATGCCCTCAGATCCAAGCTATCTGGGGATATGTGGAACTTAAAGTTTATGTTGTGTAAAAAGAAAGTTATATATTTTTATTCTGTTTTGCTAAATAAGAAAAGCCATGTTTCTTTCTTCCTGGAGATAATTAAGGCTCTCTTTGCTACCTTAAGTTAATTATCTCCAGGATGGAAAAGAGGGAGTGATTTATGTAAAAGGGAGTGCTTATGCTATAGCCACTGTGATTGGCTACTGTGTTACTTTTGTCCCAGTCTTCCATCTGGTCCCCTAGGGGAGTGTCCACCAGGTGGAAGACCTGCATAAATACCGGGCAGGTAGCCCACAGTAAATCAGATCGTTTTACCCCTTCATGAAGTCTCGACTCATGTTTGGGGGATTGGGAGCTATAATCACTTCGTTTCAGTTGGATTTCGGGAGAAGCTGCAAGGATAATCGCTGCACGAATGCAAGGATCCTTTACATATGCAGACCAGTGGATTCTAAAAATACACCTGATGTATTATGTTCTCAGTCTCCGATTAGTAAGAATGTACGAATATTTACAGAATAAGATAGAAATAGTGCAATTAAATGAATTTCCAGGAACAAAACTGAATAGATCATTTAGTAGGTCATTTGAGTGCATTTGCATGCAAATGTAGATCAAAAAAAGGATTAATATCTAGTGATTTGTATTTCTTTAATAGCATTAAAACAAAGAATGCCACAAGAAATGATGATAAAGTATATAAATAAATTAAATGGGGGGAGGCGGCTTGGAGGGAAGGAAGAAACTTCATAGGGGTCCCTGTGAAGAGCAAGAATTAACAAACGATAGTGGTGTCAATCTGTGGTAAGTTAATGGTAAAAGGGGGAAAGAGGGGCATATCCCAGATTGAGGGAATACACTTCCCAGTTGGCAGATCCCCGAGTAAATGGATGCACTTCTTAGGTGGCAGATCCCAGATTGAGTGGGTACATTCATATCTCAATGACAGGTACCCTTTCCTAATGGCATATTCCAAGTGAGGGAGTGCACATCTTGGTGGTATATCCCATAGTTAGGGGTGCACGTCCTTGGTGGTATATCCCAGAGGGAGTGAGTCACATCCTTGGTGGTATATCCCAGAGGGAGGGAGTGCATGTCCTTGGTGGTATATCCCAGAGGGAGGGAGTGCACATCCTTGGTGGTATATCCCTGAGGGAGGGAGTGCATGTCCTTGGTGGTATATCCCAGAGGGAGTTAGTGCACGTCCTTGGTGGTATATCCCAGAGGGATGGAGTGCATGTCCTTGGTGGTATATCCCAGAGGGAGGGAGTCACATCCTTGGCGGTATATCCCAGAGGAAGGGAGTCACATCCTTGGTGGTATATCACAGAGGGAGGGAGTGCACGTCCTTGGTGGTATATCCCAGAGGGAGGGAGTCACATCCTTGGTGGTATATCCCAGAGGGAGGGAGTGCACGTCCTTGGTGGTATATCCCAGAGGGAGGGAGTGCACATCCTTGGTGGTATATCCCAGAGGGAGGGAGTGCACGTCCTTGGTGGTATATCCCAGAGGGATGGAGTGCATGTCCTTGGTGGTATATCCCAGAGGGAGGGAGTGCACGTCCTTGGTGGTATATCCCAGAGGGATGGAGTGCATGTCCTTGGTGGTATATCCCAGAGGGAGGGAGAGTGGCAGTGTCCTTGGTGGTATATCCCAGAGGGAGGGAGTGATCCTTGGTGGTATATCCCAGAGGGAGGGAGTGCACGTCCTTGGTGGTATATCCCAGAGGGATGGAGTGCATGTCCTTGGTGGTATATCCCAGAGGGATGGAGTGCATGTCCTTGGTGGTATATCCCAGAGGGATGGAGTGCATGTCCTTGGTGGTATATCCCAGAGGGATGGAGTGCATGTCCTTGGTGGTATATCCCAGAGGGAGGGAGTGCATGTCCTTGGTGGTATATCCCAGAGGGATGGAGTGCATGTCCTTGGTGGTATATCCCAGAGGGATGGAGTGCATGTCCTTGGTGGTATATCCCAGAGGGATGGAGTGCATGTCCTTGGTGGTATATCCCAGAGGGAGGGAGTGCACGTCCTTGGTGGTATATCCCAGAGGGATGGAGTGCATGTCCTTGGTGGTATATCCCAGAGGGAGGGAGTCACATCCTTGGTGGTATATCCCAGAGGGAGGGAGTCACATCCTTGGTGGACGCCCACATTTACACACTGCTACCTTACCCAAATTCATATCCACTGCCCAATACACAAATACATCCCCACATTTTATACACACTTCTATGCTACACAAGTACACCCCAAACACTATCATGCTACAAAATACAGTCCAAAAGAATAAAATAAAAAAAGCCATAATCTTAATGTTGATATTTAAATTGTTTAGTATATAATTCCCTAATATGCAATCCGTATGTGGAATTGCCAAAATTTATGGAACCAATTTAGCAAGCTGTTTAGTAGATAACTCATTTTTTGTTATGCATAAATATGGCAACTGCATATAAAAATAGCAAATTAAGGAGTTATCTACTATACCGCTGAAAGATCAAAATGATAAAATTAGCTTTCTTTTGATATTTCAGCAGTTTAGTAGCTAACTTTCTTACTTGCTATCACTAATGTGGGACTACCATATTGAAGGATACCAAAAAAAGGGAGCAGTTCAGTAGATAACATTCTTATTAGGTATCCATAATCCCACATAAGGATACCAAATTAAGAAGCTACCTATTATCTTTTTTAGCTGTATATAGCTGATGGTGGTTCTCCATCCATTTACAAACTAGGTATTTGGCCCCCAGGCAGAGAAAGTTGCTGACCCCTGTTTTAAATTGAGGGAGGACCAGGGGTGTGGCCATGGATTTGGTATAGCCAGGAAGGGGCGCTGTGAAGATATATTGCACAGGGCGTCTAGAGGCCCTGTCCACGGCTTCCGCAGCTGGGCAAATGAAAGTGGGTAAAATATAGCGCTGGTACACCATATTATTTTAATAATTTTTTCATCTAAAATTTTAATTTTCTTGTCAGTTCTACATAACCTCACAGTTTAGTGAATTTTTTTTTCTTGTGCTTTCACGGTCTCTAGCGCCCCTGTGCTAGCTGTAAAAAAATAGCAGAACTGAAGAATATATATATCATTTTTTTATGCCTCAGTTTGCCATATAGATCAGATCGACACATTGCATTTTAAATGCACCATTCTGATTTGTAGTACTTCTTGTGTTGCATGATGATATACATGGCAGCTGTGTACACTGGTAACCGAAAACAACAGCTCTTCAATAAACATGCACATGGTACGTGGTTTGCATCAGTGTAGAATGTGATGTGAACTTGAGCCTCCAGCGGTCCATTGGTTAAACGGGACATGAATATATTCAGCAGGAGTGAACATAGAGGTAACTCATCAGTCGGGGGCTTGATGAATCATTTTACATTAGAATTTTAGATTAAATTTGTGCTATCAAACGTCAATGCAAATTCTGTAATAACATGTAATTTGCTCTGGTTTAAACATTTCCTAAATAGGTACACGCTGGTGCTCTGATTCTGAACGCTCGCTAAGTGAGTGTTTAGGGTGATTATACCCTTCTCTTCAGCGAAGGCTGTATTTAGATCCAAATAATCCTGATTTAAGTACTGTACGTCCTTATGGTGTATGGAAAGGTTTCCTCACTGTTGATTTCTCTGGAGATCTTTGTCGCCTGTCTTATTCTGTTTGTCGTCCAAGAATCTGGAAGTACTTTGGAATGGCCAGATTAAACTGCCCCAACATTCCCAGAGATTGTGATCCACAATGGGTAAATTATTGGGTATGACCTGGTGTTCCTCTTGCTTATGTTCGTGGCGAAGGCTTAGTGTTTGCAAGTAGTAATAGGATAGTTGCACCAAAAAGGAGATTGCCTCAATATTTTTGGATCAGGCCCCATCTTGTTGTTTTGCTTGCTATTTGTATGGTTTTACTTACAGGGTGCACAGTGCACTGTATGGTTTTATACACCTGTACCACCTTTGGGAATGTTCAATATCTACATATTCTAGAGCAGATATTGTTCTGCTCAGAGCTGGTACATTTGAGCTATATGAAGCTCTGTTAAATGTGAATATATAACCATATAATCTACCTCATTTACAAGACATGCTTCATTATAAAACATTTGTGTTTGTTTGTCCTATACCACAAGGTGGACCAATATATTTGAAGTCTTTTGAAGATGTGAATCTCTGGCATCCTTTATGCTTTGTAATTGTTTTGTGCATATTCTAGTGTGGTATCCTCTCACAATGTCTCTTTATGATGCTCCTAATCAAACTTCCACCAGTCATTCACTATATTTATTGAGAATGCTTGCAAATGAGTTCTACCTACAGAAAAACTGTTACCAAAACAGACGTCAAGAGTAAGTAGGATGCGTTTCCACAGTCTTGGAATCCATCTTAAAAATATTACCAACATTTTTAAACTTTCTACAAAGTGTAGTTTCCCCAAATTTAAAATGCTGTCAACAACCAATCAGAACCTGCAGTTTGAGTTCATCTAACTAGGTCCACGTTTCCAAATCTCATTTTAGAGATACAATCTAGTGTTTCAACTTCCTGCTGATGAAATATGCTCAATGTTCCCAATGAAAAAAACGACATTGACAAAGAAACATTATGGTTGCTTCTAAATGAAACAAAGCCGTACAAACATGACTTCTGTACTTTAAGGCAACCTTTTGAATGCCAGATTTTAGCTGATGCATTTTGCACTTATTGCATTATACTGATATACTGCATTACATAAATATACAGCTGTGTATTTGAAACATACGGCTCCCGGTGCAGACAGAGATGTGAGGTTTTCCCAGAATTTTTCAGGTTTCAATATTTTATTAATTCACATCAGGTCTGTCTCATGCTGTCAATATTAGTTGATTATAGAATATAAAGAGTATAAAAGGATTAAGGAATGTCTGAGCCATTTATTTCTGCCTGGCTTCAACCATAACGCTGCCAATCGAATTAGATCATCTGGCTAATCATCCCTCAATTGTGATGAACAAGAATAACAATCAATCATAAAGCAATGGGGAAAAAAAGTCCTATGGATTTTAGCTGCTCCCATCATGTCCAGAGATTAAATAAAGTTGATCCTGGTTGTGTGCAAATCATTGTGGATGCCCAGTAATCGAAAACCATCGAGCTGTATACTATACATGCAATGGTAGTGTATACACTTTGCAAGTGTTTCTGTGACTTCGCATGTCCTGGGTCACGATCACAGTGTTTTAAAAGCTGTAAACGAAAAAGTTTAAAAAGGCGCTTTAAGAAATAGTAACCATTATTGTCTTAAGGATACAGCACACCTTTTTTTTTTTTTTTAATAAGCGTTTTAAAAGCTGTTGATGTTTTGAGCATTAAAACCTCAATACAACACTCTTCCAAGTTATTGTTTGTTTTTTTGTTTTGTTTTTTTACAATCTTTAATTTGGATTTTTGTCATATTCCATGTTTCAATTTTAATTTAACAAAAAAAAATCTATTTAAACAAAAGAATACAGTATAACTCAACTTGCGTCCAAAGGTACAATATATATAAACAATGCAGGGGATAACTTGCATAAAGAATACACTGAGCTCAAACTCCATGTGGCATGGAGTGCTTCGACAATTCACTTTATGTGAACACTATATGACCTCTCATGCATCGAAACCTATGTAACGGGTCTGTTCAAGGGTGTATCTTTCTGGGAACTTAGATTATACCGGTAAGGGCTGAGATCAACGATATATCTCGATCTATATATCTTGATAATAATTCTCAGTTCAGAGCCTACAGAGTGTGCTAGTACACGACAGGCAGTCCTTTAGGCCTTAATTGAACTAGTTATTGTCATGTTTGCCTAGGAGTCATATGGTCAGGTTCCTGGTATCTAGTCTTTGAGGTTATTTCGGGATGTATACTGTTGGTATGGGGCTGTAGTTTGTGCTGTCTGAGGTCGTTTGTTTGCTTGTGGTGTACAACAGTCGTCTCTAGTAGGGCCAAGTTATTGTTTTACTCAAAATAAAGCGCTGTCTGTCCTCAGCTGGCAATTTCGCACAGAAGTATCACTAGCCACACTGAACTCTAGTTCTGAGCTGACTACTGACACCCTTATGATACTGTCGAAGGTGAAGTTTTACTTCTGGCAACAGAGAAGTCAATCACCACGTGTGCAGCGTTTCAAAGTAAAACACTGCTCATACAGACTCCAGGCACCATGACCACTTCAAATCAATGAAGTTGGTATAGTACTTGAAGTAACCGTTTAATAAATATGTTTTTGTGTGGTCTGAAAATGAAAGGTAAAAGCTCTACACTGTTCTGTTTCTCTCTATGCTGGAGCTGGGTGCCTCTATCCCAGCTGGCGGTTACTCGTTTTGCAAAACTCCGTACATTGTTCCGTTTCCCCACGTCAAGTTAAATCCATTAATAAAATACAATAAGTGCCCTGACTGTGCCTAGACTGAAGTGGAATGTGTTATCATTTTACCTAAGAAAAACAAAGCATTACATGAAGAAAAAAAATAAATGAACACAATTTATACGGGATTTTCATAGTTTTATTAAGTGCTTACGTCATTTTTTTTCATTTTTTTTTTTTCTCTTTTCTCTTGTTTGCTCGTTTGACATTTATTACTTGAGAACTGAAATGGTAGCTGCGCGCTCCTCATCGCTCTAGACTATGACCTTACAGCTCGAATCAGCTCCTGCTTGGACTCCTGAATAATATAATATTTTTACTGTATTTGTCTGCTCGCAGCTGCCGAGGAATAAGACAGACTGTGTGGCTTTTTGGACCAGACTGTTTTTACTTTGTAGGATTAGGCAGCCTTAAAACCAAAGGCGGTAAAATCTAATTTTTTTTTTCTAAGCTACTTTCCTTTGCCTCTGATTTCCCCAGTGTTGTGTTGGGAAGAGAGACTTCAATCCTGTCTATAATGCTTACTGTGGACCTGTCAGGGCTGAAGGAACAGTATTTTCATGTCTTAAACATACAGCCATCTCTATGTGATTAATATTTACCTCTCAAATGTTCTCCAGCGCATTCTTTTCAAGAAGCCGTTCCTCTCCAAGGAATCTTCTGTGTCTCTTCCTATGTTCCTGTCCCAAGCTGTGTTTGTGCAGTGGATTTTCCCAGTTTCATAGAAAGTCTCTTAATTCCCTGGGTAAAAACAGATTTTATTATACAGCAGAAAAAGTAATGTTTCGCTATGATTTATGGCTGTGATTGTCTTGGTTATACAACATTCTCAAAATGGACCAATACATACACTGTAAATTGGATCCTACAAAGTAACAATATTGCCATGAGTCAAGATATGCCAGGGATTGACCAGTTTGGTCTCGAAGCCCTTATACCCATAGGTTTTTGTAAAAAAATTTTGTCAATATAATTTTTTATTGAGGCGTTAGCATGACAAGTATATGAGACAATATATGAATTGACATAAAGCAATTGTTAACACACATAAGCATACAGATAAGTCATAGTTCATTTTATAATAGGGTGAGAGGCAATATATGATTCAGATAGAATTGAGTACAGCATAGAATGCGGCATAAAACTTGAGACCGAGTATGATAAGACATCTGTACAGAAATATACCGACTCCTAATAAAACAAAAATAACAAACATGATAACTAGTAGCTTTATGGGAATGAGAAGAAATACCACTGGACCAGGCCCCCTGTCTGGACCCTGTAGATTAAAAAAATTACTCTGGGATTAGAGTACGCTAAACTGAAATTATATTTCTGAAAATGAGTGCTTAAGAAAATCAAATTAAACAGTATAGACCTCAGGCCTCATCATCTTCAGTGAACTCCCATGCTTGGGTATTTACTTCTCAAAAGTGTGTCCGCTTCAAGATAAAATTCATGCCACCTGCCACAGGCCACAACTAGAGCCCATATGCATTGCCTGCTGATTCGGCCACAGGTTGTACTGTAATCGATGTCTTGATGGAATCGGTCGCTCCGATGCCCTTTGGGTTTGCTGGCTTCACCGGGGTGATGATACCCCAGAGGCTCTTGGCCAAGAAATGCGGTAATGGACCAGATGTATTTGAGATAATGAGTTTAGAGTTTTCGGCATGGGTTTCAGAACCTGAGGTTTAAGTAAGACTTCATCACAGCGTCTACGTAGTGTAACTCAAAATCGTATACATCATTTTCTGATCAAAACCTTGTACGGTCTTCAACATCGTCAAGGACTGGTGAGTAAGTTCCTGGGTGGTAGCCATTTTACCAACAAGGCTTCATGTAGGTGACAGTGATGTTCAGAAGCAGTAATAAAATCCCTCCAGTGGGGAACGAGATAGCCCAGACTGGTGGGAGAAGCAGGGCCCAGATGAGGGCCAGAATCAAGGCCAAAGTGGAGGAACGGCTGCCTTCTCCACACAGATTACTTCCTGTGTTGTCAAGACTATTGGAGCAGTGTGTTGTCGAGATTCATCTATCTATAGTGAGAGTAGTGCTTAATCACAATACATTTCTCAGGAGCTCTTTCCTTGTGCCACTTGTTTAGTTGGCTGCCAGACCCCGCTTTCCATGAGCAGGGATTTAACACCACCGCCTTAGTTTAGGATCTAAAGCTGGAGAAAAAAAAACCTCATAATCACTTGTCATAGAGCAGGGGTAACTTTCGCCACTCCAGATGTGGACTACTTCTCCCATAATGCTCTTACAACCATAATGCTGGCAAAGAATCAGGGGAGATGTAGTCCACAACATCTGGAATGCCCTAGGTTGAGTCCCCCTGACATAGAGTGTACAACACACCATATTTTTTTTAAATGAAAATATCAAATAGGTTACATTTCACCTATGCTCAGAATCTCCCATGCCTGGGGTCCCTGGTGTTGATTGCTGCCTCTTCATCTCTTATTAATGCCAAGTATATTCTTGTAATTGTCTAGTACTTCTGACGATACTAGATTCGCTGATCTTTTGTCTAGTTACTATTATTTGCTCTTGTGATTTATGAGGTTGTTTGCTTCTCTCGTATTCATCTTCTGCGTAGGACGTTTGGGGGAATTTGTATTGCATATCCATAAAATGCAATAAAGTACAATTAGAAAAGTATCCATTAAGCAATGGAGCAGTGTTGCCTAATCGTTTGCCCTCCAGCTGATGTTGACTACATTTCCAAGTGGTTTATCCAGCCATATGAGAGCTGAGCCTCACGAGAAATGTAGTCCAGCTGTAGATTAGATAAGCATTGTGGGAGTGGTAGTCCACAACCATAGGAGAGCTAGTGATTCATCATCACTGCAATCGTAAAAATTGTCCATGTTTTTGAGTTAAAACACTGATTGTACCATTAGCTTCTCTGGAGTTATCACCAGTTCCACAAGCAACAGCCGCAAGATAAATTCAATTAGTTTTGTTTGTTTATTTGTTTATTTTTCGAAGTGACTCACAATCTAAGAAAAATTTAGGACGTGCACTTAAAGAGACCCATACCAATAAGTCTTGTCTCTCCATATCACAGTACTTCACTGTCGCGGTTTGAAAATTATTTCATATGCCGTAAATCTACCTCATTCTGACGCCATATGTCATCAGGTTAATAAACATGGTCGCATTCAGAATTTCAGTTGAACTTTATTCTGAGGCAGAACAGATGTCTATACAGCGAAATGCAAATATAAATGTTTTTTGCTTAGCAAGAAACATGCCTATATATTGACCTCATCTGACTAAGTTACTTATATACTGAATTTTTTAACACCCAGGGTTCTTATATATTTCCATTATTACGTATTTTCTTTGAACATGGTAATGTGTTGTATTGTCTGCTGGGCTGGCGGTCTGTGTAAAAACTAGATGTAATACTATTTACAAATAGAAAATCCCACTATCTCTAAGTCTCTCTGGAACCTACAGGATAATTAAAGGAACATGTATTCCTGACCCTATAGTGTTAAAAACAGCAGGGGGGCAAAAAAATCTGAATCCCCTGCCTCTGGCCGGGGACACAGATTTTTCACATCACCTGTCTCTCTGCAGCCAGCAGCCATTACACAGCAGGCACGAAGCTCGTCCACTGCTCTTCTACAGACTCCATAGCAATCTGCAATCCGCTGGGGAGTCTGGGAGAATAGCAGTGGAAGTCATGCCCTCTCCTCCTGACATTATCCCCCCAGTGCCTCCTCTCAGTCAGTAGGAAAGGCACACTTATGACCGGTCTTTAGAGGTTGCCAGGCTTAACGTTCTAAATAGGAGAAAGAATGGTCAAGGACAAACCAAGGTCAAGGGAAATAAAAATACAACTAGATGCCAAGATCAACCAAGGACAGGAAAGGAGAAATCAGGATCTGGAAATAAACAAGCCAAGTTCAAATTTTAAGATAAGCAAACACTCACTCTTGGCCCAGGGTACATGACTGCTGGTGGACCAAGTTTAAATAGCCTTAGTGTCTGAAACCATCATGGTAATGCCAAAATGTCATCAGCCTTCGACACCGTAATGATGCCATACTTGCCAGATTATTGGCTAGTAGTAATCTTTCGTAGACACAGTGATCCGCTTTATTTTTTACATTGCATTGATGTGAGGTGGATTCGTTAGGTTGTCTTGGGGCAATATTGATGTTGGAGAGGAGCACAACTTCTCATCGAGCACTGGAACGATGCTGGGGACAACTATACAACCTGACACACTCTCTCCCAGTCTTATCCGTCAGTATGAGAGGGGCCAGCCATATAAAGATCTGTACAGTTTACTAAAAGGGTACTCGCTGCACCTTCAGATTTTCTATTTGGCAAAGTGGTGTGTCTGCCTACAGAGAACATTTAAATTCAATAATTTCTTACAATAACCTTTCAGAAGATGTGTGGATGAAGACTGAATCCAAAAGGCATCCAGCATGCATTGCTAACATCTGTAAACAAACAAAACAAAAATATTCTAATGTTTTATGTAGTATAACTCACAAAAACCTTGTTTATAAACACAAAAGTAATAGGGAAAAAAATAATAAGGCATTTCTCAATGTTCTCTTTTCATTGTGTATAAGGGAGTTTAATTGACTGATCTTTTGTTGCTGGGACTTTGTCATTCGATATTCGGCAAACTCGGAAAATACAAATAAAGCAGGTTGGCCGTTTCATACACAATGATTATTTGAACATGAAAGTAGATATTAACCTTACATTTAGAAAAGTGCATGGATCGCAAAGTTTTTCTTATCAGTATAAGATGAAGAAGAATAATAGTACAGAATTAACTGTGCCAAAACTAATCTTCCATAAAAATAAAATACAAAGAGTCCTTTATAAAGAATATTTAATTTCTCAATATGGAACAATCCGCAGGAATATGTCCATGTTGATTGTCTTTCTTTAGAGCTTTTCCCAATATTTGTTCTTTATAAATAAGAGTATTGTAAATTCATGTATCAACAGTATTTTTAGACCTCAAGCCCCACATCAGATTATCAATGGTTGAGATATCAAGATGTAGGGATATTTTATTGAAATAGTTGGTCAACCTCTGTGGGACAAGGGATTCAAGACTTATTTAACTTTGGATGAATTTGGTAGAATTCTGTAGATTTGTTTTAATATATAATTTTCTTGCTCCATATGTATACCCTTTCTGCCCATCTTATAATACAGCTGTATAGGGTATCATCACTACAATAGAAAACTATATGTTTTTGTTAACTACAATTGCCAGTTTCTAATTTTATTTGTAGATGTTTGAGTTTTATGTTAATTGGTATTATTGTCAAACTGCTACTGGTGACTGGAGGTGCTTCCTGGGGCAGTGCTGCACAGTGTGCAACCCTGACATTCAGTCTCTCCAACCTCTGCATGGATACACTGAACTTTCCTCATAGTATTGCATTTATTCAATGCATCTCTATGAGGAGATGCTGATTGGCTATGCCTGCATTTGTCCCGCTCCCACCCCGCCTCCTTGGCAATTTCAATCAATAAAAAAGTATTGGAATTGCTGACATCATCAGTTCTGATTACGTCAGCCAAAGAGGCGGATCGGGGGCAGGGCTGGAAAAAAGGTACGTTTTAACTAAGGAGGAAAGCCACATAAATAGTGTTTGTAACACTGTAGGGTCTGGAATACATATTTGTGTTCATGACCCTGTAGTGTTCTTTTAATTTTGTCTTAAATAGTTAACTGTTACCATACTTCCGATTTTTGTTTGTAAAATTGTAATTTGAATTTTGAGATTGTATAAGACAGATGGAAACAAAATATCAGAAAATTTTACACTTAAAATACATTCTGCAAATAAAGGAGCACTCCATTGTCTAAAAATGTTTTTATTAAATCAATATTTATTAGATATATCCCCACTGAAAACATGTATGCATTTTTTTAAAATATATTTTTTCATTGTGGATATATCTAAAAACAACTTGCAAATGCTACAGATCTCTTGTCTGCAGCTTTCCCCAGCCATTCTCTTCTTGCTCTTCTTCACAAGCTGAATACTTTGTGTGTGGAGTGTTCCGTTAATTTTGCACTTTTATACACAGCTAAAAAAGGACACCATGAATTCACAAAGGAATTGCAATTTTTAGGCTAAATTGGAAAATTCTGCCATATTTCCAGCTTGGGTCATTTAAAATTCCTTGATAAACATAATATGGCATTGTTATTAAAGAACATGCTTTATTTATCCTGAGATATTTAATACAGATTATGACTGCTTCTTTAAGAAGCTCCTGTTGTGACATTATTAATTCTTGGTAGGTATCATAAGTCCTATATTCCCCCTTAATACACCTGAGCTGTTAAACCTCGATGGATTAAGACCTGTTGTGCCTGGGCTGAACACAAGATTTGGTTTGTTTTGATATCGGAGGCCCATAGAGGTTGCAAGCACTACCATACATAAAAATGACTGTGAAATGAAGGTACATAAGGATCTGTATCCACTAGATGCAGCATGTTTTTAGAGAATATGTAACTCAGGGTGACAGTTTATGAAGATAAACTGGTGCCGGCTTTTCTTTGAATTCCTAACTAGCTGGGGAGCGAATGCGCTACCCACGTAGAGACCGAACAAAAAGCGAGGAGATCAAACACACAGAAGAAGATAGGCTGACCATAAAGTTAGGCAGAATTTTTATATATATATATACATATATATATATATTTCCCATTCTCGTTAATATTAGTTTTTTGTGGATGTGTATATTTCCTGAATAGTGATGTCCCGAACGGTTCGCCATGAACGGTTCACCACGAATGATTCGCAAAACAGTTCGCCACAGACTCATCATTGAGTAAACTTTGACCCTGTACCTCACAGTCAGCAGACACATTCCAGCCAATCAGCAGTAGACCCTCCCTCCCAGACCCTACCACCTCCTGGACAGCATCCATTTTGAAGCTGCATTCTTAGTGAGCTGTCCAGGAGGTGAGAGGGTCTGGGAGGGAGGGTCTGCTGCTGATTGGCTGGAATGTGTCTGCTGACTGTGAGGTACAGGGTCAAAGTTTACTCAATGATGAGTCCGCGGTGAACCGTTCGGGACATCACTATTCCTGAACAATCATGCGGCAAGCGTAATCTCAGTTGCACATATTAACTATATAATTACTATTTTTTATTCTTTACAAGTCATTTAAACCGTGTGTTAAAGGAACACAGTCATCAATTATCTTTGATATCTTAGTATAATCAATATTATATCTTATTCATTTTTTTAATTCATGGATATTTAACTTTTTGAAGAAATCACTTGCCTAACTTTCCCTATGCACTTTTGTGTCATTCACTTTTTTAATTAAGGTAAACGCCTGGCTGTCATATCAGACGTTAGACATTTAATGTCAAATAGCAACAATGGGCAGCATATGTGTGTGTGTAGATAAGTATTACCTCATTTTATGTTAGAGGGAAAAAAAATAAAGAAACCGCTTTAATCAGAAGCATATATTGGTATATTGTAGTGGCAGTACAGTGTCCCAGTTAAAGAAGAGTAAAATAGCAGGTTGCCTTCTGGACAGTGCCGGTCATGAATCACCCCATTCCCTCCATGAGCTGTATAGAACCCCAGATTCTGAGAGTCAGCCAGGGGGTCGTAGGCCAGATGTAGGTGCCGACCCAGACAGAAATATCCACAACTGCACATCGTAAACACCAGGTATTGAATATGTCTTTGACCTCTGCTGTCCAGTATAGAGGCAGAAGATAGCTGGGTCCAGATTCTCACTTGTAGGCAAGACAGAAGATGCTGGGTCCTCCATTGTTGTTGGGAGGTATGATCCAGTGCTTTCCCTTGGATTCTCCCAGGACAAGAGACTCTCAGTGGGAGACTTGGTCTCGATGTCAGTATATTTTTCACAGTTGCAGGAGGCTGCAATCATTGACTGAGCTTGGACCAGAATTTTTCAAATAACTGGTCTAGTTGGCCCAGACTAGACTATTTCTGGCCCTGTGGGTTGACTAGGGATGCAGCCACCTCCATATTAGAAATTATAGGATGCACTCAGCTTGTTTTTCGAATAACCCAATAATTGCCCACCAGTGGTAGGGATAATTTGTGGAGGGATTGGCTGCTTTGCTCTCATCCGTGTTTAGTAGACCCCTTGTAGGCAGCAGGTCATTTCCTCTCAAAATCCCCTAAATTATCACCAGGGCTACTTCTAAGAAGTACAGTCTGGTGCCCTCGTGACTTATAAGTAGCTTCAAGCCAGATCAAGCCAATAAGTCAAAAAGTGAGATTAATAGCCATTTCTCACAGAGCTATCATATTATTATTTATTTTGCCTGGTCTACTTAGGCAAATAAAGTCTGTTTTTTCTTTTTGTTGTCTTTTTTTAACCATGTTGTCCACTTTATTAATAAACCTGTGCTTATAAGGATTTACCTCATTGAAACTGTTTGGAATTGCTGAGAGTGCCGTCTACTTTTGTTGATTTTCACATCTGAGATTCCTGGAGTATATTTCCAGGCACTCAGAATGTTTAGTCCTCTCATATTTTTACAAAAATTTATTTTTGTAAGTTAATTAACTTATTGCTCTTGCCAGCATCATAAGCAAGAAGAGAAAAGGTAGAATTATATGGATTCAATGGTTATCAGTAGGAAGATTATGGTGGATGTGTGGTTATCAGTGTGTAGAATATGGTGAATCATTATGCGATTGTCATCAGTAGGTAGAATTTGGTGTATGAAGTATTTACCAGTAGGTAGAATTTGGTGGAATAGGTAATTATCAGTAGGTAAAATTTGATGGACGAGGTAGTTATCAGTGGGTAGTATTTGGACGAGGTAGTTATCAATGGGTAGTATTTGGTGGACGAGGTAGTTATCAGTAGGTAGAATTTGGTGGATGAGGTAATTATCAGTAGGTAGAATTTGGTGGATTAGGTAAGTATCAGTAGGTAGAATTTGGTGGATGAGGTAATTATCAGTAGGTAGAATTTGGTGGATGCGGTAATTATCAGTAGGTAGAAATTGGTGGATGAGGTAATCAGTGGGTAGTATTTGGTGGACGAGGTAATCAGTGGGTAGTATTTGGTGGACGAGGTAATTATCAGTAGGTAGAATTTGGTGGATGAGGTAATTATCAGTAGGTAGAATTTGGTGGACGAGGTAATTACCAGTAGGTAGAATTTGGTGGATGAGGTAATTATCAGTAGGTAGAATTTGGTGGATGAGGTATTTATCAGTAGGTAGAATTTGGTGGATGAGGTAATTATCAGTAGGTAGAATTTGGTGGATGAGGTAGTTATCAGTAGGTAGAATTTGGTGGATGAGGTAGTTATCAGTAGGTAGAATTTGGTGAAGAAGGTAATTATCAGTAGGTAGTATTTGGTGGACGAGGTAATCAGTGGGTAGTATTTGGTGGACGAGGTAATTATCAGTAGGTAGAATTTGGTGAATGAGGTAATTATCAGTAGGTAGAATTTGATGGACGAGGCAATCAGTGGGTAGTATTTGGTGGACGAGGTAATCAGTGGGTAGTATTTGGTGGACGAGGTAATTATCAGTAGGTAGAATTTGGTGGATGAGGTAATTATCAGTAGGTAGAATTTGGTGGATGAGGTAATTATCAGTAGGTAGAATTTGGTGGACGAGGTAATTATCAGTAGGTAGAATTTGGTGGATGAGGTAGTTATCAGTGGGTAGAATTTGGTGGATGAGGTAGTTATAAGTGGGTAGTATTTGGTGGACGAGGTAGTTATCAGTAGGTAGAATTTGGTGGACGAGGGAATTATCAGTAGGTAGAATACGGTGGATGTGAAAAGTCTACACAGATTTCACTAGTTTACTTAGTACATATTTTACTATTCAAGCAAAGTACTAATTAACCGTACACCAATTAACCATAATGGACTCATTAGTTTTATCTGAGGATATTTTTTTTTT
The DNA here is from genome assembly GCA_933207985.1 of Pelobates cultripes. Classification (NCBI taxonomy): domain Eukaryota; kingdom Metazoa; phylum Chordata; class Amphibia; order Anura; family Pelobatidae; genus Pelobates; species Pelobates cultripes. Next base: position 18,875,871 of record OW240916.1, read on the forward strand.
CTCCTGGCTGGGCCATTCGTTGCCAGTAGTTAAGATTTAACAAACATGAAAATCGAATAACATCAAGAACTGCGCTTCGACTGCATTCCATTGTTATTCTGTAAATGTATTGGCAAATGAACGAATAAATCTCACAATTGTGTAACTGAGATCCATTATGCTTTAAAATGCATGTGTGTATATATATATATATATATGATTAAATGGAATGCTCTTCAATATTGATATGCATGATGGATCCTTCCGGCTTCTATCTATTGTGCCATTCTAAACCATAACATATCATGAAGACTGCAAGGTCATATTAATGACAGAGGGGGCTTAAGGCCCCCCCACGTAAGAGCTATTACACAGAATTGAATATGTAGATAGCTAAATAGAACTCTTGCTGCTTTCCGCCATTGCCATTACATAATTAAAAACTAGACATTCAGCTACATTGAAGGCACAGTATGGTTCATCTGTAAGCAGTTCCTATTACCTTACATAGAAAGCGCTTGAGAACCAGAATAGCGCTTAACCAGAGTGGTCAATGGGGCCATCTATTTCCTGACCATTCTAAGCATTGCTCAAAAGATCAAATTTGTCAGGAAACCGATAATGAAAGTTTTTTTGCATTTGTTTCTTCAATTTCTACATTTACTTTAATTGTTTTCCAATAAAATGTCCTATTACGATCCAAGACTGTTTGATACTATTATATAAACAAGGAATTAAATATTCAATATTGCCAGACGCCAATGAATACTACCTCTCACAATCATATTGATATGATGATGAACTATCTCTTGCCAATATATGTATGAGTCTCTCCAAATATATGATTGCTCCAGTTAGTTTCTCTTGTTTCAGATATGGCCCCCCCACCAACCCCTTTTTCTCTCAGCGATGTGTACGAGGTGACGGGGTATAAGTATTTATGTTCTCTAAGAGTGCTATTCATCCCTACAATCACTCTCTGTCAGCAGCTCGTAGAAAGCTTTCGTGAGTCAGAACATTTTGTAACACTTGTATTGTTTGCTGGTTAAAGGCTGGGCCGAGAATATTGTTCAACTGTTTTGCTGCAAAATCATTATGGTTTTGAGGTTGGCATTACTCATAGACATGTAGCATATTTCTTCTTACTTATTTATGGTATTTTTTAATATACGCTGTGTACTGGAGAATTGATGACTTAAAGCCCAAGTAGCTGAGTAGTCAAAAAAGCATAGATACAAAATAAATTGAAAGTGACAGTTTTCCCTATTCCTGGTTTAGTGAAGATCTCCAATAGACACACATTTCTGGGTTAATTCTTGGTTCATTAAATATCTCCAATAGACACACACATACAATATTGTTACATAGAACCAGTATGTTGATTGAGCCCAGGTTGGCATGATTGAGAGGAACAGGCTCATAGTCAATGCAAGAGTTTGCATGCCATAGGCAGGGCTTCCGCCACGGATAAATTAATTGACATTGATCCTTTATGCATAGTAGAAATTTGATTTATTTAAATTAAGAGGTCTCATATCTGTTGCATGCCTGACTTGGTTGCCGGTGGCGTTGCTAGCGGAAAACCAATTTATTACCCTGTTATTCATGATCAATCATGGAGACGGGCTTGCCTTCCCCTTCCTAACCACTGCTCTTATAATATACCATTTATTGAAGTGGGAGGACTCAGGACATTAAACAGCAGCGTATAAAATCTTAATTATTACAAAACAAGCCAGATAATTATTTTCTTCAAAATGTCTTTTTATTGCCTGCGTTCCTCTAGATAATAATAACTCCATAAATGATTTCAGCTTCAAATGGATTGATTTACTTTTTCTATTGAAACCACATCCCCGACATTTGGAAATACATTATACCTGGATCAGCCAACTACTAGGCACCCTTGGCTAAGTTGCCAAATACAGGCATTGCTACTTTGATTGTCACCTTATTAGTGAGATGATAAGAAAGTGTTTAGATTCTTAACCTCTAGAATCTAAAGGTTAGAGTCTAGCTCATTGGATGTATCCAGACTTGCAATAACCGATGTTTACAAACTACATTTATTAGCTCCTTAGACTTTCTGATGTTTAAATGCTAAGAGCTAATCTTGATCTAAAAGTGAAATAATCACGGAAACTAATGGAATGTTAATCCTAACGACCCAGTTTCAGAACTTTGCACTTTATAGAATGTCCCTTTACTCCTTATATGCTTGGTAATATAGAAACATAGAAACATAGAATGTGACGGCAGATAAGAACCATTCGGCCCATCTAGTCTGCCCAATTTTCTAAATACTTTCATTAGTTCCTGGCCTTATCTAATAGTTAGGATAGCCTTATGCCTATCCCACGCATGCTTAAACTCCTTTACTGTGTTAACCTCTACCACTTCAGCTGGAAGGCTATTCCATGCATCCACTACCCTCTCAGTAAAGTAATACTTCCTGATATTATTTTTAAACCTTTGTCCCTCTAATTTAAGACTATGTCCTCTTGTTGTGGTAGTTTTTCTTCTTTTAAATATAGTCTCCTCCTTTACTGTGTTGATTCCCTTTATATATATAAATGTTTCTATCATATCCCCCCAATATGTTTCTAAATTTCTGAATGGGTTTCATTTATTAGACACGTGCAATTCGTTTTGGTCCGAATGTGAATTCGGACAAATTTCAGGCAATTCGGACATTCGGGTACTTCTGAGTGTCCGAATAGATGAATTACCGAATGGTTGAAGTACCGAAATTCCGAAATTACCGAATTACCGAAGTGCCGAAGCACAGTATTCCCTAAGAACTAATATACTTACCCAGTGAAAGAATGAAGAATGTTACACTGTATACAATTTTAAATAAAAAGTATACAAACATAGCCAGGATTCAGCAGTAAGCATTTGCAACACTTACAACAAGTAGATAACTCCCTAATTCCCACGGTATTAGGGAGCTATCTACTAAAAGGCTGAAAGACCTAAATTGGTCTTTCAGCCAAATTTACTAATACTAAGTAAAGATTACTTAGTATTAGTAAATTATGCCCCTACTCGCTATACTGCGAGTAGGGGCATGTCTATTAAACAGCGAGTATATTTTATTTATTTTATTGTTCTTACTGAGAGCACTATTTGCTGTTTCTTATACCTTGTGGAATATGACAGAACCCAAGCCGGACGGACGGACCTACCCTTCCAGTACATCCTTTAGTGGGGATTATACCACTAAGTGCCCTTCACCCCAGAGCTGGCCCTAGCTCCATCAAATGTGAGTGTACAATCCTCCTTTTTACTTATTTTTACCCTTGGAGCTACAATATTTCACCATTGGCAGTTTTTTGTGTTTTCTTCTATCTTCACATATACGGATTATCTACAACCCGGACGCATCAACTCCTGAGGATTGTACAGATACCCTATCCATATATCATTGAGACTGTTTTTATTGATTTTATTCAACATTTTCTTATCATTTGATCTTTACTGAACATCTGGATGGACTCTGTTTTATTCATTATTTTTATATAATTGCAATAGAGACTATTATACCCAGGTTTTATCACTTGCTGATTATACATTTCAACCAATTGGTTCCTATTTTATGGTACTGTTCTCTGTACAATAGTGCAGCCCTTAACTCCTCTTTTTTCTTCCTATCTTACCAAGGGTCTTGAGGCATTCCCTTTTTAGGGTTGCTGCTTTCTTCTCTGTTATTAAGCGCAGACTCTTCCCCTCTGTTTTTAAATGTTGATACTTACCTGTCAGTCTCTTCATTTACCTGTCAGAGCACTCTGATTGGATGGCTTAAACCCGCCAATCGGAGTGCTCTGAGCCTAATTGCAGGGCGGGGCAAGGCTTTATAAGCCTCCCCCGCTCTGCAGAGCTCAGTCTGCGTGGAGCCCTCCATGGGTGAAGATGGATTATATTTTTTGCGCTCGGTTTTATTTTTGTGCACTGTTTATTACACATGCCTCTACTCGCAGTGTAGCGAGTAGGGGCAAAATTTACTAATACTAAGTAACTTTTACTTAGTATTAGTAAATTTGGCTGAAAGACCAGTCCAGAATTTTGGAATGCCGAACCGAACCGAAAATTTTCCCCATGCACATGTCTATCATTTATACATATAGACCTCATTTTTATTTTTACTTGTTTTTATTTACGATACAGGGAAAAGGAAAAAATGTAGTATGGTAAAGAAAACGTAATCATGTATTTTTAGAACACTTTTTGCAACATAAAACAAAATGTAAGAAAAGTAGTTTTTTTTTTGTCTTTGTGGAGGTGTTTCTTCTGAGGGTTATCATTGTCCTGATGTTGATTCATTTCCCAACTGATACCATTTTGCTTACTTGTGTTTATCTCCACATTGTCTGAAGTTGGTTATACTTTGAATGCCTTTTAATACCTATGTTTTAAGGGCTTTTTTAATTTAATTTTTTTAAGAATTAGAGATGCAAACATGAGATGTAATTTAGATTTCTGTGGTACTTGTTGAGCAAGGATGCTCCCCTGCGTTCAGTCACTTGTAGGCTTCATAGCTTCAGTTCTACGCAGAGAGCCATTTAAATTTTCCTGACAGAATAAGCCCTCGAGTTGGGCAGAGACCGGTAAGAACATTTATTAGGGGCCTGTCAAGATGTCACATTTGCACATGACTAGAATGAAAACCTATTAAATCGTGTTACATTGGATATTCATGCTCTCGACTGCTCGTGGTTTCTGCTGCACACAAAGTTCTTGCAGTTCTTGCGCTGCTGTGCGTCTTTTCTTGATAACAGATATGGCCTTCTACTACATCCCCCATGATACCTTGTTACATTCAGCCTGTATCCAGAAGGCATTTTCCGGACTGTTGTAGATCTTCTTTTCCTTTGATGCTTTGGCAATGTGCTTCTAGCAGGTAGCTCTCCTCCTGTGTGGTACAGTCTTCCATGATGCTTTGCAAGCTATGTCCAGTAGGTGGCTTGCCTTTGATTGTGGAACTGCATCTTCCTTAATCCTTTGCCAGCCTTTGTCCAGCTGTGTCCACTGCAGCTGCTAATCCACGTCTCATACAATGTAGACACAAGGGTAGATATTGAGCTGTTGTGTTGTGCTATGATGTTTTGCCAGCCTGTGACACCAGAAATATAGTTCGGCCATAGCTGTACACCTACCCATTGGCCGTTCTTACTATAAAACGTGCTGTACGTTGGTTGACATGGTGTCAGAGTTCTAGATTTTACACTCTCATACCTCCCGATATTTTGTACTGCCAGAAAAGGAACAGGAGACGGAGGTACTAGGTAGCACAAGTACGCAGGGAATTTTACATAGACTTCATGGTCAGTTCATAATTGTTTATGCAAGTAAGTCTTTTAGAACAGAAAACATTTTATTTACAAATAAAATATTCTCATGTAAGTTTAAGGGCACATTAGAGTGATTTTTATTGCTGGGAGACTATGTGACACATACGCTGCACATTGATGTGAGCTTTGATGATATGGAGCTCTGTAATACCCATACACTGCATCAGCGGGAGTCAAGCTTTTAGTAGTATTGTGCCAAAACAAGATCTTGAAATCGCTTGGTGTGCAGGTTCTATTTTTTTAAATCATGGTGTATATGTTGTTGTATAGTGCTTGCGTTAATTATGGGTGCTGCGGTTGCTTTGTAATGTTGTATGTGTGCGTATGTGGGCTGTTCTAATGTATATTGCAACAAACTGAACCTCGTCATTGACTCTTCGAGGGGCCTGCTTGCCAGCCTCTTGCCTTAGGACTATGGGCCCTGCAATATACCTTGCCCAATGCATATGATTTATGTACTTTTGTCCTCCAGAAAGAGAGACCGACCGTTAGCCCTGATTCGCTGGAACTATTTTGGGGATAGGAACATGTGCACGGTCGGTCAAAATTATGACTTCCATGGAAATCCTGAAACCCCTGAACTGATATGGGTGATTTTTGGATATGTTGGTACCCCAGATCGGGGCTATCAGGGTATATGACATTTGTGGGGTTTCCATGGGTTTTTGGGGTACTTCCGGGTTATTGTAAATATATGTTTTCTGTGCCTGGAGATAATTGAGTTTAGTACAGTTCCTCACTCAGGCACAAGGGAGGGGTTATCTGGTTTTGTGTGGGAGTGTTCTGGACCTGAGAGCCAATGTAATTACAGTGTGTACTTTGTCACCGTCCCCTCTCAGGTCCAGTGGGGAATGCCCCTGGAATATGTTATGGAAAACCCCTTGCATGGGGACTTGCATATAAAACCAGTTGTGGCTGCCATTAAACAGTTCCTCTTCACCCTCAACATCTCATGTGTGGAGGGGACAGCTATATTTACTCTGGGGATTGCTATACTCATTATACTCCCTTGGATTATAATCACTAGCTCTTGTAAGAGATTTACTCTCTGGATTGGGAGAGGTCTACCCACTGGAAGCTGGATCCTGGTCTTGGGTCCAGGGTGGGTGGAGGACAGCGAAATCCAACCAAGTTGTAACGCTGGCTGGGGGGTTTATGGTGGTAATGATGTCTGGTGGAGTACTTGGAGTACTCGGTGGGCACTAGGAAGCATCAATTGGCGGAGGCTGCTAGTCGGGGAACCAGGCGGTCCGTCACATATGTTAATGAGTACTTCGAGGTATTGTGTATGAATGTTGACTGTGCATTTGGGTTGCTTGTGGAATTGTGTATTTGGATGATTTATCATATTGTGTGTTAATGTGTGGGGCTGCTTGTGGTATTGTATGTGAGTGGCTACTTCTGGGGTTGTGTGTGTGTGTGTGTGGATTGTCAGGGATTTTGTGTTTGTGGGGACTATGCTTTTGTGTGTGGGCTGTTTGTATTACTTGTATGAAGGGGAGTCTTCTTATGTAGCTCTGCATATCTAGCAGTGTGAGTGGCTTCCCTCGGGTCCAGTAGGGACTTGGCTGCCCAGTTACAGGTCAAGGGCAGGAGCTGCAATTGCCGCTGTGGGCTGCTGTACTCCAGTGCAGATTCCAATTCACAAATGCTAGGATTAAGTTTTCTGAGATTACTACCTCTAAGTGCTAAATGTGTAAATTGAGGATTGTCCCTCACCACTTGCAATCACCGTCCGGTTTGCACTAGCAGATATGGTGGCCCACTGGGACTCCTGATTGGCCTCATAGGCCTCTGGTAATCTTGAGTGCCGTGGAAAGGCCCCTCAAGTTCCATGCATGACACACGTGCCTTAGGTTGCTGACCCCTGCACTACATATTTCTGTGTAAGTTGCACTGCTGCCTGCGGAGCTTTGTTATACACTCATACATACTACACGTTACAGTGAGTTTTATTGCTGTAGAGTTCCGTGATAGACTCTCATACACTTTCCGTCTTCCTGTGATTTTTGTTGCTGTGGAGCTTTGTGATACCTTGCAAACGTTGGGCATTACTGTGACTTCATAGAGGATTCCACTGAGACATATTAGGTAGTCTGGTCACTGCATCCATTCTCTCTTTAATAACGGAGATCTGTTCTGCCGATGTTTTATATTTCCAAATCCTGAATAATAATATTATAGCACCATGGAAGTATCCGTAGTCACCAGTGTTTCCTTGTAAGATGTCAGTTTGTGGTTGTATAAAGCAAAGAATCTGTGATGGGCCTCTTATTAGACTGCATGGATGGTGTTCAGACTGGGTACATCTCTCACTGGTAAAGGTCATATTTGCATTCCCTTGCCAACACTGTGCGAAGCTTACATCATGATTCATTACTACAGGACATAAAAAGTCTAATAATCTTTTGTCAAGTACACTGACAGATAAGGTGAGCTATTCCATGTTTTGTAGGCAAAGTAAATGATTTCATTATCTTTTATCTAAGCCCAATGAAATAATCCTCCATGTTCTCATCGCACTCCATCACTGCTTATAAAGTACTTAACACCTTTTCTCTGCTGACCTTGAGGCTGACTGAGCATCATGGGAAATGTAGTTTGCAAAGATCTGTATTTCCAAAGTTTGACATCACTGCGATAAGGTATTGCATTCAAGCAATAATTATATAGTAGAAGATGTCATGTAAGCTAGAAGGTGCCAGATACACAGACATTACGTGTATTTTCTGCTGGGTGTCCGGACTCCCTGGGTACAGGGGAAGGCTGGTTAGAACCTGACGCTTTTGGCTACCACCATGATCTTCCTGACAGCCATCTTCAGCTGCTGGTGCTAAATCGGTCAGGAGACTAACCCTGTGATACCGTGGGATCCTCCATAGATAATGTCTTTTTTTTCCTACAATTGTCAATGGTGACAGGTGGAAATGACAGTACTTCACAGTGGCCGGTAGCTCCATCATTTGTCAAATTTTGTCAAGCATAAAAATATACCAAAGTAGCCTTTATTTTGTCTTAGTATACCTTTTTGACTGCATTGGAATTTCAGTGAAATTTAGACACCGCCACTGTGAGTGTTTCCTAAAGATTTTATATTTGTGCAATTCTCATTTTTTGGGGAAAGGTGTGGGGTGACAGAGCCATTTTAAAGGGGAAGCATCATTTCGCTAAATGTTGTGTACATATCCCTAATAATAATATCCTATTGATGGCTGACAAAAAATTTAAATATATAAATACATACTGTGGAGCGGAGTTCCTTGACTCCCTGTCAATTATTGTTAGAACTTCTGCACTTTGCACCTAGCGGTCAGCACAGAGAAAGTAGGGGAGACAGAAAGCATGTTTCTATAACTCCCCCTTCAAGGTAATATGTGCCCTGGTTGGGCCTTGCCTGGTCTAGATTGTGATTTTAGTTGCATAGATTGAAATACATGTTTTTAAACAAAAATGGAACTTCATAAGGAGGGAAAAAAAGAATAAAGTTATCTGTGATTATCACACTGGTTTATGGTGCGCTTTCCGGAAAAGTGATTGTACTCCTTTAACCCAAAATCATGGCTCCGCTCCATGTTCAGTCATATTCTCTCTCAGGTTCTAGACTTCACACAATCATTAATGGCATCTGTCATACTCGTTCCTTGGTTATAGTCTTCACGTACACCCAATGTGGGGTGCAATTAATCTCTCTTGTTGATTATATGCTATTTGAGCTCTATCATGACCTCTAATTATACTTCTTCGGTGGTTATTGTCTTCACAGAGTCCATCATGGCATCAGGTTATATTTCTGCTTGCTAGGTAGCCTTTACGGACAGTGCCCAGGCTCTCTTTGCCTTTTAGGCTGTTTTTAATTTCATCTGATCTTTCTATGATATCCTTTGTTTGGACCTCAATGGTAAAATGAAAAAAATATGTAGTAGACTAATCGAAATAGAGATTCATATTCATAGTTCAGTCTGAGCAATTGGAACAAAGTTCCGTTACATCAGAGGTGCCCAAAAGGTAGGTCCCCAGTTGTTGTAGAATTACAACTCCGGTAATGCTTTGCATGCCGTTAGCATGGTTTTGAATGACAAAGCATCATGGAAGCCGTGGTTCTACAACTTCCTGAGATCTACCTTTTGGGCAGCCCTGCGTTACTTGCTGTTGAAATGTAGTCATGTTAGGCATAGGTTCGTTTTACTCTGCAAACACCATGCGTTGATCTACTGATGTCTCTTTCTTTGATAGCATTTAATAACTCTTATTGTAATTCCATCTGTCTTTTTATTAATATCCAGTATTCTGCTTTGTTTCAGGTGAGCATCTGCAGAACTATAACCACCTTGTGCTCAACAATACGTCCCAGACACCAACAAACGGTAAGTGGCTCTCCTGGCTCCCTTTCCCTAGTAATCCATTTGCCAATATTTTCAATAGTTTATTTTCCTCTCCTAACATTTTGTTGAAAATTAGCCTAGTCGTAGACCTAGAGATGCAACAATTTCAAGAAACGACAAAAGCTAAATTATACATTATTTGCCAAAATTAACCCTTTGAGATGCACATGGGGTACATTTTGCATATTGCGTACCTTGCTGGCATATAAAGCGTTGCCAAAAATGAATTATTCTCATTCTCGGGATATTACCGCAAATGCTGATCGTTCTACCGTTTTGCTTTTTGAGGTCGTTAACACAGACGTAATTCGCTGCTAAGTGAAGGATAATTTTATAACTTATTGACAAGAATATCAAGACATTTTTTGTGTAAATTGAATGTACTAGAAATTGCAGGTGTCAGGGAATCAAATTTTAGTAGTACCGAGCCTTAAAGGGACATTGTAGCACTGGGCATGACCCCCTCTGTTTTTAATGCATACTTGTCCTTACTCCTACTCGTAGCGAAAGATGGAGAGAGCAAAGGAGAGATGTGTTCGGAATGTGTGCCAAGTTGAACAGAACACGCGGCAATGTGCAAAGTATGATTCCAGCTCTGATGTCAGAGAGCCAGAGGCTCTTGTCTAGTACAAGAACATGCACACGTAGTGATGCGTGGTGATCTGCTTCTTTCCATATTGGAATCTGATTTCTAAACTGTTTAAATGTGTGAACAGTTCAGTCATCTTGTGTATTTATTTATTTACACAACGTTTTACCAGCAATGATACTTCTTGATTCTTTAATTTTCCTAGAGAAAATAAGTAGTCGCCTGAAGCTCCTAATCCAGCCCTGTGGCTAATCAGTATGTAGGTGCAGTGCAGTGAATAATCAGTCTGTAGGTGCAGTGAATAATCAGTCTGTAGGTGCTGTGCAGTGAATAATCAGTCTATAGGTGCAGTGCAGTGAATAATCAGTCTGTAGGTGCAGTGCAGTGAGTAATCAGTCTGTAGGTGCTGTGCAGTGAATAATCAGTCTGTAGGTGCAATGTGTAATCAGTCTGTAGGTGCAGTGCAGTGAATAATCAGTCTGTAGGTGCAGTGCAGTGTGTAATCAGTCTGTAGGTATGGTGCAGTGTGTAATCAGTCTGTAGGTGCGGTGCAGGGAATAATCAGTCTGTAGGTGCAGTGTGTAATCAGTCTGTAGGTGCAGTGTGTAATCAGTCTGTAGGTGTGGTGCAGTGAATAACCAGTCTGTAGGTGTGGTTCAGTGCAGGGAATAATCAGTCTGTAGTAATAGTGCAGGGAATAATCAGTCTGTAGGTGCAGTGCAGTGAATAATCAGTCTGTAGTAACAGTGCAGGGAATAACCAGTCTGTAGGTGCAGTGCAGTGAGTAATCAATCTGTAGGTGCAGTGCAGTGAGTAATCAGTCTATTGGTGCAGTGCAGGGAATAACCAGTCTGTAGGTGCAGTGCAGTGAGTAATCAGTCTGTGGGTGCAGTGCAGGGAATAACCAGTCTGTAGTAACAGTGCAGTGAATAACGAGTCTGTAGGGGCAGCAGTGCAGTGAATAATCAGTCTGTGGGTGCAGTGCAGTGGTTACTCAGTCTGTGCTGATTCAGTGCAATGTTTAATTAGTCAGTAGGAGCAGTGCAGTGGATTATAAATCTGTGTAGGATCAGTGTAGTTATTAATCAGACTCTGCGGGCGCTGTGCAATGATTAATCAGTCTTTCAGTGACGTACATTGGATAATTAGTGTGTGCAGGTGCAGTGCACTGGTTAATCAGTCTGTGAAGGGGCAGTGCACTGGTTAATCAGTCTGTACAGGAGCAGTGAAGTGGTTAATTAGTGTGTACAGCGGCAGTGCACTGGTTAATCATTCAGTTAAGGAGCAGTGCACTGGTTAATCAGTCTGTGCAGGAGCAGTGAAGTGGTTAGTTGGTCTGTGAATATGCAGAGATTTTCATCCAACGTTCCCACGAACTCTGCCATCAGTGAGAACAAACAGGGCAGCTGTGCATTATACAGGAATCGTTTCGTGAAAATACTCCCTATATCTAACCATGTTAGGAGAGGTTCCTTAGTAGAATGCGTTGTAAAAACACCCAGTCATGCTGATTATCTCTACCTCTTTCTATTCCTGCACGTTTCCTAAAATATTAATGCCTGGAAGGAAGTGCTCTGCCAGACCTTTGTAACTCCTGTTATGGCAGATGTGCCAGAGATCATCGAGCTGGTTGCCTCCCTGTCACTTGCACAGATGTCATTTGTGGTTTGGGCAATTAAAGTTGCCAGCGATGATTGACAGTGACCTCTGCTTCAAGTAGACAGGAGTAAGGGGCGAAACTTGCATCTCCCGCTGTGCAATTTGCACTTGTAACACAAGCAAATTGATATTAATAAACTCAACTATTTGCTGTGTAACCAATGGCAAAGACCATCGATTGTTTGTTGTTTTTCTTTTGATAAAACACATTTTTCTTAAAATTTTAAAACCCTTTCAGTTATGCAGAGTTATAAGGGTTTTAAATAATGTTTTCTTTGGGAGAGGACAGAGGAACCTCCTAATTCTTGTTTTCATTAAACTCTGCCGATGGACATCACAATATAAACATGATAAAAAATAAATCTGTCTCACAGTGTAATTATTGTTATTTATTGTTATTGTTATTTATAAAGCGCAAACAAATGCCGCAGCGCTGTACAATAGGTGGACAAACAAATAAGTAGTTGCCACAAGACAAGTTGAACGTTCAGGAACAGAAGGTGTTAAGTGACGTTCTCAAACGAACGTACAGATCAGATAGCTATTACTTCTGATTTTAAATCCACATTTACATGGCTCCCAAACCAATTATACACTGTTTTAATAATGCATCTTTTAAGCCGGTGCATGGGATACAATCCGGATTGAACAATGACCAAATGTGCGCTTTGCCTGCGTCCTTGCCTTGCGATTATACGCGTCAATTTGAGAATTTAATTAAACCAGTGGTGGGATTTTTAGTAACGCTTTGATAACACCACTACTTTTATAATGCATATTTATATAATGACTTCATAAAGCAGAATATAACTAGTTTATTTTATAATTATATGGAATACGGGTTTGCTGTAGCTGAGATCTTATATCATTAAAATGTAATTAAGCGCATGTTCCTTTAAACCATGACTCTAGTGGAGAATCTAACCCCCTCTTTTGATAATGTTTAATTTTTAAAATTTTTTATCTTTTGCAGAAAAACCACGCATGAACAATATTCTCACTTCAGCAACTGAGCCGTATGACCTGTCCTTCTCTAGATCATTTCAGAATCTCTCCCATCTCCCACCATCCTACGAATCGGCCATGAAGACCAATCCAAGTAAATATTCTTCTCTGAAGAAATTGAGTAGGTGCCGCTCATTTCATTTTCATAAGCTTGGCTTTGGGTAAGGCTGTTTTGTGAGCCTTGGAGTTTCTTGCGATGTTTCCGCCTCTCATTACACGCTATTTTCTGTGTGTTGTCCTACGTTGTAATTGTGATTAACCCCTTAAGGACACATGACGGAAATATTCCGTCATGATTCCCATTTATTCCAGAAGTTGTGTCCTTGAGGGGTTAATTTTTACATTAACACATGACTAGAATGCGCACAAATTGTGTGGTTTTATTTAAATGTAAGTTCTTGTATAGAGCGAGGGGCAGCAGTTGAATGATAATATAACAGGTCCTACCCAATTAAATATATGACTTACCATTATGATAAATGATAAATTTAGCGCCCTAGGGGCTGATGTTAAGGTATACCTGCCATGATAGGATCACTTTAAAACTTCTGCCGGATTTTAGGTTTTCAGAATTGTTATTCTAAAGAGCACTGACAGATTGACGGTGATGTATTTTTAATAAATGTTGAAAAAATTCAAAGCTACTGTAAAGAAAATAGGTTTAAATGAAATAGGTCCTTACTTGGCAAACAAATTTAGATGGACACGTTTATGATGAATTTCCTGAAAATTCGTTCTAAAATCCAGTCCCTTGGGCAACGCTCATTCTAAAATCCAGTCCCTTGGGCTATGCATCTTTAGCCTTGTTTGTGTTCATGATGCTTCAGATCAGGGCTGATGCAAGGATTTTTGCCGCCCTAGCAAAAAACTAATTGCTGCACCATTCGCTCCACAGTGGTCCTGTATGTTTAACCCAACAAGATAAAACATTGTCTTCCATTGAAGGATTAAACAAGTCTCTAGTAGCTGTCCCAGTATATTGCCATGTTTACATATACACACAGACTCACAATCATTCACTCACTCAAACTCGATGGTCCACACAATCAGTAGTGTATCCTGGTTTTGTGCTGCCCTAGGCATGACAAAACTCAGGTGCCACCCCCCCTTCCCCGCCTTTTAAATACAGACACACATACACTAGCTAACAGACACACACAAACTTACAGACACACACACACACACACTAACAGACACACTCACTCACTCACTAACAGACACACTCATACACTAACAGACACACTCACACTAACAGAGACACACACTCACTCACTAACAGACACACTCTCCCACTAACAGATACACACACACACTAACAGACTCACATTTTTTTTTAATTCAATCCCCCCAGCCTCCTTATACTTGGGAATGCTGGGGTGGATTCTCGTTTCCATGGGGTCCAGTGGGGCTTCTGGGCTGCTGGGTTGCCGGCCGGAGAATGTAGGCGGCAAGGGAGCAGTGATCCTCCTGTTCAGCTCCCTCGCGCGCCGCAGAGTGATGCCGGGAGCCAGAATATGACTCCCAGGCGGGCGGGCGGCCAGCCGGCGAGGGAGCACTGATTAGATTGTTAGTTGGCCACCATGCTAATAAGACATTTGCCCTGGGCATTTGGAGGCAGCTTTTTTTTGCTGCCGCTTGGAAAGTGCCGTGCAAGGCAAATACCTTGTTTGCCTCACAGCTAATATGTCCCTGCACACAATAACAGTAACCCATTTCACACATAAATTTACTGACTCACGCAGAGTGACACACACACACACACACTGACTCAATCAGACATACACTGGCTTATGTAGACTAATATACACAAATACACACACCAGCACAAACATACACAAACACACTGACTGATGCAGACTGACGCACACACACTGACCCATGCAGACACACACACAGACCCAAGCAGACATGCACACACAGAGACTGAAGCAGACATACACACTTATCCAGACTCAAGCAGACACACATATTGATCTAGGCACACACTGATCCAGACACACACACAAACCCAAGCAGAAACACGCACTGATCCAAGCAGACACACACACTGGTCCAGACACACAAGCACTGACCCAAGCAGAAACACACACTGACCCAAGCAGACACACACACTGACCTAGATACACAACTGATCCAGACAGACACACACGCTGATCCTGACAGACACACACACACGCTGATCCAGACAAACACACACACGCTGATCCTGACAGACAGACACACACACACTGGCTGAAACAGGCTGACACACACACACCAGCAAGTCCCCCACTTGCCTTTATTTCATGATTGCTCTTCATGGGTCCCAGCCCAGGCCTGGTTGCCTTCACGCTCACTTAGCTCCACCCCTGCGATCCTCCAGGTGAAGGGGCTGGAGCGATTGTACGATGCGCCTGTGCGCTGCCGGATATGAGGTATCTAGGGGGAGCGACTCTCAGAGCTATTTGCATCCTGAGATTGATGGCACCGAGCGCTAGTATGCCCCCATGTAAGTGCTCCCTAGCGCCCGGTGCCATGACTTCCATCACGCAATACAGAATGTGTCCCACATAGAGGGCAGCGGCCCTTCTTCAGATAGATTTTGGGATAGTGAAAACTATTTGACTTTATAAAACCTTGAAAAGATGTCACCTATAAGAAATGTAATTTGCCCTTTAGCTGCCGGTGGCAACTGAGGGCAAACAAGTTCACGTACTAGACTGAGAAGTGAGTAAATTCCCCATGAACTTTATGGAAAGAACTATAATTTTCGTCAGGTTTGAACTCTGGAACTTAAATACATTAAACTAAAATTCAGTGACTTCATTCCGATCCATCGCCCAGGGAGTATGTGACAATACAGACATGTGAAGAACGATAGGCAGAAGTTCTTTCTTGGCCATTTACTGGCCATTGTAAAATAGCAAATTTTAAATAGTTCTGTATGCTAATTCCCAGTTTAAAAAAAATAAAAAAGGGACACAGATAAAAAAAAGTTTAAACCCTACAAACCAAACAATTATGAAATAAGTCCATAAAAGGAAATATATTAATATTAATATTTATGTCACTGGGAATTGATTATTATTATTATTATTAAAATAGGAGGAATTTAACAACAAATTAGTTTAACTATTGCAATTTTTTAATACAATAGGTTGATGAGGACCCTGCTCATACGAGCTTACAATCTAGTGGATGTGGGGTATAAAAACACAATATAAATTTCAATGTGGGTAATAGGAACCAAATGACAGGGTTTAAAAGTAGCAGAACTCGGGTGGAAAGTGGACCCACTACCCTGGGAGTTAATAGGCTATTTTGAAGAGGTGTTTTTTTAAGGACAAGGGGAGAGTCTGTTTGGGGGAGGCAGGCTGTTTGGGAACAATGGAGTTGCCTGTGAGTTTAAAGGACCACTTCAGCTCAATGAAGGGCTGGGTGCCAGGTCCCCCTAGTTTTAACGTCCTAGTATCTTCCCTTCTTTTTTAAATTAACACTTATCCCCAAAATAAATTCTGATGGTTCATCTGAAATATGCCCTGGCTCCTCATTTACTTTTCTTTTGGTTCCAACTGATGCAATCATTTCAAATGGATTAATCGAGCGGAAAAAAAAGGATTAGATCCAGTAAACAACAGCTTGATGTCTTTGATTCTGAGATACACCAAAGATAATTCCCAACCTTCCTCGCAGTGTGGGAGGACTTTGGCAGGAGAACTGTCGTTTCTACACGTTCAGGTGTTGCTGGTAGGATATACTAAAAATAAAATGTCTCTACAGCTACTTTGTCTGCACTCAGGTTATTCTTGATTATTTCAGCCTATTCCTGATATAGCAAGCGTGCTGTGCCAGGAAAGAACAGACATAAAAGAAGTTCTGATCATTCTGATACTCTGCATAGGAACCATACCGTCTTAAGACTTAAACATTTACTACCACAAACACAATTTTACATGTTGACTATAATGGATGGAAGTACCACAATGTAATTGTGGGTAAGTGTTGTAGATGGCAGAGTCTGACTGTAATTGGGGGTTAGTGTGTGAATGGCAGATGTGGCACCCCGACTGGGTACCTCCACCAATCACTGCTTCCTAGTATGACCAAGTTCCATAAGCACCGCACCGGACACCATAAGCACCGTAGACCCCTTAGCCGCCACAGCTTGGCTGGGGTCTCGCCTTCTTTTCCCACCCTAGACCAACACCTGGATCCAGCTCCCAGTGGGAAGACCTCTCCTCCAAGAGAGTATAGCCGTATAGCCCTGAAAAGAGAGATAGCAATCCAAAGAGCAGGGATATAGCTGCTATAGCTTTCTCCCACACACACAAGACGAGGCTCTATGCTGGGGATGAGCTGGTTTATTGGGAGCCACATACGGCCTTTTATGTAACTCCCTATGCAACTAGTGCACTATAGCGTTGGGGATTCAGGTTTGCGTTCCCTTAACTTCCTTGTATCTTCTCTTCTTTTTTAAATAAACACTTTTCCCCAAAATAAATTCCTTAATCACATTCCAGGGGCCTTCCCTGCTGAACTTGAGAGAAGACTGTTGCAAAGTAAACATCTGTGGAGAAAGTAACCTTTCCACTTGTACTTGGAGAGGCCTGCTTGCCAGCCTCTTGCCCTGTGACTATCCCCCCTGGGATATATTGCCCTTTAAAAACACTATTTGGGCATATTGGATTTTAAAATCACTGTTTCTGCCCCTTGGACTTTTAACTGGAACAGATTAAAACATGTGACGGCGGCCATATAAAATTGTCCAGCAGTGTTTTACCGTTGAGTGTATGGAACTGTTTTGGGCATGAGACCATGTGCACGGTGGGGCAAAAATAAGAATTCCAGGAAATTCCTGAGCCACTGGACCGATCTGGGTGATTTTTGGATATGTTGTTCACCCATATCAGGGATATCAGGGGATGTGGGGATATGTTGTATTTTGGGGTACTTTTTGGGGTTTGTAAAAATGTATGTTTTTTTTTTTTTTGTGCTTAGAGTTAATTTACTTAGTCCATTGTCTTAGTTAATTGTATCACAGGCAGAGGGGAGGGCTTGTGTGCTGTATGTGGGAGTGTTGGACATTGTTGTATTGTTCTGATTGTTTTGTGTGCCTGTGTTCCATCAGGCCCAGGGGGTGTGCCTCTGGCCTGAGGAATTGTAGAAATTGTGAGTGCTGGCTTACATTAAACAGACCTGCTTGACCCTTTCTTGAAGCCTTGGCTCATGCTTGGGGAATGGGATAACTACACTCTTGGGGATTGCTATATCACAGTACTTCTCTGAGTATAAGCTCTAGTAAGAGCTTGTTCCTGATACGCTGTCTGGATTAGGAGAGGTCTACCCACTGGAAGCTGGATCCTGGTCTTGGGTCCAGGGTGGGTGGAGGACGGCGAGACCCCAGCGCAGCTGCATCGCTGGAAGTGGGGTCTGCAGTGCTTATGGTGTCTTGTGGAGTGCTTGGAGTCCTCGGCAAGCACTAGGAGCATCGATTGGTGGAGGTACTCAGTCGGAGTGCCAGCGGTCGTCACAACATCTAAATAAAATGTTCTCCCAGTACAGAAAACATGCAATATAACAATACCTCAAAAGTACCCCCAAAACATATGAAAACCCCACAAACGTTACTGATAGCCCCAATCTAGGTGACCAACATATCCAAAAATCACCCAGGTCGGTTCAGGGGTTCAGGATTTTCATGGAAGTTAATTATTTAACCAACCGTGCACATGGTTCTATGCCCAAAACAGTTCCATGAAATCATGGCTAGTGGTCGGTCTAGTTCCAATTTAAAAAAGAACAAACTACCAAACATAGTCAGTAGTCTTACCCTGGAGCTTGTTCACCTTCTTTGTGGGAACGTTTCCATCGAACAGTGCCCTTTTAAGTGGTGTAGAACCGAACGCAGGCGATGCTCGAAGTCCATCGGTGCTCAGGAGTTTCTGTGTCCAATTTCAGTTCCATGAACTTGACGACCAAACACAGTTGCCTGCGTTCATGCAAACAAGATGGCCACCACCTCGTGGTCATTCATGTAAACAGCGGCCACCCAGATGAATAATTAGAACACTGTGGTGGAACGTGTTACAAACTGTCAATTAGGCTTAACAAGCTCCCGGGTGGTTCCCAAACAGAATAGAGAAAGGGCACGAACAAAGTCTTTTATAAGCCTTTTCGCGTGGCCAATAGTCTTGAGGCAGGAGGCTGGAAAGCAGGCTCCTCCAGGAGCCCGTGGTGCAGTTCTGTTTGCCACATCAGAGTCCGATTGTAATTGTGGGTAAATGTTGTGGATGGCAGAGTCTTACTGTAATTGTGGGTTAGTGTGCAGTGAGCGGCAGTTTTGACACTGTCATTGGGTGTAAGTTCAGTGAGCGGCAGTTTTGACACTGTCATTGGGTGTAAGTGCAGTGAGCGGCAGTGTCACACTATAATTGGGTGTTAGTGCAGTGAGTGGCAGTGTCACACTGTCATTGGGTGTAAGTGCAGTGAGTGGCAGTGTCACACTGTAATTGGGTGTTAGTGCAGTGAGTGGCAGTGTCACACTGTAATTTGGTGTAAGTGCAGTGAGTGGCAGTGTCACACTGTAATTGGGGGGTGTAAGTGCAGTGAGTGGCAGTGTCACACTGTAATTGGGGGTGTAAGTGCAGTGAGTGGCAGTGTCACACTGTAACTGGGGGTATAAGTACAGTGAGTGGCAGTGTCACACTGTAATTGGGGGGTGTAAGTGCAGTGAGTGGCAGTGTCGCACTGTAATTGGGGGGGTGAGTGCAGTGAGTGGCAGTGTCGCACTGTAATTGGGGGTGTGAGTGCAGTGGGTGGCAGTATCACACTGTAATTGGAGGTGTAAGTACAGTGAGTGGCAGTGTCACACTGTAATTGGGGGTGTAAGTGCAGTGAGTGGCAGTGTCACACTGTAATTGGGGGTGTAAGTGCAGTGAGTAGCAGTGTCACACTGTAATTATATTCAAGGGCCGATGGTAGCAAAGTCTAAAACGGGGGATTTTTGGTATTTTATTATAAAGAAGGGCGATACAGACTCCTTTTATTGCTGCTTATTCTGCCAGTTGAATCTATTAACCCTGGGTTTCCCGATCCTTGCGGTGCCTATTGAATCTATTAACCCTGCGTTTCCCGATCCTTGCTGTGCCTATTGAATCTACTAACCCTGCGTTTCCCGATCCTTTCTGTGCCTATTGAATCTATAAACCCTGGGTTTCCCGATCCTTGCTGTGCCTATTGAATCTATTAACCCTGGGTCTCCCGATCCTTGCTGTGCCTATTAAATCTATTAACTCTGGGTTTCCCGATCCTTGCTGTGCCTATTAAATCTATTAACCCTGCGTTTCCCGATCCTTGCTGTGCCTATTGAATCTATTAACCCTGGGTTTCCCGATCCTTGCTGTGCCTATTAAATCTATTAACCCTGCGTTTCCCTAGTAAATCTATTAACCCTGCGTTTCCCGGTCCTTGCTGTGTCTATTAAATCTATTAACCCTGGGTTTCCCGATCCTTGCTGTGCCTATTGAATCTATTAACCCTGGGTTTCCCGATCCTTGCTGTGCCTATTAAATCTATTAACCCTGCGTTTCCCGATCCTTGCTGTGCCTAGTAAATCTATTAACCCTGCGTTTCCCGGTCCTTGCTGTGTCTATTAAATCTATTAACCCTGGGTTTCCCGATCCTTGCTGTGCCTATTGAATCTATTAACCCTGGGTTTCCCGATCCTTGCTGTGCCTATTTTTGTGCATATTATTATTCATTTTCTGAAGCCTTAAACACTTCATGAAAGCCCGAGAATTAACACCTGGGACATTTAACAGAAAAGCAGCCACAGATCGTGCTATTCAGGGAATAACAAATGTGTTCATTTCCTCACTCTGACTGCCTGGCAGACACATTTATTTTGTATTTTGCTCCTACTTGTCACAGCAAGCATATTAAAGCCCCTTCCTAATGAGGCTGTTAGTTGCCCTGGAGTTCGCACTTTCCCTTATTCAGCTTATCAAAAGAATAATAAAAAAAATTGTAGATGTACTTATCGTATGCAATCGCAGACCCTAATCAGTTCTACGTTCTAGATTCTCACCCAATGCTTACAGAGACCTCAAACTCTACAGGAAACAAAAGATTTTATATATAATGATCTTTACACGCCATCTAAAAAGTTTCTTTTGCTACCAGTGTTAAAATAAAAACAAATTAGAAAGATAATGTAGGTGGAGAGAAAATACTTTTTAGCGTCGCAATCTATGAAAATTGTAAGCTCTTTGGACATTTTTTTGTACTGTTCTCTTCTTTTAAGTTTACAACTTATGGTAAGGGCCCTTCTCTGTCCGGTAGACCACGATTTCTATACAATGTCCTTTTGCAATAATTTCACATTTTTACGGCATTTGTTCTCTGGATGATATGCAGATAGTAGATTGCAAGCTCTTTGGTGCAGGATATGTCAATCATTTATCCGACTCTTACCTGCGTTTGTTCCCTGCTGCAAACATTTTGGATCATTACATTTTGAAGACCTGCTGGATATTAATATTCTGAAATAGTTTTTTTCCTAGAGCAATTTTGATAAGGGGAGGGGAAAAAAAACCCCAATTTATATTGTTAAAAACGGCTTTTATTTATTTTTATCAGCGTCTGCATTAGATTGCATCTGTTCTGCTACTGCAGCTCCGACTGCTGAAGATTGTGTTTTGTTGAAGACAATAAAAAGTTGGAAACATTTAATGCTTTGAAGCAGAAAAAGGTGACAGAAAAACATATTTTCTGTTTTAGTCGAAGGATTGACCTAGCACATTTTTTAAGGGAAAAAACAAACAACTGATCTACGTTATTACATAGAATGCAATGCGACACCATTAAAAAGTTATTTTAAATTGGCAATCCTATTTTATTTTATCATGAATATTTTTTAGTGGTTTATTTTTATATTTTTTTTTTTTAAGAAACACCTTGTTTTATCAAAAATAATATTTGCACGGGGGTTGCTATTTTGTTCGATCTCAGTTTTTTTAGATCGTATGCTATTGTTTGGAGATGGTGTTGGAGAGTTTTCTCTGGAGGTCAAAATGCTGCTATTCGTTTTGTTACCACTTCTTTGTATTTAGGATTAAATCGGGGTTATAGTGAGCTTTTGGAATCCTATGAAATCGTTCGTTTTTCTTTCAGTTATATTGTACAGTTTTTGTTTTTTTACCTCTTTTTTTCTTGTTGTGCCTTCTGGAATGTAACTGGCAACGGTGTCATTTCAGGGCAAGTGGTTTTGAAGTCTGTAGAAAAATCGAATTACAGCTCAGGAGATTCCTTCGTCGGTGGGATGGCACAATTCAGAATGTTCAGAGACTTGGCTTGGCAAGGTTAAGATCAATGCTGGCCTCACATCTAAAGAGGACCTTTTATTTACGGAACCTGCTGATCTGTTTGGAGACCTAAATAGATTTCTCCTTTTTTCCCAGAGAGACTGCTAAAAAAAAAAAGAAAAGAAAAAGCTGAAAATAGAGTGGCTGGCATTATGATAAAACAAGTAAAGATATTCATGGATCTAACATTTGTACATATAAGGCATGGATAGAATATTAATCTAAACAGAATATATATATTCTGGCCCCTATTTATTCTAAAGTAAAGAAGAAGGGCCAATCCCAGATCACAATATATATATTTTTTTTAATTAATATACACCATCCATATTTTGTACATTCCCCAAATCTTTAATACTAGTTATCACTACTTAGCTCTTTTTACTTCATATTCGATGCATAAGGTATGCCAAGAGTACCTTGTCTTCTGACCACTGGCAATGGGGCAAACTGTTTAACAATGGTTTGCACTCTTACCTGGGTCCGTGCAAGGCTCCAAGACTCCTTTCAGTGCCGGTGATACACTTTCTGCTACTGTAGGGCTTCGGAAGCAAGAAGTCGATCCATTCGCCGTTCATTGGCTGAGAGCATCAGCTGAGCGCTCTCCACCAATGAATGGCACACTGTGCATGAAAATTTGCACAGAATTGACGTTAGCCAACAAGAGTTCGGTGCTGGCTATTGATACCCCAATAATGGAGGTGAAGGTAAACCTCCTGGAAAACGGGTTAAAATCTGTAGGTGCAGTGTTTTAAAGCGAAATGCTGCACATACAAACTCCAGGCACCATGACCACTTCAAATCACTGGGGGATAATTGTTGATTTCTAAATTGTATTAATTTCACTTGCGCTTCCCCAGCTGTGATCTTAGAAATAAATAAATACAAAATGGCACTATGGCAAACATTGAGTCTGTCACAGCGTTTTGGGGTGTTTTTTTGCATCGGTTGAAAGAGTTTTTGTCAGGATATTCTCACAGTAAAGCTTGTTTTATTGAATCATTTTGACAGATCCACTTGCTACAGTACAGGATGTAAGTATACCGTGAAGGGCCAAACTGTTGTTGATCCCAAGTAGTATGTATGGAATGTGTTGGGATTACGGTATGTAAAAATTGCAGTTTTAGGGCACAGTTCTAAAAGTGAATCAGTGAGCAAGTTAATTTCACTGGTTTCTATAGGGATTGATCTTTTCTACAAACTTGCATCACTATTGCTTTTTCTTTTTTCTTTTTTTAATTCTTTATTTTTGAAGTGCATATGGTTTTAACATACATGCTTGTGGTACCCCAACGGCAGTCCACTCGCTAATTTCAATGACAATAGATACAGTGGGGGATGAATAAACAATGCACATTTTTTGAATAAGGTTTAGATTGACATAGTTAATTCAACAGGTTTAAGTAGTACGAGTCTTGGCTAGTAATGTCACAGATAATGCAGGAATTCAACGTTAATGAACAGGCTAAGTAGGCATGTTAAACTGGTGGGCACTCTAAATATGAGACACTAGCTGGCTCTGCTTAGTATGTATCACAAGCATGGAAACCGTCCACAAGAGTAACAGAAAACGTTGCTTAATGAGATGTACATTTAAAGATTGTGTGTTATATGACAATATTGACCTTTCTGCGCATTTTATAACATGTTAGACATATCAAGCTAGGTGCACCTCCCAAGTACACATTAGCAGTAAATACATTAGGCTAGGGTTGCTGGTTATTCTGGCATACCTCGCTATAAGATACAGAGCAAGCCTGTCCTAACGGTCTCAGGTACATTAGTTAAGTGTGCACTAGAACTGCAGTTAGGTTTAAATATTAAGGCCTGTAGACACAGGACTAGATAACTATACTGCACATTTTTTTGTTTTTGTTTGAATTACAGGCTAGGCAGAGCATGTCTAGGTTAGCTATTGAGCGAGTGATACTAGGCTATACAAATCCTAGGCATATTGATAGAGAGATGTGGCATTAAAATGAGTAAGACAGGCTAATAAAAACGTAGTAATAGAATAACAGTGTTAAACCAAATAATAAGATGGTTTTCGCTTGTGTGCCGCTTGGTTTTTTGCCGCCTGGGTTAGAGTCCCTGTCAGACTTAGCTTAGTTGGCAGCCAGCTCATGTAGTTGGAATGTCAGCCGATACCTTGGCTGGGTACCCATCTTCCACATGTGTACTGTCCACAGGCATGAGTCATGCTACATTTCAGGATTGAGGCATTCCCCATACCTCATGCTCGTTCCAGGGCCTGTACCGTGTTATCATGAACTCAGAGGTTCCCTGAGTCCCAGTTCCACCCATCCTGTTTGCATGGGGCTTTGCTGCTTTGGGGCAGGTGTCTGCGTGTCGATCCTCTCTCTCTGCATCCGTGTTCGGTGCGTTGGGGGTATTCCCTGGGTGGCCCTAGACCCAGGGAGGCGCAGGATATGGTGTTTTACTGACCTTGAGGTTGGTTTGCCTTGTTCCACCATGTGTGTACTCTCTCACCCGTGGTAGTTTTACAGGGGGTGCCCGCTTCATCCGGTCCATTAAGGTTGCCCAAAGGATAAAGAAATAAATAATACAATTGCGTTTTTCAAACATTGTAATGGTTAGCAGTCCTCACTTTGTATAACCATCAAATAATTATGCATACAGTATATAAGTATTATTAACTGTGACATTGCTGTGGTCCAGAAATACCCAGGGATTGAACTCAAAACAAAATTTGGTGACCCCTTTGCAAAACCCCACACCTGGCCCCTCCTGCAAGATACACATCTTGACACAGTCACGGATATATACATACATACATAAAAACACATTCACAGTTAGATACTTACAGACACACACATTCACAAATACATATAGAAAGCCATAGATGAACAAACACAAAGGCTCACACAGAGTCTTCACCAAGAGCAAAAGCAGCACACTGGTAAAGCCTGATGTTACGTTCTCTGTGTCTCTATTTAAACTGTGGTGCTTTCACTCCCAGCCAAGACTCATGGAGGAGACCGGGCAGGGAGAGCAGCACAGAAGTAGAAATTTAGGGCTCTGGGCTTATATTGGAGCAAAACACATTCAGGGCTTAAGAGCCCTACATTTAGGACAGCCCTCCCCTACGACACATGTGGTTATTGGATCATAGAATGAATTGTGTCACACTTATGAATGTTCATGGCAATATTGTGAAAGAAATGTAATATCCCTGTTCTTATCTTGTTACAGCTGATAAAGAAGCTGATGAATATTACATGAGAAGACGTCATCTTCCTGATTTGGCAGCAAGAGGAACACTACCTCTCAACGTCATTAAGATGACTCAGGATCAGTCGAACTACAGAGAGAGACCGAGAAGACCTGTTCGGGCCATGTCTCAGGACAGAGTGTTATCTCCTGAAAAAAACATGCCTGATGAGAGTTATGGATTGCCCTATGACCGAATCCTCTCAGATGAACAGCTGCTGTCAGCTGAACGTCTCCATTCCCAAGATCCTCTTCTGTCCCCAGACAAGGCCATGACCCTTAAAAGATCAGATTTCCATGAGAAGTCCTCCATGTCGAGAGCAATCTCCCAAACAGATGTCTTTGTTTCCACACCAGTCTTGGATCGTTACAGGATGACAAAAATGCACTCTCATCCCAGTGCCTCAAATAACTTGTACAATACTTTGGGTGTCAACCAAACTGCTGCCAAACGCCAAGCCTTTGCATCCCGGCGGCACAATACTGTGGAGCAACTGCATTATATTCCTGGACACCATCAACAGTACCGTACAGCAAGTAAAACAGAAGTGACTGTTTGATAGGACAGTGTGAATTGTAGATACTCATAATAGACTAAAACAGTCCCAGGACACCACACTACAGTGGCCTTGAGGGCCAAGAAGACCTCTTACATGTTTCATTGGTCAATGCATATACATGGCTCATTCTAGTCTGCTTTTAACTGAAATTGGCATAGAAGACAGGATCTCACAGGAACCAATGACCATTCTGTATTGTCCACCTTCAGACATGGAGAGTCCGCTTGTTTCCAAGGAATCGTTCAAGGGCTTACCTGCGCTATACTAGTCTTTCCAAACTCAAAAAAGGAAACAAACTATTCCATTTATTACAAGCCGAAGAACATGCCCTGAACAACTGATCTTTAATGTTCATCTATGACACCACTTTGCTGGAGGTGTATATGTATGTTTGCTGCCTACCGGACAGAGCCCTTTGCTGAACCAGTACCATGACCATGCTTCTATCATATTTGTAGCATGTAGTCAACAGGGTTTTGTTTATTTGCCCCCAGCACCTCAAGTCCACATCTTTCATTGATCCATGTGAAATCTTAGCCAATTGTTTTAGATGGGTAGGTTCTAAGTGATAGAGGTGATTTTTTATTTTTTTTAATCTGGGAGAAGGGTCATCTTGCAAAGAAAAAAAATAGTGCCTATAATTCTTCATCTCTATTACTTTCAGTGCCAGGAGTACATTTGGCCTCTGCCTGATGCTACCCCTGACACTAAAAGGTTTAATGTAGAAATTAGTGAGTGTGTGTCTCAATAAGCACAAGGCTACTAATATAGCTCATTGTACATTTGTCCTATTTTTACAATACCAACAACTTGTAAATAAATAAGTTAGATAGGGGTGTAAAGAAATATATAACTAAACAACAAAACTAGGTTTTGCCGTTCAGCTTATTGCCAATAAACTGTGAGGCACAATCTTCCTCCCTTTTCATGAATACATTACAAAGTCAGCCAGCTATATCACATGCATATTCTATTGGAGCAATAGATCACCTTTGTAGGCTGCCTGTATCATAACCAGAATGTTTTATTGAGCCACTAATGCATTTTACTGTTTATGGGAAATGTATATATTGACTGCTGGTGAAGAAGCAGGTGCAAATATTTCTCATGTCCATGCTTTTTTACTTGCATCCTATCCCAGTTTAATAATAATTGAGCTGTGCATTACTTGGACAAAATGTTAAGAACCCCCTGACAATCAGATTCTGGGGGTCATGCATGATTTGCCCAATACGACAAGGCAGTGACTTTTGGCAGCATAGTGAATGTACCATCCCAGCTCTCTCAATGAGTGGTGGTAATGGTGGTTGTACAGTCAGCACTGGTGCTAGATTTGTCTAGACATAGTGTTATACCCATCCAACTTCACTCACTGTGACTGAAAACAAGCAAGATTGAACATTAAATAAATCAGATCTTTTCATTGTCCTCTTTCAAATTGACAGTCCTCCATATATGCTGCTTTCCATATAAAGAACATCTAGTAGACTGGCCCTGGGGTAACTGGATCTGATATTGCACCCAATACCTGCTCATATTCATTCTAAAAGCAACCCATCTCCATGGAAGAGGGTGATCTCACTGGAGAATATGGTAGTTTCGGTGGCAGTAAGTGTCCTTTTTCTGCAGTATTTGAAAGTTTTGGTAACGTCCTAAGTTTTGCTGGGTCAAATAGAGTGAGTTTTGTCTCTGAGCTGTGCAGTGACAACTTAACCAGACTATACTACATGAAATGTTAAATGGGACAGAGTTGTCTAAGTCATATTCTAGGGTTTTGTCCAAGAAGGTAGAGTCTATAAATTAGATGGTACTTTAGTGAACTGAATTTGGAGAAAGCATCTTTTTATTCTGCCTTAATGGGGGCTAATCCTAGGAGCATGCCAATAGACTACATTTGAATTGCCAAAATATCTTATTCTCCTCCGCATTGCACACGCACAAGTATTACATAGTATGCTGACTTTCAAACCTAAATTGTACATTTGGGGACCACTATATTGGGACGTTGTATAATCATGTATTAAACAGTAGAAAGAAACACTTTTTAATTGTACCTCTCCCATCTAATTCTTGTTCTTATACAAGCCAGGAGATCCGTAACTGTGAACCCAGTGTTTATATTATAAATCTTAATAAAAAAAAAAAATCTACAGACTTTTAAACATTCAATCAATTTTTGAAACCTCTGCATATGTTGACCAAGTGTTATCAACTAAAGTTGGTTTGGGCGACAATCCGTGTTATAATAATAATAATAAAAAAAAATTACAGTAAAGTTATTAGATCTTAGTGTAGAAAAAGCTGTCTTGCATGGGTAGTGATACAGTCCAACAACCGAATGGTTTAGTATAGTAAAATTATTGAATGAGTGTTGTGAAGCCTTAAAGACTATGTCTACAAACTGCCATTCTTCGTTTTGGAAGTCTCGACCTCATCTTCAATAACAGGATGAATGGTGGATCTTCGTTCTGCTAGCCATGGGCAACTGGGCTGGTAAATGTTTCATCCCTGCTTACATTGTAAAATTATAAGGGCAAATGGTGGCGAAATATTAACATAGAACATCAGTATAATAAACAACCTCGACGTGTGCGTAGGTAATGAACCTAAGAGTTGTAATGGATTGTGAAAAGTTTTGTATTAACCCATTAAAAATGGCAGACTTATTTAACTACAATGAATCATCCACTGAGGTTGCATCCTGCAAGAGGGATATGTTTCACAATCATTTTGTTTTTTTTTTTCTAGTCAAAGACACAAATTGGCAGTGGTGGGAATGTGGGTAAATTCTGCCTGTGTATTGTCCCCTCAAAGAACATTTTCTTTAACGGATTTGAAACTCGGTCTATACCTATCCCTGCTCCCCAGTCTATCTAAATCCTCTAAAACAGGTGTGCTCAGAAGGTAGTAACCCTGATGTCGTAGAACTACAACTTCCATAATGCTTTGTATGCCTTTAGAATGACCAAGCATGAAAGCTGTAGTTTTAAAACATCTGGGGATCTACCCTCTGAGCACACGTGCTCTAGAAGCAGGGTTACAGTCTGTGATGACGTGTGCATTAACAAGAAAAACCCAACCATTTTGAAACTGTATTACAAATGTAATTGTAATGTATGATGAATTGAAGAGTTATTCATTATATAATTTCTATTTACTGAAATGTGTCCCTACGTTAGGTTTAACAAGGAACTAAAGTGGATAAGAACTTTTGTATGCACTCTTAAGTATTTTATTTCCAGAGCTTGGAAGTAAGGCATTGAAATATCAAATAGTGGTGCTACTTGTACAGGACAGACCGAAGACTGGTGTTTTGAATATGCGTTTGTAAAACCCTTCTATACCATCTTTCTTGGGATGTGATACCATGTATCTACCATCATCTTTTGTAGAATATTATGTTTTACACAGGTTTCTGTGAATCCTTTCATCAGTCTATTTAGGGGGGAAATGGACTTAAGTTGAAACCAAATGAATCCTTCCTTTACAATCCTTGTGTTAATATTAATTCAGAAGACACTATAAAATTGGGCAATCTCAAAGGGTCCAGGTATAATAGTCATACCGACCGCAAATGGTCAAAACCATTATCTAATCACGATTGGTTGATGAAACCTATTCATAAGGCAGAGAAGGAATGGAGAATGCAAAGAAAGCTGCACATCATATTATTGTGACAAAAATAAGCCTTAAAATTGTGAATCTGTTAATTGGGTTTGTTTTTAGAAATGTCTCAGGGCTCCGATAACGTTTCTTTTCATTCCAGATCATCGGTCATCTATGGATCCTTGTAACACATGAACTTGTGTATGGACCAATGAAATTGAGGTTTCATATTGTGTTTTAAACACATTCATGCTGGCATCCAATAGGATAGCTCATAAGAACCCATATGTAGCACCTGTCACTTGATATTTCTTGGAGTCAAGCAGTCTTCCTTTGCCATTATGCCGGAGACACTCGTCAACAGTTTTGGAACAGAGATTGCTGGTACAACAAAAAACAAACAAATTAAAGAAAGGGGTCACCACAGAAATGTCTAAAAAAAAACTAAACACCCAGTGAAATGTAAATTAAAGGTAAGGGCACTTTTCAAGTCTTGTTTGTGAATGCTGGCAAACCTTGCCTTCAAACGTAAGCAATAGTGAAACTTGGGTGGACTTGTCTTAATGTATATTTGGACGGTTTGCTTTGTTACAGGCTGGTGCTAACACTAGCATATATCCTGTTCTGTATCCTTTTAGATATCCCCAGCCTTGTTAATTAGGGCGGTTAGATCACTCCTTCTCTGTGTCAGAAATATTAACTGCAGAGCTTCATTCAACACGGCAAGATGCATACTTCATCAGTATATTTCAACGTGGTGGAATGACCCTTAAACAAGGCAATATTCAAGAAATCATTAAAGGCCATTATCACGACTTTACCTTTCCCCGAATATGCTGGCACGGGCTCATACAATATTGTAACAGATGACGGATATATTGCTTTTATAATATGCGTAATCCCTGATATCTGTTTTCTAAAAACTAGCTTCAGTCTATTATATTATTGGGGGTTTTCTGCATAGAAGAAGGAAAAAAAAAAAAGTAATGATCTGGACCAGTGATGGACATTTTACTCATTGCACTAACTTACCTCGATAAGTGCACATTCATTCCCAGCCGTACTCACAGTAACTGAACGTGCCAAACTAACAATTACTATAAGGAATTTCATTAACATGCAGTCCATCTGTAATTACATACTCGCCGTTTCAACACTGTGACTTTACATTTCCAGTTATTTAAAGGAACCACAACATATATAGATATATATATAGATCTATAATCTATATGATAGCATATCGCAATATTCCGTTTTTAGAATGTGCAGGACTTTTATTCGTCGTCCTTTTGTGTTAAACTCTTTGAATTTGGTTTGCTTTTTATATACAGATCTACAGATTTCTTACTTCTTTCTCTTTATACTATCTAAATTACTTGCTTAATGAATGTGTTGAAGTAAAGCATATTAGATGGTTATGTAAGGTATACAGTGAAAAAGCAAAAAGCAGCGGAGTATCCTTTTCTTGTGTGTAGCAGGTCAGATAGTCGACCTTAGAATGTTACGAACATTACCCCGCAACTATCATACATGCAGCTGAACTTTACAAACACTTTATCTGTGTTTCTCTCTTTACCAAGACAAAAAACTAATTCAAAAGAAGGATAAACCGTTTATTTTTGAGTGAAGATAGGCCACACAATCACATTTTGTTTAGATCTTGCCTAATATAGAAGCTTCCTTTTTAAACCAAAATATCGTTACATAAAAGAGGAGAAGTAGAGAATATAGGGCTTTTTATTTATTTAGTTTTCTGTGTGTAAGGATTTATGGGCAGACCATTTGGCCCAAGATATGATAATTTCAATGAAAACACTTTAATGTTTTAGGTAAGGCTTGTGCTGTTTGTGCCTAAGGGTATCTGGAATTTATTTGACTCCCCTTACTCCAGAAACTCTAAATCCTAGGCTTAAGCCATAGAAGATGGTAAGTCCCATTCAAAAAAAGGCCATCTCGAAGGACTTCCAAATATTTGCTTCTGTGTTTAATTTTTTTCTTTGCACTAAGTTTTTATATAGGTCAAAAAACAATTGTCAACGGCCAGGTATGTACAAACGTAAGACAATTTAAAAATATATTATTATGTGTAGATCTTTTCCCACCCATTTTCTAGTAAAAGCTTCAATCCGTCGAATGAATCTTTATATTCATTCGGCCAGACGAATATTTATAATCAAAGTTGTTCTCGAATAATGTAAACAGATTTTTTTTTTTTTTTTAAAGCAATTTAATCTATAGGAAATTATTCTTTTTCTGTACTTTCATTTGAAGTTGAACCGTGCTTAAACACCAAGTTGTGTTTTTTTTTATATATATATATTTTTTTTTGTGCTGATCCCCAGTTTATAGACTCCCTGTTTATTATGATGATTACTGAGCTGGGAAGGAAATCACTGAATATTTGTAAGTTTAAATATTGTTTTGGGTTAACAATAATCTTTTAAGGTGTCAGAGGGGTCTGTTATCGAAAAAGCCTCTTCATAGCCTTGGGGGTGGGGGGTAGGTTCAGATGGGCAGGATATTGTATTCTCTACATGCTTTGTAGCAAATATTTGACCATGCTTTCATGGCAGTGCTATATTGGCTGGGTTTCTTAAAAAAAAACTATAAAACATGAAAAAAAAAATACTGGAACAAAAACGTCAGATAAGTGCTGTAATTAAGAATTAAGCATGTCTGTCTTGATTTATTCATATTGGCCTTTCTCCCAATTTTATAGAAGGTCTGTAGCCATTCTAATCATTTGAGGTTGGCCTGACAACTCAATGACCAAATACCAGTCCTTTTGTCACTACCTGACACATACCTGAAGAAGGGAGAGCAGACAGGCTAGACAGTAATATCAGGTTTCTATAATGAAAAATAAAGAATAGGCCAGGGAATATATTTGTAATTAATTTGCGATGATTTATTCCAACAGGCAGAGTAGAATTGTCTGTATGACCAGCGATATTTTTTTAGTGCTTTATTACTTACGTTGGCCAAAGAAACCTTTTCATTCTTTGCTCGCCACAGGAATGAGCCATGGGTTTTTTATATCTTTGGTAATCAGACAGTTAACTGAGGATGTACACTGATATTTCAAATTCCCTTCAGGTTTGTGTTTTGCATCCTAGGTTTAATTGCAATATTGTGATTCTAGATTTCCATGGATGGGATTGGCCAGATGATTGCTTCGATGCACATAGAGCCGCCCCTTTGATAAGCGCCAAGCTTATTAATGTATATGACTGTTGTTCCTGATATTATTCTTGTTGTTCTAATAACTGTTCCTGTATAAGCACATTCTGTACGTACTGTAACAGAAAAAAATGGGGTTAGTGACGATTTAGAGTCTTAAGGAATTTTTTCCACTTTTGTCAGTTACAAATATTTATGGATTAAAAAATAAAGTGATTTAAACAAACCCTGGTCGGTGGTCTTTGATTAGTAAGGGTAAATTGCAAACATCTATGTCATCTAACTGCTCTACATTGTAGGAAGAAGATGTTGATGAACGTGAAAGGATTGGACAACATACAGGGACATAGCGCCCAAGAGGTAGCTCTCACAAACTGTTATATCAAGTTTTCTAAGTTTAATCACTGCTAAAGACTGCCAAGTATGGTAACTGTATCTTAACATCTACGGGGTTATCTTCTAGTTAATTCTGGAGAATATTGTGACTGGGAACTGGAGCCTACAAACACAAGCTAAAATATTGTCATTAATGTTGCCACACTCTCATAGCAAGGGAATTACAAAATTTGGAGTTGGGTTTAAGTAGAAGGGGGAATAGCATGAGCGGAAAGACCAGGAAGCAAACAGAGGTGTGAGAGAGAGATGAAAATGACAGGGAAAAAAAGATAAATAGGAACTAGGCAGGTAGATAAAATGCACTTGATGGGGAAAGATGCTGGGTGATAGTGTTAACGTTATCTGTTGAGAGAGGAGACAAGATTAAATAGAGGTAAAATGGATAAGATAGTTTGGTTGGAAGGTAAGTGTAGGAATGAATGATTGTAAACAGGGCTGTATTATCAGTACACATAACCTCTAACTTCAACTCCTAAATTTATGGTTCTCCCGACTCTATTAACCCAGAATAGTTCCCGATTCCACAATTCCAACTCATCTGCACTAGTAGGGCTGTAGTGTAGGTTCACAAAACCTTTGAGTGATTGTAAGCTACTCGGAAAGTGGGCACA
Organism: Pelobates cultripes; assembly: GCA_933207985.1. Lineage (NCBI taxonomy): Eukaryota > Metazoa > Chordata > Amphibia > Anura > Pelobatidae > Pelobates > Pelobates cultripes. The sequence goes on from OW240916.1 coordinate 18,909,761, forward strand.
AAGCATTTTTTTGTAAGGAGGACCAGAGAGCGAGAAACTGGGAAAGACTGGAAAATAAAATAGGATTGTGAGTGTGGGGAACGTGATCGCGAAAGTGTGTGTAAGGGCATAATAAAAATACTGAGATACTAGGGAGAAGTTAGGAACAAAAGATTACAGGGAACTTCGAAATACAAATTGTGTATTCGTCAAGTACAACATAAAATCTGATGCAAGCCATTTGCATGTTCACAGGCTTCACAACTGTGTTCCCTGTACTCTATGTTAAATCTTTGCACATACTAGCTGCCTCAGTACCTGAGACTACCAAGAGCCGGCAGTGTCTGTCAGTATGGTAAATTGGTGTACCAGAGACTGGTTAGATAACCCTATGCTAGTCTGTCACTCTTTTTGAGTTCTGCTTGACCACTGGGATTATACAATGGGTGTAAACACATGTTAAAACTACATTCTCCCCTGGGGTGAACTGACAGATGTAAGAGGAAGTCAGAAAACCACCTAGCATACGATGTCTCTAGCTCTGGGCATCTCATTTAGTGTCAAAACCATATCTAATGTTGAAACCGCTCCGTTATTACAGCCTACCCCCTGCTGCTTCCAAATGTCTCCTGTCACTGGCAGACCCACTAACAGCATCGCAGAAGGTGACATTGGCCAAGAGCAAGATAATGAACATGACAGCTCGGGTGGGGTTGAGGGGACCAGGTAGCCTGGTACTTTGATGTGATTTAATAAGAGCATGATCTGTTCTAGCTGATGTTAAATGTGAATTTTCAGGTATGTTTTATCTGTAGAGAGGAGGTCTGCATACAGATGAATTATTTGTGAAATTATGTTCAAAGTAAGGAAGCAGTAACTCTGCAATTGATTATCTTTTACTTTAATTGACCATTCTTTAAAACACAGGAAGGCAACCTTCGACATTTCAGATGTTGAGATCTACATCCCTCATAATGCTCTTGCAGGCATAACGCTGGCAAAGCATCAGGGGAGAAGTACCGTATTTTCCGGCGTATAAGACGACCCCCAACGTTTACAGTTAAAATATAGAGTTTGGGATATACTCGCCGTATAAGACTACCCCTCTTCCAACGCACACCAAATAAAAATTTAAAAAAACACCTGTGTCCTCCTTACTCACCCTCCCATGTTCTCTTTACTCCCCCTCCCTGTGTTCTCTTTACTCCCTCCTCCCTGTGTATCTCTTTACTCCCCCTCTCTCTTGTGTATTCTCCTTATTCCCCCTCTGTTATATCCCCCTCTCTCTCCTTATATTCTCCTTATTCTCTCTTATCCCCTCTCTATATTCTCCTTATCCCCCTCTCTATATTCTCCTTATCCCCCCTCTCTGTATTCTTATTCCCCTTCCTCTATATTCTCCTTATCCCCCCCTCTCTGTATTCTCCTTATTCCCCCCTCCTCTCAGTATTCTCCTTATTTCCCCAGTTTGTTCTCCTCACCTCCCCTGTAGCATGGCCGAGTTCCTCTCTGGTGCATGGTACAGGAGCTTTTGTTTCCTGTACCCGGCCAGACTGAGAGGAAGTGCACACTAAGTGTGCACTTTCTGTCAGTTCGGTCGGGCACCACTGACCGAAGAGGAGCTCGGCCACGCTACAGGGGAGGTGAGGAGAGAGGCAGTGCTGCAGCCGCCTGAAGCTCTCTATAGAGAGGCTGCCTAGTTCGCCTTATAGGAAGCACCGGCTCTGCCCGCCCTAAAAGACGACACCCGGCATATAAGACGACACCCGACTTTTGAAAAGATTTTTCTGGATTAAAAAGTAGTCTTATACGCCGGAAAATACGGTAGTCCAAAATGTCTGTAGTGCCAAAGGTTGCTGTTAAATTTCAGTAGTCTATTCCAAAGGGTAGCTGATGATTCTTCTATTTGTGGTTTCTCAAAAGGTACTAGTGGATTCAGGGACGGCGCCACCGTTTGGCGAACTAGGCATTCGCCTAGGGCGCCGGCTTGCTGGGGGCGCCCACCTGGATGTTTCCTGGTGGGTTGCCTGTCCCTGTCTCGGGCCGCAGCGCTGGGCGAGCGGCTCTTGAGCCAACTCTAGTGCCGGGCCGTTCCTCAAGGCACCCAAAGATGGGTGTGCCGAGAGGCGCCCTGTCACAGGGGGCCCAGGAGGTGGCCATCTGGTCTCCTCAGGGCACCCCTGAAGCTGTATTAGGTAATGCAGAGCAGGCACCTGCTTACCTTGATGGCAGATGCCTGCTCTGCCAAAAAATGCCGGTGACCAGAGGAGAGGGGGATGGAGCAGGCAGGCAGCGAGGGAGGCTGTTCTTGTAGCCTCTCACTTCTCCCTCGCATGCCCTCTGCGATACTGGGAGACGGAATATGACTCATTCCGGCCCCGGCATACAAGACAGTGGGCGGGAGGATTGAGGAGCTGGGAGGGAGGTGAGTGTTTGACTGTCAGTGAGTGTGTGTGTGTGTGTGTGTATGTGTGTCTGTCAGTGAGTGTAAGTCTGTCTGTCAGTAAGTGTCTGTGTGTGTGTGTCTGTCAGTGAGTGTATGTATGTCAGTGAGTGTCTTTGTGTGTGTGTGTATGTGTCTGTCTGTCAATGAGTGAGTGTATGTCAGTGAGTGAGTGTGTTTGTGTATGTCAGTGAGTGTGTGTCTGTCTGCCTGTGAGTTTGTGTGTCTTTCAGTGAGTGAGTTTGTCGGTCTGTGTGTGTGTGTGTGTGTGTGCATGTCTGTCAGTAAGTGTATGTGTGTGTGTGTCTGCCAATGTGTGTCTGTCAGTGAGTGAGTGACATGAGGGGGCGGCAAAATGGATCGTTGCTTAGGGTGGCAGAAATCCTTGCACCGGCCCTGAGTGGATTCACCAGTAGAAATGAATTAAATCTGACAATTTCTGCAGCTCAAAGGAGGACTCTTCCCTTGCGCAGGTTCTTAATCAGTAGATCTAGAAGGAATCCGTAGATTTAGAAGGAAGCAAATAAAAGTTTACGAAATAGCAGCCCCTCTAATCCTTTTATGTGTTGATACCAGTCAGGAATTCGTAATTACAGGAGACTGGGGGGATTTCTTCAAACACTTTTCCTTTGGTAAATCAACAGATATGTGTGAAAAACACTGTTGTAACTAATGTTTTCTTATACATAATGAGAATATTGTGAGGCACTTTGTCCGTCATTGTGATTGTATGAGTTGTCCTATGTCTGTCATATTGTGAGAATTGCAGAAGTCCAGCTAATTCAATTGCATCACAGTAACACCATCACATCAACCATCTACGTGTTGGTGAAAATTGTATTTAAAGGGAAGAAGCCAGAATGCCTAAACAATGTCATTCAGCAGTGAAAATGTAACATTTATAATGAATGTAGTTTAACTTGTTCATTTTAATTCTCTTCATTTTTTTTTAATTTGTGATAGCACAATCTTTACAGTCTTGTGTCTGTCTTTATATCCCCTCTGCTCTATAGAACTGAACACAATACTCTAGGTGAGATCTTACCAAGGATCTATAAAGTACTATCACTACCTCTCTATGTCCTTCTGGCATCTGCTCTATAGAACTGAACATGATACTCTAGGTGAGATTTTATAAGGGATCTATAATGTACTATCACTACCTCTCTATGTCCTCCTGGGATCTGCTCTATAGAACTGAACACAATACTCTAGGTGAGATCTTACCAGGGAACTATAAAGTGCTATCACTACCTCTCTATGTCCTCTTGGGATCTGCTCTATAGAACTGAACACAATATTCTAGGTGAGATCTTACCAGGGATCTATAAAGTACTATCACTACCTCTCTATGTCCTCCTGGAATCTGCTCTATAGAACTGAACACAATACTCTAGGTAAGATCTCACCAGGGATCTATAATGTACTATCACTACTTCTCTATGTCCTCCTGGGATCTGCTCTATAGAACTGAACACAATATTCTAGGTGAGATCTTACCAGATATCTATGTAGTACTATCACTCTCTCTCTCTTTGTCCTCCTGGGATCTGCTCTATAGAACTGAATACAATACTCTAGGTGAGATCTTACCAGGGATCTGTAACGTACTATCACTACCTCTCTATGTCCTCCTGGGATCTGCTCTATAGAACTGAACACAATACTCTAGGTGAGATCTTACCAGGGAACTATAACGTGCTATCACTACCTCTCTATGTCCTCTTGGGATCTGCTCTATAGAACTGAACACAATATTCTAGGTGAGATCTCACCAGGGATCTATAATGTACTATCACTACTTCTCTATGTCCTCCTGGAATCTGCTCTATAGAACTGAACACAATATTCTAGGTGAGATCTTACGAGATATCTATGTAGTACTATCACTCTCTCTCTCTTTGTCCTCCTGGGATCTGCTCTATAGAACTGAATACAATACTCTAGGTGAGATCTTACCAGGGATCTGTATAATGATCCACATACTGTCCTACAATCATTATTTTTTTTTTCTGTTTGAACCATTGATTCAGAATAATGTACAGGAAGTACTGGTGACCCTTATAGGAAAGGATAGAGGCTCATTTTCTTTCTTACCTTTGAAGAATATGCCTGCTCTGTTAATGCACCGGAGACCCATCTGCTTCTGATCGCTGGTAAGTAGGTCATAAGAAGCTAATTAATTATGGTTTGTGAACACCTTCTTCTATGTTACTTGTTTACTTTATCCTTTCTGAGTTAAGGGATGCATGCATTGTGCTGGGTATCTGATTACACCATAAACCAGCAATATTAATTGTGTTATGTAATGCAGAACTGGGCTTTAAGTTAGAGTAATTTGAGGAACAAGGTGCCCTCAATGTGTTGCTTTGTCCGTGGTGCAATAAAGTTGTCCCGACTTTTCCGCTGTTGACTGTGGAACTGGGATATACTAGACACGTGGTGTGTTCCTCCGTTAATGTGCACACTTTCCCGGTAATCCTGCCCTCAGGATGTAGATTTTACAGGCCCGCATAGAATGTGGTCCCATAGAAGTGCTGTTATCTACGCTATGAAGTGTATGAATGAGACATGATTCTTTTTTGGGCAATAGAACCTTAGCCCTAGAAGGTGCCTTTTTAAAGTATGTCTCAAATTCAAATTATTAACATATCAAAAAAATATCAAATAATCATATTGCAAACGTTAAAATATCTTTTTCTTAATATTACATTTATTTCACGTTTTAACCAAAAATATTAAATGATTTGAAAAGTGTATCCAATAATATTAAATCAAAGACTATGTGACAAGATAGAAGCAATGTTTTACTCTACCCTCTGTCCTTCTGCTTCTCTGAGATTCTTGAAATAGGAAGCCGCGGACAGTTGAATCTGTGGCGGAGAGCCGAGCGCTTCAGATGACAATCAACCTCTCCTCATTCAAAAAACGACTTGAGGAACGTACGTTATTTTTCTCAAGCCGTTTTTATGATTGTGGGGCTACTGATTGGCTAAGAACGTCAGCTGGCCACTGCCTTGGGCTTCCTCTTTCAAAATTCCGAGAGAAGGGGACGGACATGGGCAGAAGTAAATAGGAGCGATGTCTGCTAGGTACCATAACAACTTCATTCTGATTAAGCTGTTATAATGCCATGAGTTTTCTTTAATGTGAAAAAAAACAGCATGAACATGACTCTAAAATCTATCAAATGCAATCAAGGCAAGGAAGTTATGTTGGAGTATGACTGGAGTTTCTTTTTTTTTTTGTCATCTTTATTTTACGTGCATGTGTGAAATGACAAACATTCTTGCAATGCCCCAAAGGAAAAAGCAAGAGGAATATTAGACATTACATAACAGTGTGAGGCATCCACGGTCACTGCACATTTTTTTTGTTTTAAGAAATCAACAGCAGAATGCAGGCTAGGCTGTACATGCCTAACTAACAGTCGTGATGGGAGCGCGACATATTCTGGCTAGAAAGCTATAGCTAAACGAGAGACAAATCTGTAGATTATGGGAGAAGTGGTCAGCCAGGCATGAAAAATGAGAACTAAACAAGCCTCAGCGGTTAAACAGTACGAGTCTCTCCGCCACTGTGGAGGTGGAACGTGAACTCTGCACAGAAAGGAACAGGTAGATTGTTAATACTCCCCTTTTGTACAACACTTAGGGGAACATTGTATAGTGCTTACATTTTTTTATTGCAACATTCCATTTTATAGGTTTTGGGAATAACCTTTCATTACTGCTTTTTACATTGCAATTGTTTAGTTTGATTTCTTTCACTCTGTTTATTTAATTGTTTTTATTTATATTTATTTTTATTCTGGTTGCTGAAACCTTTTGGAGGGTCCCTGAGGAAGCCTTTTGGGGCGAAACATGTAGGATTACTCCTAGCAACTTATTTTTGTTTTGTTCATAGTATTTTTATATTTTAGTGATTTTTTATATATATTTTATATAATAAATAGCAGTTATTTTTATACCTGATACCTGAGTCCTGCTTTCCATACTCGTAACGTCATTGCTTCAGGAAGAAGGCGGTCTGGATTAGCCCCACCCCCCCCATATATTGGGGGAGGCACCCTCAAGCGATTTATTCTACTTTATCCTGTGAGTGCTATTTTATTTTGTGCCATTATTTTATGTTAGTGTTACACTATATATGTGCCTTATCATATAGCTAGGATAGCCTTATGCCTATCCCACGCATGCTTAAACTCCCTCACTGTGTTAACCTCTACCATTTCAGCTAGAAGGCTATTCCATGCATCCACTACCCTCTCAGTAAAGTAATACTTCCTGATATTTTTAAACCTTTGCCCCTTTAATTTAAGAATCTGTCTTCCTGTTGTGGTAGATTTTCTTCTTTTAAATATGGTCTCCTCCTTTACTGTGTTAATTCCATTTATGTATTTAAATTTTTCTATCATATCCCCCCCTAAAGCAGTATAGTTTAGCAGTGCTATTGGTGTGCCAAGTAGGTACATGACTATTGGTATGTTAGCTAAGTGGCAAACTAGTGAGTCAGAGGGTTGTTGCAAGTTTATTGTGCAATGCTAAACTGTTATAAAAACACACTGGAGCAAAGCCTGATTACTGTTTACCAGCTGGAAGATTAGTGTAGAGGGCAGCAGTCAGAATTAACTGTAGTATAAGCATGAGCCTCCTGCCCTGATTCCACAGGTTATTACCCTATACCAGGCATAGGCAACCTTCAGCACTCCAGATGTTGTGGACTACATCCCCCATAATGCTGGCAAAGCATCATGGGAGGTGTAGTCCAAAACATCTGGAGTGCCGAAGGTTGCCTATGCCTGCCCTATACCCATGTTGACCAGCCTAGTGGCAGATGGAGACAGTGTCCCGGTAGTCCAATTTTGGCCCCAGGCCTTCTCAAGAGCCCATGTGCAGGTCCCATCGCTACGGACACTATCAGCTCTGCTAGCGAGGTCTCGGGAGGCTGTAAGGTGGTGTTGTACCTTCCAAGTATGTGGAGGTAGGCAGCAGGGTGGAGTTTCTTTTTAAGGCATCTTAATGAAGTGCAAAATGTCTTCACCCTGTAGCCTAAGTGTTGTGTGTCTTAAAGAATTGTTAAAATTGTTTATCTAGCTCCACAATAGTCACAGCTTGGTTACTTTAGCATACATTTTGCAATTTGGTTATCTCATTACAGTTTGGACTCGGAGCTTAGTGAATAAGAACATTGCAAAATACCTTATATTGAAAAAAAATCTGCTGCCGTCATAGCTTGACTCTTTTAACATTACTGTAGTTGTGTGTCCTGCCAGAACTGCAAAGCTAGACACTTTTTTTTGCCTAAATTTTGCAGTTTGCTTTGCAATTTACTACAATTCCATATTAAGGGAATTAACCATTAATTCTATTCACAGAGCGAGATTCTTAAACCGTTTTCTTTATATCATTAAACATACACGTGAAATACACGTTAAACATTGCAGTGACTATGAAGATGGACAGCATTGATTCTTCTTTAAAAAATAAATAAATTAGAGTAAACCCATGTCAACCCGCAGTCTGCCCTTTCCTTGGCGTATATTCAAACAGTTCTGGGATGTGCTTACCCCTTTTCCTGTACATAGATAATTAAATACATATTCGGATTTGATTTGAATGAAGCTGTTTCAAAGCAGAAATTCAGGTTCCCTATTTGCCATACTGTCTGGGGAGGAGTGAGGGGGGCATATTAATGTTAAACAAGGTCTAGCTTTAGCTAATATCTCGGACTGTGTTTTATCAGTGTGATTTGTCTATAATTATAAAGTTTTGAATCATCAACTGTTCGTAAGTCACTCGGCCTATCTCAAGAGGATGCCCCAGTGTGAGTCATCAGATTGCCGCGTCCTCTACTTAGCTTTTAAAGATCTACAAATATATATATATATATATATATATATATATATAAGTTAAAGACGCAATCATCTGAGATCTGTAAATATCCAAATCCATTCTGTGTCAGAGAGCTAGTCAAGCTGGGCACATAATTCACCTGCCAACTGGGTAGATTACAAACTTCACTCAGAGTAAATTGAATAGGGGAGAGGTGTAGGTATTTTAGACAGAGAGGATTAGTAAGTAACTCACATTCGGCCTGCGCTCGTGCATTTGTAATACCGGATTCCGAGAGCGTCGAGATGGATTTTATTGAGTCATCGCTGAAATTTAACTGTTACATTGTGTCTGCCTGTTCCAAGTGTCAAATTAGAGTTTTAGCACATCCACGATTATAGCAGAGATACATTGTAGCAGCTGTCATCACAGGGAGCAGGTGCTACAAACGCACACATGTTGTGGACAAATCAATGATGTTTAGAATTTTTTGATATGTTTATATCCTTCTTTGGAGGTTTTCCAAGGTTCGAAGAACCAATATTTTATATACTTTAAGGCAAAACTTGAGAACCCAGCAGCCCATTATCTCTTTACCTCTGCGCTGATTGGGCTAGTAAGTAAGCATCAGCCTGAGCAGCAGTGGGTGGCTGTGCTTGGTTGAGAGTGTCAGCAGACCACTTCAAGCCTATCACAGCGCCCATTGCTGGTATGAACTGGTATAGCTAGAAGGAAGTGTGTAATCTCTGCTTTAGCCACACCTTCAGTGTGAGCTAGGCCATGGGTGACCAGGGTCCCTTAATCCAGTTAAACTTGCTAGAAAATGATTTAACACTGAATGGAAGGACAGTGCCAGGGGTCTTCATGCACTATAACTAATTCAATGAGAAGAATTAGTTGCACAGTGTCCCTATAATGAAAGGAATTGCATTTTCTAAGTTTTCTATTGCCCTGACATTACAACCTACCCTGATTCCCCTATCTGCCGCCTGTTAGGATCTCCTTAACTCTATTATGGCATAATTTTCGTCCAGATGGGTAAATTTTCAGGCACTCCTCACTTAATGACCAGGTTCCATTCCTACGGCTCTGTCGTAAAATGAATTAGTCGGTAAGTGAGGATGCGCTAACAAGCATGCGCAAGAGAATTCCCCCGAACGTAGAACAGTTCACTAGCGCAGGAAATCCCACAAATCTATGTCATAAAAGAAGTAGGTTCAAAAGTGAGGACCACCTGTATTAGAATGATGTAATTGATTGGTCTTGTCTAAAAGGTTGGTTTTTTTGTGTGAAATATGACCTGATTTCCTTCGTCACTATAAGGATGGAAATCCTGAGCACAGTAGAATATTTCTCTGTGAGGTTTGGATTGGTATGACATCAATGCATTATATCTTACTTTAATTGTGGGACTTAGAAATTAAAAAGTAACATTTCAAAAATGTAACTACTACAGCTTGTTTAAGTGTTTTATGCTGCAACATGTCTTTGGACATCATCCCCCCATTTTTTTGTGAAATGATTTTTGAGCAATTTGACAAAAAAAATGGTATTCTCATGACTCCCAAAGGCACGTCACTTAATGTGCAGGTTTTACTACAGCATTTTCTTTCCAACGATGGACATCTGTAATGGGCAGCAACGTTTTTTGGCAATATTAAAGGGACACTTCATTGCCAGATACAAAAAGAAATTCACAATTTAGTAGGTATATCCCCAACTGAAACACCCATGCATTTAATAATGCATTTTTCATTGGAGTTCTATCTAAAAATAGCTTGCAAAAGCTGCAGATCTATTGGTTGCAGCCTTTGCAAGCCCTCCCCTTGTAACCCCAGCAGACGTTCTGTGGCTGTCCAATCACAGACTTCCCAATGCACTTAAATGAGAAGTCTTTGCAAGGCAGGTGCTCTGACCAAATGTATTTTGTACTATATGTGTTCTCACCCATTAACAATTCTAACTGTTAATGAAGGACTGATATCCAAGATACTTTTTGATGGAAGTTTAAAATAAAAAAAATAAAGGGGAAAAAAAACGGAAAATAAAGCTAAACTACATCAAAGACTTTATTCTCCAATTTTGATTAAAACAGATTTAAAGGAAAAAGTAAATATTGTAAATCCCAAGTTTTGATTCTGAATACCTTTTCAAGACAGATGTTTTACTGTCCTTAATGAGCACACCTCTTAAGGGAAAAACCTGGAGACGTCTGGGATCCTTTTTAAAAATCTTTTTTTATTTTTTCATTTCCTTTCTCTTTTTTTTTTATCCTTTCCTTTAGAAAAACAAAGCTTTTATTAAAACTGAAAGACAACCAGAAGATGGGGGAGATTTGAGCAAGTTGTTCCCCAAGTACCTGACTTACTTCACATTTCAAAGCGAGAAAATTGGATATTAATTAGCAGAGCTGTAAAGTCCTACTTAACTCCAGGCAGCCTGCAATCAGCCAGTGGGTTAAAGATGGATATTCTATTATTATATATAGCATATGGTTTGCTAACTACAATAATTAACTGATGTGTGTTCGTACGGACACGTCCATAACCACATCAAGAAAACCTATAATTTAATGACTTTCTATTAATCTATCATCAATTAATAATACAATGTCTGTATAAATACGTACAATACATACTTTAAAAGATATGGAAAAATTTGTGTGTGTATATATATATATATATATATATATATAATATATACATATATATATACACATACATAAAGTACGTGGGGCTCTAATCCTGGGCAGCATTGGGACATACATGCCAGTTTGGCTGAGATTTGGGGGAGTTACATTCTGATGTGGCACCTGCTGTGAGAAGAGCAGCTTACTCCACTGCAACTTCCACTGTATAGTAACACTAGCACTAGCACTGCACATTAACCCTTGCCGTACACTAACATTAACCCCTGCAGTGCACTGCTTGCAAGGGCCGGCTCTACCGTAAATCAGATTAGGCATTCTTCTGGAGTGCTGGCCAGGGGTTCCCCTGCTGCATGGAATATTGACCCACTGCCCCCTAGCAAAACCGTGTATGATCTGCACCACACACACAACATTTGGCCTCTTTAGAAATGCACATACACACACAACATCCATCCAATCCCCATATACATAACACTGTATGCCAACTTCCTACTCAACACGTACCCTCTTCACAACATTCGGTCAACTTTCACACACATATACATATACGTGTGTGTGTATAAATATATATATATATGTGAGCACAGAAAGGCTGGGTTCAACTAGACGTGCAACAAAAACAGAGTATGAGAACTCTGAGAACGGGCAAAAGCTTAGAGAAACTCTGTAGCTTCCCTTCCGTTAGTCCCTGCTCGGGTCTCAAAAGTGTTTCTGCTCACCTGTGCCATCTCCTAGACATGCATGCATTATAAAAGTGCTGCTCGGACCGATTGATACAGTACACAGAATCCAACTCATTCACTGAAACACCAGCTTTAAAGCTCACAGAATTTAATCTTTTTTTTTTTTGGTTTGGTTTTAAACATGGGATAAATTTGCTTCGTGGCAAGCCCTAGGGAAAAACAATGTGGATTTACTTAAAGTATATGATCAGACATTAAAAAAGTCAGGTGCTTAAAAAATAAAATAAATACATTGTGTAAACTTTGATGTTGGTGTTTAGTGTGTGTGTGTGTTGTGCATATATATATATTGTCATCTGGGGGAGAAACCTGTGGGAAAAATCAATGATAAAGGAATATTTATAAAAAATTTTAAAGGGAATTCTCATATGGAATGTCGGATCAGGACAGAGTTGCAGAGCCAGGAATTCCCGTCAGATTGGGGTAGCCAGTCTTCTCTCTTATGCAACCTTTTTAGTACCAACAAATTTTATTTACAGAATTGCAGAACAACATTTACATCGTAGAAGACGTATTGACACGATCAGTATGACACAAAATGAACTCAAATCCTCAATACATGGTAAGCAAAATGTTTGTTGTGCTTTGATAAGCATTTGCGGTTCTTGTCTCTTCATTTAACTTACTATCCCCCTGTCAATCTCCGCCATCTAAAAATATAACAAACATTTCCAGGGATTCTATCAATGGTCTGTAACAAAGACAATGTTACATTTTTAGTTTTATAGGGATTTTAGTTTTATATTAGCACGGTACCGATCTCCTTGCTGCAGCCCCTATTCTCTCATTTACTCTCTGATCAGAGAACTGAGCTTTCTAATGGCCAGTTATTTCTCATTGTCTTGCTAGCCTGGCAGACAGAGCTTTGGAATTACCATAATAATTGGCTAAAAGTAGCTTTGTGCATCTTGGACCTTGGACAGCCTGTGCACCCATACGCTGTCAGGGAGCATACGGTTCTGTATCAGGACTACCGCAGATTAATGTTTTGTTCTAGGCCAACCTTAGGATTTCAGGCGCCCTGTGCAATATGTTGGGAGTGACGCATCCCCCCGAGATCACCCATCCATCATAATTCATTATCATAATATCTTTCTAACGTTCTAAGGGAATATAGATTTTTTTTCTTTGTTTATCATAAAAGCCACTTAAGAAATAAAAAGTCATAATCTCACATATGCACTCATTTTAAGAATGTTCTAGTATGACTGTTTGTCGTCAGTGGCTTTTGGGGGGGGGGGATGGTAAATTTTCCCTTATTAATATTAAACAATAAATTCAGTTGAACACACTCCTAGGCACAGTCAAACACTGTCAGATACACTCATAGGTTTTCAAAGACATACACTAAAACGTACACACATGCAGTCACACTATATGTAGACACTGTCACAGGCACTCACTCAGCAACGAAATTAAAAAAACAAACAACGTTGTTAATTGAACTTTTTCTGCCCGTGCTGGGGTGACATCCATATCTAGTGGAGGGATTTTACTGGAAAGTGCTCAGTATCGTTGCCAGTGCTTGATCAGATGGGTTCCTCTGATCTCCCCAGTAGCTCTCAGACTCAAAACACAGTGCCAGACGATGTGCAAGGCTCCTGCTAGTTTCTCTTCATTTCCCTGCTCTTCCTGTGAAGCGACATGCTAAGAGAGCTATGGGGAAAGTGCATAATAAATGCTGCATATAACTACACTAAGTTAATCGTCTGAAAATAAATTTTTATCTGTTGTGTTAAACCCTCCCTTCCTTTAGTCTGCAAGCTTGTTTTACCAATAGAGCTGAAATTGTAGATTGTACGTACACATACCTCCCAACATTACAAATGGACAAAGAGGACATTTTCATTTTAGGGATGTTAGTGGGGCTGTGGCCAGGGACGGGGCTGTTATAAGAAATTTCAGGTCACTTAGTAATAATTTATGCAACTAAAATGTACTTTAGAACAAGAACAATGTATCTTATTTACACAGACTGATTTCTAGATACAGTTATTGTAGTTTAAAGATACAGTACTGTAAGTGTATAACAGAGCTCCATAGCAGTAATACGCACACGCCAACAATATGGAGCTCCTAGAAAAGAGAGACATTAAGATAGAAAACAGGGAAAGAGGGATTTTTGTCCAACATAGGGGCAGTTCTACGTATATTAAGACACTTGGGAGATATGCGTACATGACCAGGTTGGCAACTATGAAACCAAGGCTGAAGATGAGCAGGTGGAGCCAAACCAACATGTATGCATGGTGGTGGCACAGTTTGCAATTTGGAACATTTTCCTGACATGTCCAGGTGACAGAGCACCCAGCAAAGCCGCCAAGTAAGGCTGCACATGCTTAGGGTATTAGTGAAATGTCCATGTATGGGAAAATGCCCTGGAGTTCTGTATATGGTGTACCCAGAAGCAGGAGACCAGAGAAGGCGCCAGAGGAGTAGGACCCAAAACGGACTGTCCTGCCCGATTTAAGACTTTTGGCATTTATTGGTAGGTTTCTAGCGCTATATCTGCCAACATTTGGTGGTATAGAAGGAGGGGGTGCCAGTTACACAGAGCACAGTCAGAGAATATTGCAAATGTAATAACAACTTTTCATTTCATTGAACTAACTGCCCATTATAGAAGACAGGCTTTTTGAGGAATTCTCTCATTTTTGCAATAGTAAGCAATCGGCAGTATTGCTCTAAATTTCAAAAAGGAGAAATGATCAACCAAATAGGCACTTCTCCAATTATTGACGTCCAGCAAATTTACTTGCGAAATGCTATAATCTATACCTATAAGTGTCTGTAATCCATTAAACCAGGCTTTTAAAATGTTTTTTTAAATAATACAAACTGTTTACAAAGAGTCAGAGTTGGCAGATATCCTCAGTTGTTACTATAGTAACTGCTTACAGAAACGATTGAACTGTATAAAGTCATGGACTGCGTATATAGTTATTGTTATAAAAAAAAAAAATCGCTTTTGTTCAAGGTCTATATTTGCCAAGGTACATTTTGGAAAAACTGAACTTTTCTAGACTTTGATGAGTCTGTAAAGAATAATCCTACAAACCCAATTTGCTGACCAGGTTAGCAGCAGATATGGAAGCATGACATGGGAATCGTATATAGAATGTGAAAAGGACCTTGTTCATAAAAAAAAATTTAAATAAAGAAAATTTAAATAAAAAATAAAAAAGACAAACTTTCATACAACCTTGTTGTCATGATGTAAAAGAAGAAAAAACCCAATTAGACACTAGCGGTGAAACAAGGGACGACTACGCATATCCTCCAAGACATGCACGACGCACAGGCCTTACTGCAGACTCTGGGCCTGCCACTTGAATCCCTCACCCAAGTGGAGTTAACCAACAATACTCCTTCGACCCATGCCTGGACACTGGGCAAGGCCACATCTTTCACTCCCCGAGACTCCACGCCGATCACCTACGCAGCGGTCACCTCCTAGGAGCGATACCACACACGCTCCGGGGGAACCTGACACAACGTCAGGCACTGGGAAGGTAATACGAATTAGCAGGGACCATCCACAGTACCCCACAGCTGCCCGACCAACAATCCGACTAACCTCAACAGTAACATAGACGGCTAACGCTGACTCCATGATACCGATGGCTACAGCTTTACACCTATTCCCGACCAATATGGGCTCTATAGGGCCAACGCAGAGAAACAACACGGGGACTATATATTACTCTGGGACACCTTTACCCATATTCTCAAGAGCATTATATGATCTATGTTTACTGCCAGCCACTCACAAGAGAACCACTCCCAGAGACATCACCACTTAATTTTTACTATATTGGTTTCATTAATCCTGATGCAGCGGGTTAAAATTAACATACTTGTGATATATTGTAAATATGATTTCAAACTTGTATATCTTACTATGACATACCGCCTAGCCCCTCCAGCTGACACAGGTGTTTAGACATCCACTAACCAGTGATAACCTAAGGCAGTCTGTAACCATACATGTTTAACCTGTTCGTAGTTAATATGTTTATGTGCAACACGCAAGTCAAACACTAAAAGGTGCAAAGATAAAATGGTTGCCTGATGTCTAGACTTATACCTTTCTTTTGAACATGTGTTCCCTTAACGCTCTCATTGATAACAGACCTAACATTAATCAGACCTAAGTCTTATTTACGGGATCCTCCAGGGACGGCATGGCTCTGCCGAGCCGAGGCTTTGGCTGTCAGTGCCATGTGCCCTCGAGCAAGGTACCCAGGGACGTATTAGCCGCGAGGCAAACAAGGCATTTGCCTTGGGCGGCATTTTTCAGGGAGCGGCAAAAAACGCCGCCCCCCAAATGCCCAGGGCAGATGCCTAGTTAGCCTCGCGGCTAACAGACATCCCGAGCGGCCGGCGAGGGAGCACTTCCCATGAGCTGACTGCTCAGCTCCCTCGCGCACCGCAAAGTGAGGCTGGGAGCCGGAAGATGACGTCATCTTCCGGTTCCCAGCCTCACTCTGCAGCCGACGCGCGAGGGAGCTGAGCAGTCAGCTCATGGGAAGTGCTCCCTCGCCGGCCGCCCGCCCGCCTGCCAGCGCCGCCCGCCCTGCAGCCACTGGACCACCAGGGAGAGAGACCCCCCCCCAGCACTCCCAAAGGTAAGGAGGTTGGGGGGGGATTTAAATTAAAAAAAAGTTAATGTGTGTGTGTCTGACTGTGTGTGTGTTTGTGAGTGTGTGTGTGACTGTGTATGTGTCTGACTGTGTGTCTGTGTATGTGACTGTGTGTGTCTGTGTGTGTTTGTGTCTGACTGTGTGTGTATGTGTGTCTGACTGTTTGTGTCTGTGTATGTGTCTGACTGTGTGTGTTTGTGTCTGACTGTGTGTGTTTGTTTTTGTGTCTGTGTGTGTGTGTTTTTGTGTCTGTGTGTGTGTGTATTTAGAAGGTGGGGCAGGGGGAAGGGTTGGGTGGGGGTGGCGCGGGGGGGAGGGGGGGCGCCTGAGTTTTGTCCTGCCTAGGGCAGCACAAAACCAGGATACACCACTGAAGGTACCCATGCCCCCTTCAGGAATTACAGCCATACCCGGCTTGCCAGCACCAAACCAGGCAATATTAATATACATATGTCAAAGTTAATCTTATGCTTGATCGAATCTCAGCAGATGGCTTTTACTCATCTATTTAGTCCCCCTCAGTGACTTAACCGGAGCTAACTTACTGATTAATCTTTATTGTGTTTTAACTAGTTCACATATATCGGAACTTTGCACAAATTATTCTCGGCAAGCCTACTTTGAAATAGGTACCCATAGTATGAGTCATTAATAGACTAAAAATTTCTTAACTAAGCCTGCTAACCTGTTTCACGGCGACAACCTAACCCTAATATCATAATGTTGTCGTCCTAGCTTGAATAACAACTGCTAACCCACTCAACATATTTTTTAACCCAGTGGGTACCTAGGAATGTTCTATGAATGCCTAGAAAGAAACGTAAAATGATATTGATAATAGACTGTTTACTCTACCACTACTTATTTTATTTAAAAAATGTATGCAAACTTAACCTGCCATGCAACTGTTATAACTATGATTGTTGAGCCTGTTGACGCTGATGTGGCGATACAGGCAATGTTGTACCTACCTGCATACCAAAAATAAAGAAAGTTTTTTCTCAAATAACATTATATAATATCAACAAGCTATTATTCTTAATATTGCTCATATTAATTATTGGCCAGCATATCTTGCTTGACAAAACAAAAGCATTTAAATGTTTTATAAAGTCATATATTGTATTTCACCAAACAACTGTAGGTAATGACTTCAACAATGTTTTCTCTATTATTTGGAGAGCAAAAGAAACTTTCCCCTACTATAGGTGAAATCTCTTTTCTTCAAGTCTCTATAAATGACTTCTTGTCACTCGCATTATCCTGTTAATGATTACCTTATTCATGTGTACTGATCCTGTATATATTTGTATGTCATGATATCCCCTCTAATATGCCTTTTTTTGTATTAACATTAACAACTTTTCTAGCCTTTTCTAATGAAAAATCTTCCATTCCCCTTATTAATTCTGTAGGCCGTCTTCTCGCTGTTTCCAGTTTTATAATGTCCTTCTTGAAATCATGTACCCAAAACCGTACACTTCGTACAGGGTTATTCACTATGAGAATTCAAAGTGAATTACAAATTTAGGGTTAAAATAACCAAACTGGAAAAATTCTCTAAGTAAACTAAGCTTTCAGTTCAGCTACTGTGGCCTTAGGTTTAAAATTCTCTGAATTCTCATTTTAGTGAATAACCCTGATAGTCAGGATTCTACTACTTACAGTATTTAGAAAGAGAAACCCCATGAATCAATACTTGTTTAGGCATGACAGTGACTTACTGACATTTCCAGCTGCTGACTGACATGACTGACATGACATGTTGCTGTTGCCATTTACAACGTTCATGCTGATGTTACTTTGACAAGTACCACCTACCTAGAGACTATTGCAGACCATGTACACCTCTTCATTGCAATGGTGTTTCCTGATGGCAGTGGCCTCTTACAGCAGGTTCATGCACCCTGCCACTCTGCAAAGTACGTTCAGGAATGGTTTGAGGAACATGACAAAGAGTTCAAGGTTTTGCCTTGGTCTCCAAATTCCCCAGATCTCAAAACGAACAACAAATCCATTCTGTAGAGGCCCCAACTCGCGAATTGCAGGATTTAAAGTATCTGCTGCTAATGTTATGGTGCTAGATACCACAGAACATGTTCAGAAGTCTTGTGGAGTCCATGCCTCAACACATCTAAGCTGTTTTGGCAGCACAACGGGCATATTCATGATATTAGGCGTGTGGTTTTCACGGCTGATCAGTGTATGTGCCTATGCCAAGATGCAAATTCCACAAAACAAGGGGTTACATCTTGACAAAGTCGGTCAGTATTGCCCCAAAGACTCTGGTTTTAGACATCCTGCACTGCAGAGTATGTACTAAACACATTTGTGGAGGTATGTCCAGGGTACATGAATAGCCAATAATTAATTTAACACACTGCCAATATTCGACCATTTTTAATTGTGTTTGATCATACGAAAAAACTTAATACCAACCGTTTTAGCAACTATATTTTTATAGTTAATTTAAAAAATTGCTTTTAAAAATATTAATACCATGCTAATAAATAAGATTGTTCCTTTTTATTGTAACATTACCCTTTTAATAATAATCTTTTTCTGAACTCAAGAATAATTTTTCCATCAATCTTGAACACAATGCGTGCTGTGAACTATTAATGCTGGAGCTCAGTGAGATTAGGATTATTTATCAGTCGTTTACGTCCTCTGGCATAGCAGAGTTTATCCAAGGTCAGAAAATAATTGTATATCTAGAAATGTATTGCAAAGAGCAATGTATATTTTGTCGCTGTCAAAAAAAACCCAGTGTAAGCACCTGTTTATACGAGCTGGCGCCATATGGAAATGGCTGTGTTTTGTGAATGTTTGACTTTTTTATGAAATGTATTTTTATGTATAATTTAAGCTGATCTGTATACAAGAAGTTAGAATTGAACGGAATGTAACAATTTGCATTATAGCATTGTATCCATAAAACGTTCCTTTTTAGAAGAGAACAGTCCCTTGTTTTGAGTACAAATGTATTTGTCTTTATTTCTACCATATAATTCATTTATTCTAGGAGTGCCACAGCAATTTAAGCTTACAATAATGTGCAGATTCCAGATTTGAGGTTCTCTCAGGACCCAGACGGTGTGTTCTTTCAATCAGTAGTGGTTTGTCCGAGTCATAGGAGAGGTGTAATGCCTGTGGGATCTATGATTGCAATAGCGGGAGCAGAATTTGAGACTGTGGACTCTGGGTGGCCTATGAAGGGTGAGGTATTCCTTCTGCTCCTATTTTCAAGTTCCTCCACCTTTTGTTTGGAGTTGTGATATTAAGTCAGATTGTTGTTGCAGTTGGGTCTGTATTCGAGTGGATGAATCCTCTGCCTGTTTTCAAGGTTGTGAAGCCTGGAGGAGTTAGCTGCTGCTATAATGTGTTGAATGACGTCAAAATTCCTCTCCAGTTTAGGACACAAGGAGGCAGGAATATCATCTGCCAGTGAGGATGTATTGTGGTTGGATGGGTCTGCTGTGTAGAGAGTTTGAGGTAGCTGGACTAAGTGGTGCTGACAAAGATTCTTCTAAATGGGCCTATAGGGTTTTCAAGAAAGACTTTGAGTGTTTTTTGTATAAGCTTTCATTTTAGCTTTTCCAAATTGAAAAAAATATATCCTTTGCTGATAGAGTAATGAGAGTTATAGATTGACAGTTCTTTAAAAGACTTGAAGATCCAATGTAGACTAGCTAGCGGTTAGGTCATGGGACTGGTGATGTTAAAAATGGGATACATATTTGATGGCTATTGAGCGCAAGCTGGTTCCTCCTGACCTGTGGGCGTTACTAGAGAGAACTTTCACTTATTGTTTTCTTCCTACCCTCAGTGGGGCAAGATACAGATAGTAAATGTGTTAGGTTGTTATACATAAATAAGAAAAATATAGAAACAAAGTATGTACAATGCTTGGTCCCAGTTGGGCCTGAGGACTTTTTTCCTAGTTTGTTGTAATAAAAGTCCATATGAGAAATTAAGTCTGGAGACACGTCAACTGTGGAGCTCACAGTTGATCAAATTAGCAGGTAAGAAAAGCTAATGGTGGTGAATCAGTAGCTGAATAATTAGTCAGAATGTATAAAGTTTGCAAGCCCCTGTTTATGGTATTAATGTATAGTGGCTTTATAGAACTGCAGGCTGCCTTCTTCACCACTGTGGTTCCTAGACAATCTGTACAGAATAAATGAACCATTTGGAAAAAAAAAGATCTGAGCCAGGAAGATCAGGTCAAATGTATCTGCTGAGATATATAAGACATCCATTGTGGGGTCTGAGTAAATGTTTACTTGTTCATAAACTTAGAATTATGGGTGTGGGGTCCTTGCGGTTGCTCCCGATGTGTTCCAGAGCCAATACAAATGGAAGGCACAGTTCTCTTTCAGTCCAATAAATTTCTATAATGTGTAGTATTTTATTTCGAAATGAAAATGCAAAAGTCATTGTTTGCTGCTAATTGCCCTTTCCTGTCTCTTTCTCTTACTGTCAGGAGGAAAAACCTTGTTGCAAAATCAAATGTTTGGCCATGCTTAATTAATCAACCTCAAGAGCCAAAGTCATCTGTTGCACTCCTTAAAAGATGAATTCCTTTGCGTTTCCGCTACAGAAAGCAAAGTCAAACCCTGGATCCTTCCACAGGTTTGTACAAACTGTCCCAAATGTACAGATTCTAGGACGCCCAGACAATTTACATGGTTAATTCACGTTATTTAAACATCTTGTTCGTTCTTGTTAAATTTACCTTTAAACACACTTTATATGTTGTGTTAGTTTCAATTAAACTAATTCAATTTAATACACAACATATATTCAGAAGGAAATTTTTTTTTTTTTTTCTAAATAAGGAGATTTCTCAGCTTTTATTGTGAGCAACATTTAATACCATGATGGAGGCCCCCTTTCCCAGGATACATGTGTGGATTTCTACATTTTATTTTTTAGACATATAAATATTTACTAAGACTGACCCCAGCAGCACCTTACTAGATGCCAAGGATGTGGCTCCACTCCAGCTCTCTCTGTCAAAGTAAGAACAGGGAGGCTGGGTGGACCTCCGTGTTAATAAAAAATCTATATTTTGATAATTTTTCTTTTTATTTCTTAAAATAAAAATTGTGTGTCTGTGTATGTGAGAGCCTGTGTGTTAGAGACATACACATACACACTCACATACACATGTTCATGTACACACCCAATTGCAGAAATAATGCAACGAGAGCCCTGGTGAAATAATGTTTTGGGCCAAAAAATGCAAGAGAGGCCAAACGATAGATCCCCGTCTGTCCTACAACTCCCACTTTCCTTTGCCAGTTGGGGATTTACCATTTGTCCATAATTGCAGGGTTATATTTAGTCCTGAGCAGTTTTTGTGTATGGAGTACGTGTGAATGAATGTAGGGGTGTGTTTGTATGCAGTGTTGGCGTTTTGAACAGAGGCGTACCTAGGGCCTCCAGCACCCTTGGCAAGGATCTGTATCGGCCCCACCCCCATCAAGAAAAACTAAAAAAACTTTAATTTTTTTTATAGATCAATTTCAATTATTTTCTATTGTCTGCATTTCCATAGTGAGGATAGTATTCTCATTTGAGCATACTACTCAAATTTGATTTAGGCTAAACATGCTGTATCACATTCCGAAGAAATGTAAAAACTTGATGGAACTCATTTTACATTGTTAACCCCTTAGTGACCAGACCACTTTTAAATTTACAGTTTGGGACCAGGGCTGTTTTTAAATTTCTGCGGTGTTTGTGTTTAGCTGTAATTTTCCTCTTACTCAGTTACTGTACCCACACATATTATATACAGTTTTTCTCACCATTAAATGGTCTTTTCTAAAGATACCATTATTATTTATTATATCATATATAATTTACTATAAAAAATTATAAAATATGATGAATAAATGTAAAAACACTTTTTCTAACTTTGACCCCCAAAATCTGTTACACATCTACAGCCGCCATAAAACACCCATGATAAATAGTTTCTAAATTTTGTCCTGCGTTTAGAAATACCCAATGTTAACATGTTCTTAGTTTTTTTTTTTTTTTTTTAGAAGTTATAGGGCAATAAGTACAAGTAGCACTTTGCTATTTCCAAACCATTTTTTTTTTCCAAATGAACACATTGTAACACTGATATCTGTCAGGAATCCCTGAATAACCCTTCACATGTATAGCTTTTTTAAAATAAGACAACCTAAGGTATTAAACCTGGGGTATTTTGACTCTTTTCATGCAACCATTTTACCACCCATCTATGTCAAATTTAAAAAGAATAATTGGTGATTTTTTTGACACACATAGCAATTTTCTGAATACATGTGCTGAGAACTTTAAGGGTTACTGCAAAAGAACAACATCTCCTGAGAACAGTGATACCACCCATTTATAGGTGTTCTTGGTTCTCTGGGGGCTAAAAGACCTTATTTGGAGGGTGCGAATTCCAGTTTTCCAACTTGGAATTTTAACAGCTGGTAATCATGTACCCATGTCCTACTTGGGACATTTTTGAAGCCAGCCAATGTAATTTACCTCTTTCAAACCATATATTTTAGTAGACACCCTAGGGTATTTCAAATGGTGGTATTTTAACACTTTCCATGCACTAATTATATCACCAGTCTTTGTCAAACTTTTGGGCAATCATTTTTTTGTGTTCTTTTTCTCTCACATTGTACTTTAGGCATGGATTCTCAATCCCTGGTATGTGTTACTGACAAAGAACACCCCAATATGTGTTCAGCAACAGCTCCTGAGTACAACAGTGCCCCCAATGTACAGGTTTTATGCTTTGTTGTTTTTTGTTTGTTTTTTTACAAACTTATAGCGGTCAAATGTAGGGCTTTCCCCTTTTCCATGTTTGCACATTGAAATTGATTGGTTTGCTGGGCCTATGTTAGGGATGCGCATGGGAAAAATATTCGGTTCGGCATTCCGAAATTCGGGACTTGGGAACTTCAAGTAAGGGTAGGGTTAGGTTAGGAGTAGGGTTATGGTTAGGGTTGGTTTAGGAGTAGTGTTAGGGGGTAAGGTTAGGGTTATGGTAGGGTTAAGGTTAAGTTTAGGGTAGGATTAGGGGTAAGGTTAGGGTTACCCTACCCCTACCACTAACCCTACCCCGACCCTCTCCTGTTTTGCCACTTTTCAGAAATCCGAAGCACTTCGGTAGTTCCGAAATTCGGCACTTCAGCAATTCAGTTTGGCATTACGAAATTTGTCACTTGGAAAACTCGGCATTACGAAATTCGGCTGAATTTGCATTCGGAATGAAATTAATTGCACATGTCTAGCCTATGTTGCCTTTGAGACCGTATAGCAGCCGAGGAATGAAAATGAACCCCATCATGGCATACCATTTGTAAAAGTAGACAACCCACGGTATTCAAAATGGAATATATCCAGTCTTTTTTAGTTAGCATTTATGTTAGTTTTTTGCATTTTTCACACACAAATTGCCATTTCATGATGATATTATCAGAATAATACATTTTACTGCTCTTAAACACTCATATTTGTGTAGAGCAATGTCTCACAAGTACAACAGTAACCCTCAAGTACAGGTTTTATGGTGATTTGGAAAGTTACAGGGTCAAATATAAGATTTGCCAATTTCTGTTTTTGTAAATTGCTGTTTGCCAAATTGGCTATGTTGCCTTTGAGACGACATGGCTGCCCAGAAATTAAAATTAACCTCACCATGATATCCCATTTGAAAAAGTAGACAACCCAGGGTGTTCAAAATGGGGTATGTCTAGTCTTTTGTAGTAGCCAAGTAGCCACAAAAGCTTGCCAAAGTTAGCGTTCATATTCGTTTTTTGCATTTTTTTACACAAAAACTGCACTTTTACTGGTGATTTCATTGTCGTGATAACGTTTTACGGTTTTAAACACTCATATTTGTGTTCAGTGAAGTCTCCTGAGTATAACAATACCCCCCATGTACAGGTTTTATGGTGTTTTGGAAAATTACAGGGTCAATATAGGGCTTGCCTAATTCAGTTTGCCAGATTGGATTGCTGGGTCTATGCTGCCTTTTGAGACCATATGGTTGCCCAGGAATGTGAATTAACCCCATCATGGCATACCATTTTCAAATGTAGACAACCCAGGGTATTCAAAATGAGGTATGTCCAGTCTTTTGTAGTAGCCACTTTTACTGGTGATATCATCTTCGTGATACGTTTTACTTTTTAAAACACTCATATTTGTGTTCAGTGAAATCTCCTGAGTATAACAATACCCCCCACGTAAAGGTTATATGGTGTTTTGGAAAGTTACGGGGTTAAATATAGGGTTTGCCAATTAAATTTTCTGGAATGTCTGCATGGGTTGTCAGGCAGGTCCCTTAAATTATAATTAATAAAATCATTATAATTATGTAGTTAAATATATATGTAGAATGTGTGTGTGTGTGTGCGCACAAAGGCATAACTAGAAACCACGGGGTCCCAGTGGACAAATTTCGCCTTGGGCCACCCCCTTGTATGTCATGCCCCCCCACACCACCCTCCCATACGTTACCCCCACCCACACACATGCAAACTGGCACATACACACAGGTAGAAGTGTTTCTATTGTAGTAGTTAGTCCTGATCAAAGTTTGTGTGTCTCCCCCCCTCCCCCTTGCCAACCGCCCCCTTCCTCACTATCTCCCCCCCTCCCCCTTGCCAACTGCCCCCTTCCTCACTGTAACGACACCCCGGGCATAAAAGGGGTTGAACGCCGTTTAGAGGATATTCCCCTTCCAGATACACAGGCAGCTACCAAAGACACCAATCTGCCGAACAGGAAACCATATAAATGCCGTAAACAGCCGAACCAGAACCATAAGAATGCTGTAAACAGCCGAATAGGAAAAACCATACGAATAGGTTTACACTCCTAGCAGTCAAACTGGAACAGCATACAATAAATCCCCCCCCAAGAACAAGACAAGGCTCCATTTTGAGGGTCAAGCAGGAACAGCCCGAGCTGTGGGTTTACTGTTCTTATATACACATTCTTACACATTAGTACCACCCACAGGGTTTTGTAAAACAACCAATAAACACGTGCAATACACTCAGACACTCCCACACAAAATCCTCCCCTCTGCCTGTGATACAATTACCTTACACAATGGGTTAATGTAATTATCACAGGCAGAGACATACAGTTTTTCCACATTATTCATAACTTGAAAAGTATACATCACATTCACTTACATTTTCAGAATCCGCATACTCCAAATACAAACATATGTCAAAATCATCCAAATTGGTCCAGTGGTTAAAAAGATCGAAGTCCTTTGTGACCAAATGAATCATGGCTTTTCTGCCCAAAACCAGTTCCACAGAATCCTATCTATCCTGGAGATAATTGGGAAGTAATCCAATTATCTCCAAAGACAGAGGCAAAACTCCATTGAACACATGGTAGCAAAAGACAATAAAATACATAAAAATATATAACTGTGCAGCTATTGCGTAAAACAGGTATATTCATATCCCCAGATAGCTTAGATCTGAGCGCACATTATTACTGAATGGCCAAAGTCTTTCACATAGTCTTTCTTTATACGAATGGGCTCCATGGCATAGCTATCTGGGGTAACACTGCTCACATAGGGAAAGTACCAAATGACCCGGCTTTCGCATCTTTGCAGGGAAAAATCAAGCGTTTCAACATGGGGCCATAGTCTAAAGGCAGCAGGTGGGCAACCAGGCTCCTCCAATGCACAGTGGCGAGATTGGTCTTGTCACACTCACTATCTCCCCCCCCCTTACCAACCTCCTCCAATATATTCCCCCTTTGCTAACCTCTCCCCTTCATGAATATGTATGCAATCCTACATATCTACCTATGCAAACCTCATCCCCCTCCCTCTCTTCCATGCAGCACTCACAGAGCCGGTGCTAGTTGAAGGCTCTCCTCACTTGCCCCCCTTCCCTGCTGCTTTACTTTCCAGCAGGCATGGCACTCTGTCTCTGTCATTCCAACCTCCCCCTTCCTCACTATCTTCCACCCCCCCTCACGTGACACCCGGCACTCCTCTGCAGACTGCAGGTTGAGCAGGGTGCAAAAATCACTGCTCGCGCGGACAACTGATTTTTGCGCCCCCTGCGCCCATGGCGGGCGCCGGTTTTGCCAGCCACTCGGTACGCTCCTGCGTTTGAATGCAGGCGAGCATTTGTGTGCAGTGCATTTTTTAAATACAGTGATGTGTATATATAATGTCTGTGTCTTTATACAGAGGTGTGTTTGTATGTTGGATTGACATTAGAATGCAGATTGTGTATGTGTGTTGTGTTGGTGCGATGCCGAGATGTATGCAAACACATATACACACATGCAGATACACAGACACACAGTTAAGACATGCAGACACAGCTCCACACACTGACAAATGCAGATAAACACTCACAACTAAACACATTGACACGAGCAGAAACAAACACAGCTACCCACACTGACACACATACAGACACACAGCTACCCACACTGACACACATACAAATACATAAACACACACATTCAGATACAGATGCACTGACACACATACTTAGACTCAATGTGTGTTAATGCAAGTACGTGTAAAAATCAATATGTATATGTGTGTTTGAATGTCAGTGTGTGTATTCCCTTACAAAACCGAGTTGTGGGTGTTGCAAAGGGAGATCCAATTATGTTTTTTTCTTACAGTTTGCAGGGAGCTGTCAAAATAAATTTCCTCCCCGGGTGCCATGTAACCATGGCACACCTGTGAGCCTCACTACTATACAGTGAATAAACCATTTTGCACATTTCTCCAAAATCCCAGTGAAACAGACAGACAATAGATGGCAGAATGTGGTTCCCAAATTGAGACGGTCTCATTGGATCCAGGGCAATTAGGAGGCATGTGCTCAGTCATATTTATATTTTTATATATGTTGTAACAGCTTCTGTATAGATGTGTGACATTACCACTAGTATAATGGATCTTACAGCAGAATAGGTAATGATCCATTATCACAAATTGTTTGTGCCCATATAGACTTATTTACAGGAAGGTATTTTGAGGACACATGCACCATATTAGTAAGAAGATATGGCTAAAACAATTCTTATTTAACCATAACCTATTTTAACTTATTTTTTTGGGGTGGGGGTGAGTTGTTCAATTTTTCAAATGTCAATTGTGTTAACTCTCCCCCTCCCTCCAGAACTCGCTTCTCATGGAACAACTGATTCAATTTCCTCCCCGGGTGCCATGTAACCTTGGCACACCTGTGAGCATCACTACTATACAGTGAATAAATCATTTAATATTTAATTTTTATGCGGGACATGGACTCCAGGCACCACAATCCCTTCAATTAGTATATAAAGTGGTTGTGGTGCTCAAGGTGTCCCTTTAAATAATGTTTAGATGGTAAATTTATTTAGGTACACAATCAGATATAACAAGCCTCTTTTAACTTATTTTGTTGGGGTGGGGGTGAGTTGTTCAATTTTTCAAATGTCAATTGTGTTAACTCTCCCCCTCCCTCCAGAACTCGCTTCTCATGGAACAACTGATTCAATTTCTCTTACTAACAGTTATTTCACTGTGTCCTGAACTGCCAAGAAACTCACTGAATAATGACGTTAAGTAACGGTGGTTAAAGTCAAGTGACATTTTTGGCGTGATATTAATGTAGCGAAAATGTCAGGACTTTTTTTTCTAGTGCAGATATAAAACATACAGGGGTAATGGGAGCCAGAGGGTCTGCAGCTGCAGCTCACCTTATTTTCTGGTTGGGGTCTCAAAGGGGTTATGTACAGAGGTGGCAAGGGACTAAAGGATTGTAGTTTTGTTTTCCAAGTTATGTCTAAATGAGTAAGCTGTCTTGCTCCCCAAATACTGACCCATCTATTGTTAGCTCATATTTTTGTCTGAAAATGAGTGGAGGGCTGCCTATGCTGCCTTTTTTTTTTTTTATTAGTAATGGTGTTATGTATCTTTAATGGTTGCGTTTTTTTGGGGGGGTGTTTTTGTTTGTTTTTTTGACAACTTGCCATTTTTCCCTAATAATTTGAGGGCATGTGGCCATTGGTAAATAACACCAGTAGTGAGAGTATATTATATCTGTTAAGCGGTGAAAATTAGATATAATAAATGATCGATATGTGTGGGTTTTTTTTTTATGAGTTTCAGTAATATTTCCGATACCACAGTTTAATTTGCATTTTGTAGAATGTTTTCACCAGTTTGGGGGTTAACTTACTTTTAAATTCAATGAAAACTCTAATCTGGAGGCTTACCTCCTAGGTCAGTGGTGGCCAACATATTGAAATGGTCCCTTTTAACTGCTTCCCAAAGATTTTTCTATTTTGAATCCATGTTTTTAAATCTTATTTTTTATGAATAACCCCCAAGAACAGAGACCAAAACACAATATTGATAAATTGACTATATAATTTAATTTGCTCTCCTAAATGATAGCATTGCATTCCTATACATTATGAGTCACAGTTGCCCAGTTAATACTGGAATATCAAATAGGTGCAAATCGCAAACGCTTCCAGCGTGAATTTAGATTGTATAAGACATTTTCACATGAAAATGTAAAGATCAAAACGAGAAAAGCCATCTCCTATCCGTCACATTATTACACAGCTCTGTATACACATTTTCCCCCAATGTAATAATTTAATTTATCAACACAGTAGAGCTGGCAAGAATTTTTTTTTTTTTTTTTAAATTCCCCTTTTCATCATATTTTTTTACATTCAGATTGCACAGTGTACTGAATTTCCATTGCTTTTTTATTGTGAATTGTTCTGTAATTACCTTTTTGAATGGTTAATACACCTCCCTAGCTTTGGGCAAACATTGGGGGTGTATAGATCATAAATCTGTTTAATTTCATCCCTCAATGGACTATGTCCAAGAAAAAAACATTTCTCAGAACGAGCTTATTTATTAAGCAGTATTATGGGTGAGCATTTCACTGTGATTGGTCGGATAAAATGTACTGTCTGATGTCTGAGAATGTGCTAATCTGTCACCGATATTTATACGGAGGGATTCCTGGATATTCTAGCATTTGTATGTTCAGCCCCTGGAATAAGCCTGAATCCTTTTACAGTTTAATCTGTTTATTGGCGGGCTGTAGTAACGTTAGAATGGATTAAGGCTTCATTCCACAAACCTTGCCGTGGGACAATTTAAATCAGTCTATCAATATTAAATTACATTTTAAATGTACAATTACCGGCTGTATCTTGGAATTAAAGTCCTTTTTAATTCAGAACTCTGATAGATAAAATACTGATACCAGAGATAATGTGTTCAGTGAGTGCTGGGTGTACAGATACTATATATGTCATGTACACAATTAGGGCACGGTTTCCTACACATTTAAAATGTGTTCTTACCTGTCGGACCAACAAATGTAGCACCTATGTTAGTGAAGGTTAACCTTGCCACTCAAGATATCATTTGTCCTTGAAGACTGATTAAGCATCATGGGAAATGTAGATTGCAAACATCTAGGAAGCCAAGGGAAACTAGAGGCACCAAAACAACGTTAGCATATTGAAATGGCTTTGGTGTATAGATGATGCAATCTCGCTCATCAATTCTCTGCCAGTTAGGAGTTAAATCACTTTGTTCAAGTTACAGAGCAGGATATAAAAACTTCTAAAGCAGGTTAACAGCTAAAATCAACCTTAAACCAGTTCTTTCTTCCATGCAGATTGTGTAAGTCACAGCCAGGGGAGTTGTAGTTATTCTACATAAGCAGAAATATAAGTGTGATTTAACTCCTAAATGGCAGAAAATAGGGGAATAATCTATACACCCAAACTGCTTCATTAACCTAAATTGTTTTAATGCCTATAGTGTTCCTTCAAAATGACTTCTGCTGGAAAAGGGGTTCTAGTGGTACCAGATATTGTGCTATTGCATTCCTTTACGGTGCCGGATGTTAACCAAATTTATTTGGTGGGGGCGAGGGTGTGTTATTTTAATTCCATACAATGTGCCAACTGTGTACTCATTACATCAATGTGTCATTTTACCCAGGAACAGCCTTAACCCTTGAACTTTACAATGTATTGCATGATGTTTAACATAAAACAACCATTAGTTGAGAGTATGGTTCACTGTCTGTTCAGATAGGCGTATCCCAATGTCTGAGTTTATGTGATACTTTATGTACTCCATCAGAAAAATGTGCAAAAATAGGAGAGGATTCAGTTGGTCTGTGTTTAGAAGTCTTTGGACAGTATAGTCTTTCTTCTTACAAATTCAAATCTGTAAAAGCAAGGCGAGACCAGCCAGGACCCATTTTGAAGGATTCTCCTTTGTTTTAAGATTGAATGTCCACACGTAGGTGGGTCCTCTCTGACGCGTTTTATAGACTGGACAGGCATAAACATTGCGGGTGTCCTGCTTGTCCACTGGTATTGCCTTAATGAAGATCACAGGCATGGCTGGAGTTAGCTCTTTGAGTCGAGCATCTGTGATAATCCCAGTCTGGAAGGTAAACAAAAAAAAAAATAGTATTAATTCGATCTGTCTCATGCAAACTCTTGGGAACCACAAGCATTGCTTAATCACATCATCCAAGTAATTATGTTCCAAAACCTTGGACATTGATAGTTCTAAATATTTGTTTTGAGAACCACATATAGTATGGTCTGCTCACAAAACTAGATTAGGATCTATAAGAAAAAGCACTGTTTAGGCTAAAATAATTTAGTATTGATATTACCAATTGGGTAACAAACCTCCCAACATTTCTGAATTTGTGCTCTTGCCCCACCATCCAGGGGGTTACTCTGATATCTTACATCTGGGTCCACTAGTGGTCAAGTCCCCATAAAGTGCAGTGCTAAGCAAACTACACTGAGGTTATGTAGCCATCTGTAAGTCCAACCAGTGCAGTGGCCAGTCAGCTTGACTGCATCATGCCCTTTTTTTTCGGACAGACATGTCCCATTCGGCACAATTACCACCATCTTAGTTGCATACCTCCATGTCCCACTTTTAAGTAAATGCATTTCCCAGACCATGTCGATACATGGGCACATACTTATAGCCTTCATCTGATACATTCATATAATAAATACTGTGCACATTACAGAGTCCAAACTCAAGATCCATAATATATTAATTGTATCATATCTTTAAATGAAAGAACAACACCTAGCACAGTATGATTTGACTGATTAGTCGTGTTTATGTAATCTAACATAATACTTGGGATTGTTCGGTAATTTCGAAGCATCTGTAACCACAAGCAAGTGTTTGAGGGAAAAAATTCCATCATATCTGATTATAAATTACCATGGTAACAATCTGCAGAGAATTTGTTCCATATTCAGTTTAGAGACCCAAACGAACTGTCTTATTGCGAGATAAATGGTATGATAATATTAAGATGAATGGAGGGAGAGAAATATGTACGGCCACAACAGACATTTTTATGATAAATTATTATGCACAGTTGTAGACTGGATGCATTATATTAATATGTTTATAGGCTGACATTATTTTACTTTTTTATTTTGTAGTTATAAATCTCACCGCACCACAGTCAGGAGGAAAAGCCAAGAAAAGGAAGAATTCGGAATATATTTTGCCTGGAAAGAGTTGAGGTTTTTAACACTCATATCACCCATCTGCTACTTAAAATGAAGGTAGAGAAACAGATAAATGGGAATTGTTAAACTTAAAAAAAAAAAAAACATTTTTTAAGTTGTCTGTTTTTTTTCTTTTTTTGCCCCAATTGATTTATTATACAGTTTGGATCATTCTCATGTTAAAATAAGGCTGTAGGGAGCAGCAATGTCTCTTATTATTCAGCAGGTTTCAGAAATGATATAATGTGTTAGATAACTTTTAAACATTGATTAAAATCATTTTTTAATTTTTTATTACAATGTAGCGTGCAGTAACGTCATTTCTGTCAGCTACTTGGTTGTAATCTGCTGTGCCGAGCTATGGGTTTTTTATGTTTGTTTTTAATTTAAAGGGACACCATAAGCACTACAGCTCACTGTAGTGATGATGCTGACCCACAGCTTTTGGTCACGCCATTTGGGAGCAGTTTGAGGAAAAATTAGACCTTAGTCTGCCCCCTCTTTAGGTGACTTAAAGAAGACAAGATAGTAACAATGTCATAGACAGTGATTGATCCTTACACGGTTAACATGTGCTGCATATGTTTAGGGAAGCGCATAATCCATATTGATGTGTTCGTTCTGCTTAGTGCCTATTATACGGGGGATGCTTGCTTCTTGGTGTGGTTTATAAAATGTAAGTTTATTTAGAAATCTTCTCTAAAGTTTTAGTGTATGTCGTTTTTCCAGGCAGTCCTTGGACTCACGTTTGCAAAGTATGCAAATTCATAAACGAGGGAGAGGCATTTATAATATATGTAACGAAAACTGCTTAATCTGCTACTTTAAAGAGCAAAGAAGGAGGGGGAACTGCACAGTGTTTTGTTGCGGAAAGGATCATTATTGGGTATGCAGCCATGTAAAGAGGGTTTTTGACAGATTAACTTCTCTTTGAGTTGGGTTTCACTTCCCGACTCAACCTTGGAGATTGTCCTTTGTTAATTAGTGCACTTTCCTCGTCCTCTCGCAAGAATTTCAAAGAGTTGCAGCTAAAAGAAAAGCCGTCAGAGTGGGAGGTGAACAGCTAAACACTTTGCTAGTCTGCCAACTGACCTGCTTTGATCAGGCCTCGGAAATTTAAAAGAATAGTCTTGAAGATCAGAGCTGACAGAACAAAAGAAAGAGAGGAGCCTTCAAGTTTGCAAACAATTCTCTCCTTCTGGACCTTTCAGTGGTCTTCGTGGAGATAAACTCACCATGTGACATTATCAAGAAGTAGCATCTTCCAAAAGAGTTCTAAAAGTTCAGTGTTCTCAGTTAATACTAATTACCTTCTAATGTCAAAATGACTTACCTGCTGTTTGTGCTATAGATATTATATATGAATAGTAGTCTTCTAACTTCAAAATGATAAACCTCTCACCTGTGTATCCCAGCGTGCTCCTTCCATATACAAGCCATGTACGTATGCTCCTTCACGTGGGGGGCTGCTGAAGTCTTCACGATTCTTTTTGGTCACATCACATTGCAATGTCATCTTATCTAGAGGCCATTCATTCTTCCTGGCCATAGACTGCATGATCGCGGTGAGGAAGGACTGAGGATTAAAGAATCCTGCGAGCCAGACAGCTGATGGCAGAGCAAAGTCTCCCGTCCAGGTTTCCAGTTCTTTGATACGACTCAGGAGGTCAACAAACCAACTTGCTAGTCCCGCCATGGACGGATAAGCTCTCTTAGTCCAGGATTCAGGTACTTGGTCCAGGAAGATAGCATTCTGCAAGTTCTCCATGTCACTGGTCATAGTCAGTTCACCCTAAAGAATTAATTGGAAAAATTATCCAAAGCATGTTCACTCTTTGTTCGTCCACCTTCATTATAGTCAAAATTCACAAAATGGACTTAAAGGAACACCCCAAGCACCATAACCACTACAGCTCTCCGTAGTGGCTCTGGTGCTAGGAGTGCCTTGGTGACCCTCCCAGTGCAAGTGGTCAAACAGGTTTGACTTCTTACCTGAGTCAATCTGATGCAGTTTCCAGCCTCCACTGCAGCCGGAACCTCTGAGCTAGATCTGGCAGTGCAGGGCTTGGCTAAATCATTGTCTGAGAGCAATTAAGTGACTCTCTCAGCTAATGGACTGACCCTGCACGGCAAGGCTTGACTCAGGAGAGTTAAAGGACCACTATATGCACCCAGACCACTTCAACTTAATGAAGTGGTCTGGGTGCCAGGTCCATCTAGGTTTAACCCTTTCTGCTGTAAACATAGCAGTTTCAGAGAAATTGCCATGTTTACAAATGGGTTAATCCAGCCTCTAGTGGCTGTCTCATTGACAGCCGCTAGAGGCGCTTTCACGCTTCTCACTGTGATTTTCACAGTGAGAAGACGCCAGCGTCCCTGTAGGTTTTTTGCTGTAAACACTATCTTTTCAGAGAAAAGGCAGTGTTTACATTGCTGCCTAGGGACACCTCCAGTGGTAGTCACTCAGACGGCCACTAGAGGTGCTTTCTGGTCTGTAAATACCGTAGTGTTCCTGGATGGTAAATCTGTCCCAATCTTATCAAGTAAAGCCCTTCTCCTGCTCAGTCTTGTGGATTCCTGGTTAGGTTTAGCTTGAACCCAGATCACAAGAATAATAAAAATATAAAAAAAGACACTTGTATAGACTGCTTTTTCTCTTCTTAGAACTACAGCTGGATCTTATTTTGTGGTGATGTTTCAGCAAACAATAATAATAATATAGAATTGTATGTTTAGACACCTGAAATCCCTATATATTTACGGTTTTAAAACACAATGAGGATCATTCACTAAACACAAAATTCTACTGAATTGTAGCGGATTAACAAAAAATAACCAGGCTATGACTATGGTAGAGTCAAGATTTTTTTTTCCTCCAAATTATTTATTTGTGCTAAATTGTTAAAATTTGGTGTTGAGTAAATAACCCCAGTGTAGGTTTCAGATACAGAGTAATTTTGGGGCGCAGACACTATGGAAGGAATAGAATGTTTCAGCTCCTAGTGGAACAGTTTTTCATTGCTGCAAATTGTATTCAGAGCTACTACAGTCAAGTGTAAGTATCAAAATAACTATTGCAATGAAGGCCAGGGAGGTTTGCTTAAATACATTCTCAAGTCCAGTAACCCAAGGGCCACCGATAGTCACAGCTTTAACGTTTTCATCATTTAAATAGAATTGTGTAATCTCTAAATCCCTGCTGAAGCAAATGTAAATCAGGTCAAATGGGAGACATTCTCTGTAAGTTCATTACATCAATCCGCCTGTTTAAAATAGTCACCTTTCTGTACTCCGAATTGAATGCTTCATGGAACCAAACCTGGCTTTTTATCTAAACCACAACTCCCAGATGGCACAGCTGAAAACCAATGTATTTACTGAGAAACACTTAGCCAGTCCTGAATTATGCATAATTTAACTCAAAACAGAATCATATTGTGTCTTCTAGAAAGCTACTTGATGAGAGAATTTGTTCTCTAAAAACGCAAATACAAAAAAATAAAAAATGTTCTCAATCTTTCCGTTATTCAGATTTAAGCATGATCTCAAGGAAAAAGTATTAAAAGAGATTAACATCTTATTAATACATATATACTTTGTTCCTTCTAAAACTCTTCTTACCTTCAGGCCTAAATCCAGCTCTTTGAGGGAACGTTTAATCTCATTGGTCAATGTGTTCATCCTCTCGCATTCCTGGAAAGCGACTACAATGTATGGTGTTCTCTCTTCCACCTTCGACATGAGCTCGGGGATGTTAAATTCCTCTGGGAGCTTCTCCAGGATCTCATCTAGAGTGGCTTTCACCTGTGAAGACCAGATGATCAAAATATGTGGTCTTTTGTTTGTATAAAACAAGGTACAACAGATCTTGCACACATGTATTGTCCTCTTTTTTGTGTTTGATATTTTTTATTTTTATTGCTTTGTCATTCAAAAGTATAAATGCAATAGGGGTACAGAAGAGAAGAGGGGAACAGGGAAGTTTTGCTACAAATTTTTCAAGTTCACGCATCACAATCAAATATCAGCAATACATATTATAGCTTCTTGCATCTATAGTTCGTCTTGTTTACATGGTCTATTAGCTGCACCATAGATGTCTCTTGGAGGCCGGTGGCCATTGTTTTTAGAGAGATAGCCTCCATACATGCGTGTGGTGAATTTGCTTTGGCGTAGGGGGTAGTACGAACATGGGGGGGGTTATACTTGGTAGGAGAGGGAGAGGGGAGATGTGGGATAGGGACGAGTTCGGTTTAGTTCATAGGGATACCGTTCTACCGTTCTACTATGGGCGTAGTTATGTTTTGGTAGCGTGTCACGATAGCGTGTCACAAAGGTGTGTCACAATATTATGTCACAATAGTATGTCACAATAGTAGTGGGGATTAGGTGTGCCCAGTTTGCTCCCTATTCAATTTCAGAGGTTTTGGGGTGCAGCTTTGTTGGTTCCATATTTCCCATTTGCTCCACGCTAGCAACCAGTATCCTCTAGATTTGTGTGTGCTTCTTGCTGCCTTCTCGAATGTTTTTGTTACTTCAACCATTTCCACGCATTGTCGCACACTAGGAGGTGTGGGTTTTAGCCAGCTTTTACTGATGGCGGTCAGGGCTGCAATAATGATGTGATATGCAATGTATGTGTCTGGTTTTCGCAGTGTTACGGGCCAGATTAATAGCAGAAAGGAGAGCGGAGTGTGCGGCAGTTTTACTCCCGTAATGTCTGTTAATATGTCCGATATTTCGGACCAAAAGGGAATTAACTTCGGGCATGCCCACCATATATGTACCATGTTGCCTGGCGACTCACCGCATCTCCAGCAAGTGTCTCTCTTTGCGTGATCTATTTTGTGGAGTTTGGTTGGCACCATGTACCAACGATATAGTATTTTCCTACTAATTTCGATATGTGCTGTGTTTAGTGTCAGCGTTTTGTGGGCCCTCAATGTGCTAGACCACTCTTCTGGTGTCAGTGTTTGTCCCAGTTCCTTTTCCCATGCTTTAAGACACTGAAATTGTTCTATACTGTCACTTGGTCCGATCAAACTGTACAAGGTGGATAGTAGCTTTTGCGGAGGCTTTGTTGCTAAGCATAAACGTTCTATCTCTGTGAGGAAGTGTCCCTGGGCTTGTGTATTATCATAGTGTTTGTGTACCCACGATTTTAGTTGTAGGTATGGGAAGAAGGTGGTAGGTGGAAGATTGTACTTGTTGCATAGTGTGTCATAGTCCATCATATGTCCGTTGTCTAGAACCTGCGATAGGCAGAATACCCCATGAGAGTGCCATATTTTATATTCGAATCCTGGAATCAAGATAGTTAGTGCCTGAAGTTGGAAGGCTATGGAGATTCGCGTTCGAGATTGTTGTTTCTTAACTAATTTATCCCACACTTTCAGTGTCGTTGTCGTAGTTGGGCATATCATTTTGTGGTGTGGCCTTTTGTCAACTGGCATCCATGCTTGTGCGTGTAGTGGTAGCCCCTCAGTGTGCACTGTTTCAATTTGATTCCACGCTAGTGAATTTTTGTTGTGGTGCATTTGTACTAGCGTTCCTATTATGGCCGCATGATAGTATCGTGAGATGTCCGGCACCCCCATTCCTCCTTTTCTGAAGGGTTTGTATAGGACGTCTGCTGCAGTTCTGGCTCTTCTCCCCCCCCATATGAACGCATTTATTGTCTGTTGGGACTTATTAAGAAATTGCCTTGGGAGATCTATTTGTAGTGTCCTGAATAGGTATTGCAAACAGGGCAGTACCATCATTTTTGCCGCCGCTATTCTACCCATCCACGACACATATTTCCCCCTCCAGTTTTGTAGTTGAGTATTTATTTCCCGTAGGAGTTTCACGTAGTTAGCTTGGTACAATTTGTGTGTATGTTGTGTTAACGCTATTCCTAAAAAGGTAAGGTGGTCCTGTCTCCAGTCATATGTAAAGGCAGCTCGCAGGTTTGAGAGTCTTGGGTTCCTAATGTTGAAGCTCATGGCTTGGGTTTTGGCGACATTGAGTTTATAGTATGAGCAGTTGCCGAATTTTTGGATTACAGCTTGTAGTGCCGGTAAGGATGTTTCAGGTTTGGTCAGGGTAAGCATCACGTCGTCTGCAAATAATGTGATTTTGTGTGTCTTGTTGCCCACAGTAACCCCCGATATGTTGCGGTTTTCCCGGATAGTTTGTGCTAGTGGTTCTAGTGCAAGGATATATAAAAGGGGCGATAGTGGGCAGCCCTGCCTAGAGCCGTTTGAGATTTGAAATTGTTTGGAGGCAAAGCCTCCATTGATCACTTTCGCCGTTGGTTTGTCGTACAGGGCGGAAACTAGCTTCAAAAAGCGATGTGGGAAGTTGTATTTTTGAAGGACCGCCTCCAGGTATCCCCAGTGCAGCCTGTCAAATGCCTTTTCTGCATCTAGTGACAGGGCCACACTGGGTTCCTTTGTCTGTTGAATATTGTGGATAAGGTTTATGAGTTTCCTGGTCCCGTCGGAACCCTGTCGTCCTTTAACAAAGCCCACCTGGTCATCCTTTATCAGGGATGGTAAAATGTTCCCCAATCTAGTAGCATAGATTTTGGCTAGTATTTTTAAGTCTGTATTTAATAGTGATATTGGGCGTAAGTTCTGGCATTTGTGGGGTGGTTTGCCGGGTTTGGGTAAGGTTGATATATGGGCTATCAGCATTTCTTGGGGTATGATTCCCGTGTTTAATATATGGTTGTATAGTTTCTTTAAGTGGGGTGCTAGCGTATGTGAGAAGGTCTTATAATATAGGTTTGTGAACCCATCTGGTCCTGGAGATTTCCCTTTAGGAAGTGTCTTTATTGTGTGTTGTATTTCGCTAAGTGTGACGGGTGTTTCTAAAGTGAGAATGTTGTCTGGGGTCAGCCTAGGTAGCCTCATTCCCGATAGGAATTCATCTATGTTTGATGGGAGAGGTTGGTGGGTGTCACCGTCTGTGTTCAAGTTATATAGTGCATCGTAATAGTCGGCCATCATATTGTTTATATCTTGCGGGTTAAATATTTTGTTTCCTTTCTCGTTAAGGAGGAAAGGGATTTTGGCGTTCAGATGCTTTTGCCTAAGTATCGACGCCAGCGCTTTCCCTGCTTTATTTGCTTGTGTGTAAGTAGTGAATTTTAGTTTATTTGCTATATGAACCGTTTTCAACATGTGTATGTTGTTGATCTGTGTTTGTATTTGCTGTATCCGCTGCTGTCGTTCAGTGGAGGGCTGTGATATATGGGCTGATGTTTCGTCCCTAAGGGATCTAAGTAAGGTCAGATATTCTCTATCGGAGTTGTGTTTAAGGTGGGATGCTCTGCTTATAAGGTGCCCCCGGATTACTGCCTTATGTGCGAGCCACAGAGTTGCCGGCGTTATTTCTGGTGCCGTGTTGCGGGTAAAATATGACCCTAATTCTGTGTCCAGTGTTTGGTTGAAGTCGGGGTTGTTTAAAAGTGTATCATTTAGGCGCCAGGGGGTTGCCCCCCGGAATGTGAAATTATCCTTGAGTGTTAACCATATCCCCGCATGGTCCGACCATGTTATCTCGCCTATGGTGCTGCTGGTGGCATGTGGTAGAAGGTCTCCCGACGTTAGAATGTAGTCAATTCTAGAGTAAGTGTTATGGACTGAGGAATAGAAAGTAAATTCCCGGCTATCCGGATGTTGTGTTCGCCATATGTCATAAAGTCCATATTCTGAGATTAGACGTATCAGTGGAATTGCTTGTTTACGCAAGATTTTGTGTCTGGGAGATGTGGCTGGCAGGGTAGAGTCTAACGTGGGCTGTAGTATGTGGTTAAAGTCTCCACAGATTATTGTGGGAACGTGTATCGTGGTTGGCAGTTTTGTCATTATCTTATGTAAGAAATTTCTTTGGTTATCATTTGGGCCGTAGAGGCTGACTAGGAGGTATTGCGTATCGTTTATTTTACAGTGCAGTATGACAAACCTGCCTTGTGTATCTTTTTTCAGTTGTAAGAGTTCAAATGTTATAGATTTGTGTATTAGGACCGAGACCCCTCTAGATTTGGATGAGTGTGTTGAGTGGTATTGCACTGGGAAGTCTCTGGTTGCAAATGTCGGTACTCTGTTATGCACGAAATGAGTCTCTTGTATACATAATATATCGGTTTTGTGTTTTTGGGCTTCTTCCAACAGTAATCTTCGTTTGTGTGGAGTGTTCAGCCCGCGTGTATTGATTGATTGTACTTTCACCATTTATGAGTAGTTGTAAATAGCTTGCTAGATGTGCATGTGCACCAAGTTAGTGTAGTGACAAGTGCGGTCCCAGTTGGCCCCCTGTAGGCAGTAGCTAGTACAATATATGCATACAGTGGTGCGGCACTATATTTTGTGCTTGTGTGATTAGGGTTTCTGTCAACCTGTGTTATCCTTATTTGGTTTACCGAACTAGGGAGAGGATGCTGGGGGAAGTAAGAACTGGGGATGGGGGTATTAACTATGTACATAATGTCTCGATGTGAGACAAGGTGCAAGTTTTCCACACCTTGGGGGATGGAGTTTCTCAGTGCCTCCATTTACGTGGTCTTTGGGCTTTGCCTATATTTGCTGCAAATTACTCATGAGGTTTGGCTTTGTTAACTAGGTCCGGTTCACATGTCATAGGGAATGGCCTTTCCCCCTTTTGCGTGATGTAGTTAGGATTTCGTGGCCAGATTGAGCACCGGCTGCTATAAGTCCCTGGTGGACGACAGATGTGTCCCCTGGGGCAGTTGATACTCTCCCGGTGTGTTGTCATGTTTGTGTCTGCGCTGTATAGTCACCCGGGTTTCTTTGCCCACGATTTCCCACTGGGCGGGTTGTCCTATTGTGTGTGGCCCCTAGCGGGACAAAGTGTTCCCCACCCTGGGTACGTGAGATCCCTTTTCCCCGGGGGCTTCCCGTTGTGGCGGCCCACCTTGTCTTTGTCTCCCGCCCCCCAAGAGCCCCAGACCCCCCATTCCATTCCATTCTGGGCTGCTAAAAATTGCCCTATAACAGTTCCTATTGGGGGCTGAGTCTCCGAGTCTTGGGATGCCAAAAGAATAAAAATAACATTATAAAGAAAATGAGTTCTACATGGGCCGTGCACCCTGGTGAGGGTGATGATTGGTATGTTACAGTCTTACCGGGGCGATATCCGTCCCAATCCGCGGTTCCAGACCCGGGTCCCCCGCGTAGTTCCACTGCTCTGCTATGCTTCGTCACAGGGATGGCGGGAGCCCCGGATCCGGTTGCTTGCTTGGCGGTAGGGCTCTCTGTATCGCGGCTAGAAGTCTTTGTGTTGTGGGCGGTCGACGGTCGGGTTGTTTCACTGGGGTCTAAGCACCATTGGAGCCAGTTGCCTTGAAATCTTGCTTGGGTCTTGCCGTTAAACCAGTCGTCGTCTGGTGTTTAATGTCTCTTCGGGACTTTTGTCCATTCAGGCTTAAGCGGTTCACGGGCCGTTGGTTTATCCTGGGGGTCAGGTGTAAGTGACATATTCCAGGTTCTCAGCCTCTTCATGCCGTCCTCCGGGGTTAGGATTACTGTTGTCGTTCCATCTTTTGTGATAAAGAGTTTTGTGGGGAAACCCCATTTGTAGCGAATATTGTGCGTTCTCAAGGCACCTGTGACTTGGGAGAATTCTTTTCTTCTCCGGAGAGTGGCTGCTGAGAGATCTGCATAGATACGAACTGTGGCGTACTCGTCTGGTGGTTTGGCGCGTGTTTTGCTGTTTCTAAGAATGTACTCCTTTATGTGGAAGTAATGGGCCCTCATTAGTATATCTCTTGGAGTCTCCGGAGGCAGGTGTCGCGGCTTGGGGATACGGTGCACTCTATCCACCAGCAGCATGTCCGTTGGGATTTCTGGTGCATGCGCCTTTAACAGCCCCCGAACATATGCCGGTAAGTCTGCATTGCTAATTTCTTCCGGAACCCCCCTCAAGCGGAGGTTGTTCCTGCGTGAACGGTCTTCCATGTCCGTTAGTTTTTCTTCCATAGTGGTTAGTTGGGCAGACAAGTGTTCCACAGTAGTGGCGAGGTCGTTGTGTGCCGTTGCTATTTCATCGCATTTGTCCTCCATATTGGATGTTCGTTTCCCCAACTCTTGTATGTCTTTTCTTAAGGAGTCGGTTGTGTGTTGCCAAGTTGTTATTAATTTGTTTGATAGTGTCTCTAAGGCTGCTGAAAGATCCGCTTTTGTGAGCTGTTGGTTGTTTAGTGGTACTTCGGTTTGCGAGCTCTGCATGGTATAATCCAGCTCGAGGTCCTCGTTGTATTGTCCTCTTTTAACCTATATTAACACTTGTAAGTGTATAGCATGTCCTGGAGGCTTTGACGGAGAGAGAGGTGCCAGGGGATTACACAATTGACTTGTCTACAGCCTAAATCAAATGTGACCTTCATCAGAACCAGGTAACCTCTGGTTTTATGGCTTCGAGCAATCCAGTATTTGCCACAAGTGTATTACTAGATACAAGGTCAGATTCCAACAGA
Organism: Pelobates cultripes; assembly: GCA_933207985.1. Lineage (NCBI taxonomy): Eukaryota > Metazoa > Chordata > Amphibia > Anura > Pelobatidae > Pelobates > Pelobates cultripes. Next base: position 18,952,127 of record OW240916.1, read on the forward strand.
ACTTCAATAGACATCACCATCACACAAAATGACTTAACCTTTACATTGCCAGCACAGCTAACGTGTGTTGGGGATTGAGCAATATAACTTTACTAGTGTGGAAGATGCCATATGTTAAATTGTGTTGAAGAATATATATGGTTAAGAAAATGTAGATTGCTATAGACAGAGTTTGTATGATTACACACAGAGGTTAACGGATAAACTGATAGATTAGTCAGGCAAGCGACAAGGCTCCCTTCCAATGACTGTACAGTTCCTGCTAATTACTCTGCAAACAAACAATGAACCATGACTGTTGACTGGAACAAATGGGACAGAGAAAGAGGAGTGACTTCCAGATATTAGTCCTGTCATCCAGAGCTGTGATTGCAAGAGAAGATGTGGAAATATTGCATCAGTGAAGTCTTTCCGCATATTATTAAATGTATTTTTTCCTCCACCGGACAGTATCGAAAAATGCATATTGCAAAACCGTATTACATTACATGAAGCCCTGCAGGATTCATAGTTTATAAACATCCTTAATTAACCCCTTATGAATCATAACATGGTCCTTAATGACTCAATGCCATCATGGAATGTTCTGCTTATTTTTACAGCCGATCATTCGTTAGACAAGTGGCGCATTCCGTTTTCACATAGGATCTTTACAGGATAGTTTGTTATAGCATTATTCAATCACTGGTCCTTAGTGGGTTAAATGGGTTTAACGTGAATGTAATCATTACTGGGAGTTGTATGCCCAGGATTAGCAGGTGAACATGGTTCTGAGCTCCTGTAGAGATCCAGCTGTAGACCGACCATCATCCATTTGACAGCTTGTACACAGGATGAGGATTATGGGGATTATGATAACATAAAAAAACAACAATCGTAATGTCTTTAGCCATGCCCCATACGCAGGGCCAGATTAACATAGGGGCTAATGGAGCTGAAACGCCAGGCCCATGCCCATGCAATAGGCCTGTTTTTTTATTATGTATATTTTTTACTACTCTTGCTTTGTGCAGAGGGAATTACATATGGGACCTTAGGAGGGATGTAGAGTAACAAAACTTGTGTGGACTGGCTGACTATAAACTAGTTAAGGTAAAGACGACTCTGCCCACTGTGAAAATGCTCTTGTTGCTTTGGGCTCTCTAACAGTCTGGCATGTCACCTTTTTTTCCACACTCACTACATCAATACTTTCTCTGTCCCAGACTGCATACCAGGACCAGGAGACTCTGCCTGCTAAGAAGCTTAGAAGGAGAGGAGTGGACAAGTAAGTGCTGGGGGATATCAGAAGACCTCTTCCCAGAACACACAGAGCAAGTATATCATTAGATGTGTTCGCGCTGAGCTCAGGGTGCTGAAACACTGTCTGCATAGTCCACACTTAGTTGGCAGTCCTGCATGATTGACAGCCTGCCATGCATTCACGCCAAGCCGACTATCCAATTCTTTGGGCAGAACTGCCCACTTTCAGGGTGAATCCACCCCTTTGTGCGGTACCAGTGACATGTTTTACATCACTGGCCCACCTCCTTTTTTAACGCCCACCGACGTGCTGTCAATATTGGGAGATATAGGTTTGGCTGGAGAGACGAAAGCGAGAGATTAGCATAGGGTATCTTCTTATAAATGCATCCTGTGAGTTTCCTCCATCACCACCTCCACTAGATACACGCCGCTTGGGAGGTATGGCTGTTTTAGATTCTTAAGCCCATCATCATTGTCGGAAGCAGGTAAAATAGGCCCTGCCTATACATCGCAAAAATGTCAAACTGGGGCTTGTGGAGAACGGTCAAGGTATTTTAAAATTTTAGACCAATAAAGCCAAACGTTCTACAACCCCCAACTTTGCTATTTGTTTTCCAGGAGGCGTAATACAGTGTAGCCCAGTCCTGTTACTATGAATTGGGCTAGATTGACACCCTGATCTGTGTCACAGTGTGTTCCAGCCTTATGTGTGTTACTAGAAAACCGACAGATTTATAGGTCTGCAGAGAGAGCGTTTCTCGCTGAAGCAAGGCTATTAGATGGTATCGTACTGACAGTGATGAGTAATTTGTACTCATCCTACAAAGAGAAGTCAGTTCAGCATGTGACACTGCATTCCCCTGGTTTATAAAGAAAAGGGCCCAGTTTAAATGGGCATTGCACAGGACAGAGGTGTATGGCAACTGTGGGCATTTCTTTTTATAAATGAAGACAGAAATTACTTGGCATCACATTTGTTTTGGTGATGTCAGGGTGTCAGACAATCAAGAACCGAGCCAAGGAGTCACATTAATATTTTACATTTGTGACCGGCTGCATTTCAGTGACAATAAAAGGAGATATGGCACTGGGCAGGAAGAATATTATATATAATACTAACAGTCCTGCACTCCTGCTTACTATTGTATTTTCACCTGGTGCTTGATAGCACAATCTTGTATAAAGCCGAAGTAGGGTTATCAGCACTCCAGGGTTTTCCAAAATGTATTTTATGGAAAGTGTGTCAACATAGGTCGACGTAGTTAATACAATGTTAAACAAAAATCTGCGCACCAGTCAAGCCATAAGACTTGCTTTTCCCACAGAAATCACAAATCTGCAGTGATGTTACTACCGCAAAGGATTCTGGGTGGACATATGCAAATTAGTTTAAGAAAGAATCAAATTTTTGCAGATTTTTGTTAAACATTGTATTAACTATCCAGACACTTCCGGTGGAAGGAGTCTTCAATCACAAATTTTTTCCCCACCATAACCTTTTTTGTTATACAGGTATATTCTCTAACATGCGCTGGCTACTGTATGCCTCTAAAGGGCCACTCCAGACTTTAAAACAAGTAGTTTGTTGCAAATAATCCAGAAGTAACGAGTTTGAGGGATTTTGTTCATTGTTTTTTTTTAATTTTTATTTTTTTTTAATGCATTATATTTATAATGCATAAAATTAAAAAAAAAAATATGGAAATGACTCGTGCCATTAGTAATGTTTATTCATGATCTGTATTTATCTTCACAATTTGAAAGCATTATAAACTGGGAGACAGTATAAAACGAATACAAAGCAATAGATGTGAGAAAATGGGTCGGCGCCGGTTCTGGAAATGAATTAGAACTGCCACTTTGTACTTGCTGCTGATGTTCCTTAGAAACCCTAGTCGGACCGCCCACCCCAATATCTGTCTTCTATACCTGTCTATATAAAAACTGTGACCAATGCATTGACTTCAGTTCATTAATGCTGAGATTTCTAATGAGGATCAGATTACAGCGCTTAAATGACCAAAAAAAAGGACAAAACTTGTTTAACTCTCTGCAAATTATTTAAAGGGACACTCTGCTATCCAAACGCAAAATCAATTTAAAAAAATCAAACAAAAAACACTGTTTAGTAGATATCACAAATTAAAACTTACATGTATTTTATTATGTGTTTTGTCATTTGGAGTTATATCTAAACAGTTTGCAAAAGCTGCAGTTCTCTTGTCTGCAGCTCTTACAAACCCTCCCCTTCTAATCCCGCCCAGACTTTCCGTGGCTGTCCAATCACAGACTTTCCAATGCAGCTCAATGAGAAGTCTTTGCAAGACAGGTGCTCTGGGCAACTGTTGCCTCTTCAGTTTAGTTCCACTTAGCCAGGAAGTAACATGACCAGTTGTGGGGTGTAACTAGGTTAATATAGAAATTTCTCTTGGAATCTGCGCTTTTTGCAAAATGGAAAAAGAGGACATGATTTTCACACTTTAAGCTTTTCAGCAAGCTAAAGTTTTTTTAGGGGTCTGGAGTGTCCCTTTAAGGCTTGTGAATGTTTATAGTTCCAGACATGAATTGTGAAGCTTCAATCTATCCTCATCTTCTGTATGAACGGACGCATATACTAGAACACACAGTATATGTGAATAAAACGGGATTATGGAAGAACATAGCGGTACCTTTTCCTCTCGTGTTACTCCTCCTCCTTCGCCCATGCTGCTGTCACGCGGCTGCATCTCTAACACGGTACGGAATAGATTCTCGGATGTCTGGGTAAGAAATCCGATCTCCGCGTTGGGGTGCAGTCCATATAAGTAAGGGGATTCCGCTGGCAAAACGTCATCAATGTACTATGGGGGGGGAGGGAAGAGAAACAGTTAAAGACACAGTACGTCCAGCTTCCTAAAACCATATTGTCATTTGTATAAAGATCAACTGAGGATGGAAAAAGTTCTAATAGCGGAAATTTCACCATGGAAACCAATTAAATGTTTTTGCGGATTGCTTCACTTTATGTGCATTGTCCCCGTTAAATCGTTAGCATTTTGTGTTTGAGGAATATTCAGATTTCTACATTGTTCTCGTTTTATTCTTATTTATTGGATACTCTAGAGAAACTAATCAGGTTTAGCACTCCCAATAAACATATTGTCTTTTTCTGAAATACCAGGCAATACGGGCGAGCTTATGTCAAATTCTGCATTTGCCAAATTTAAACTAATCTGTTTGAAGCCATTGAACAGCTTGTCCTAGCTTTAAATGATCATCCCTGCCACCTTCCCAAATGCTCATGTAAATGGGGCAAGCAGTATATTAGGTCACCCCATTAATTTATTAATTTCCCCTTTTATAGAAAAGGTTAATGCCTGGCAGCTTCTAAAGTAGCAAGATGAAATTCGATGAGCTCGGAACAGTGGAAATATTACACAGCGTTTAGATTGAAAGGCACAATATGGCCCATAGAGTTTTTGCAGAGGTAAAACCATTTCTAACTAATTAATTACTCATTTGTGTGATAGTTTGCGATATACATTCCGAAACATAGTCTAACATTTGGAACATGACAGGACCTTTTAACACTGAAGTCCACAGGATCCAAACGCCCTCAAGGGTCTGTCAAAATATGCATAATTATCACGGTGTTGTGCATAATGAATGCTAAGATAGGTTTGATGGAAAATTAAAGTGAGTGTCATTTTGCAAACAATGTCTGGGGGACATATCATGGCAGATTTTTGTGATGGGCATAATGTACTTGCAGAGAAAGACTCCTGTAAAGACTGACACTAAGAGGACATGTCACACATTGTGCCCTGTATGACATTTAAAAATGTTTGAGTGTACTTCTTTTAGTACCTGGTGATACCCATTGTAATCCATATTTCCTGGTAGAGGAAATCCAGGGGCCAGAAACAATTCCCCTTCCAACATTTCTGGTTTGATAAACTCCCCCAGGTACGTCCTGCACAGTCTTCTGTCCCAGTCGTCAGTGATGTGACCACCATACATAATCTCACCAAATAGATAGCGTAGGTCATCATATGGAACCTGCGGGCACGGAGGACACAGCATAGTTATCAGATACAAAACAGAACATCCTTGGATTAGAAAGACAGCTGTGCACAGACATTACAATTACATCTTCCCCGTAATCAGGACATTTAATGGGTATCCAGGGGCAGCTCAGTGGCACATGTCTTGGCTTCTCAATTTGAACCGCCTAATCCGTGTCCAAGACATAGAAAGCAGGAGTTGGCAGGCTTCAGACAGTACAAATGATGAGGAGATTTGGCAGGCTTTCAAAAAGAATTGGTCACACAGGAATGACGTTCAACGCCCCAGCATCAGTGTACAGTCACCACCAGCAATAGGCAACAAGCAACAAACAAGATTCTACTACTGACTCACTGTGTTGGTGAATTACCCATAATGCATTGTAGAGGAAGCATTAAGGGTCATTTTTTAAAAAACAGGATTAAAAATAAATGCTTCATGTAATATAGCCTGTTCTGCATGTTTTCGTTATAAGTGCATATCCCATCATCCTTTGGCTTACAGATGCTCTGTGGGGTGGGCCATCTTTAGTAATCTTAAGTCAGAAATAGCAATTATCTGCTAAAATCATGCATTATTTAAGGGCTTGAAACCATCCCACAGTGAATGTGTTTGTCATGCCAGGATTCATGGATGCATACTACCTGTTAATTACTTGCACGGTTTGTTGTTGGATAAAATGCACCTCTGACCAAACTGTGTTTAAAGATGGCTGCCAGAGTAGAGCGAGGGTAAGCAAAGGAAATACACCAAAAAGAGATTTTAACTTGGATAAATGCTAGACTATAATACATATCTTCATACAATCTTATTGTAAATACCAATAAAAAAAAAATGAAGACCGTTTTCCTTTAGTATCACATCTCTTTTGCAAACACAGTAGGCACTTTTTCTAAACATTCTATATTTTCAGTTTTGTGCAATGATAACTAAGACTTATCATTCTACTTGGAGTGGAAGACATGCTTAATAGGGGGATAAGTATTTGAAACAGTTCCTTAGTTTTAGATTGGAAAGACTTCCAATGTTTTTTTTTTTTAATCAGCCCCTAAACGCATATCACCGCTGGAAGCCATATCTCCCTATTGCTGAATAAATTTAAGGAGCTGAAGGCATGAAATTATATGTTCCATCAAAAAATCTAATTATTAATTATCATTGCATTTATTTAGAAAGTGTTAACACAATTCGCTCTGCTGTACAGTGTCAAAAAGGAAAAGAAATTTATCAGAAACCATCAAGACTCAAGTTGGATCTGTTCTGTTAACGTAATATTTTAGTTGTTTTTTGCAGCATTTCATTTGGCAAAAGTGCTAGATATAGTTATGATATTGCAAAATGTCAACCATATGCTTTAATGCATTACACTTCCTAATTTTTATAGCACCCGCTACGTAGCACTCAATTTAATTAGTCTGTTTAACATAGGATATCACATCCTGATATGTGTACATGGGTCACTAGTCTCATTTTTAGTCAAATATTAACCCCCTAGTTGTTTTTGGATTAAAAAAATAAAAAAAAAAGCAAACAAACGTAAACCTTAATTTGAAACCTGACGTGCGGCTTGCACCTAAAGTAGAACACTCTTTTTGTGTAGGTGAACCTTTTAAACTGCACATCCACCCCACCGCCCCGTCTACTTACAGATCTTTATTTGACCATCTTGTAGAAAAATTAAAACATATTTATAAAATGTTAGTGATTGCTTAGCAACCTACTTCTTTCAATCATTTTGGGTAAGAAAATGTAATCATACTTCAATTAACCTCTTAACTAAACAACTTCTGGAATAAAAGGGAATCATGACGGAATTATTTCCGTCATGTCCTTAAGGGGTTAAATATACATTATAGTATTTATAGTAGATACAGAACAGAAACATGCATATGAACATGTAAAATATACTGTTTATTTTACAGCGTCACTATCACCATCTGAGGACTTTGCAGAATTTGGGGGCAGATAAAGGTGAGTTCTACATTACTGAACCTGTCCCTCGCATGCGCAACCATCTTCTTCCAGTGGGTCATCCTCTGCTCCTGGTGCTTAATGGCCGAGAGCCGCAGTCAGTGCTGTAGTCTCGTGTACATTGAGGTTTATGGAGGATCCCAAGAGACCGCGGGCTTCTCAACGGACAGGCCGAATGTCCCGCAGCTATCACTGGTGAGCACCGGGGGGGGATTGAAACGTCTAGATAGGTGGTAGCTCTGCCCAGTGTCTTTAAGTGTCAGGCAGAAGAACTATATCGAGACAAAGTAGTCCTTATTCCAACACAGTGAAAATTGGTATTTCATAAAGATTCTATACTAATTTTTCGTGGGGCTGAGGAGGGTGACAGTGCTGTTTTAAGTTATCTGCTGCAATTTATTTTTCTGGAGAGTTACAGATGTATGCTAACCTTCTTAAGGGGCAATGAGGGCTGATTCCTTTTTAACAGTCTGTAGAGCTGTTCAGATGCTAATTATGTAGAACATAAAACAGGGCCACTAAGGCCCAGATTGTCATAGACCATCGCAGCACCTCAGAGTTTAATCATCTCCAATCTAACATAAGACGATAGTCAGCATTACAGAAACCACACTGTAAGTCTAAAATCAAAGCTTTGCCTTTCCTAGCATGTAGCGAACATTCCAGTGATTAGTTTGATCCGTTGCCTGGTGTCCAAGCTCATTCTATGTCAGCCCAAATGCTCCTTTCATGAGAGCAGAGACAGCAATTAGCAGTCTAGCTGAGATTTAATAAAGCGTAATCAAGGGTACTGGCCGAGTGAGATGATGTGCAATAAGGGCACCAGGGGCAGCGCTGTCATGAATATGCGGTGACAAACGTCCATGAAACCGGATGTCACCATCCAGCTTGTTTCATTATGAGGGACAGCTATGAATAATTTCCCAGGTACAGGAGAAGTGTTCGTCCTTTAGGTGAGAATGGACACAGGAGGAAAACCGGATTTTGTCATCCTAATTTAACTGATGTCATTCTGTCTGACATGTCTTCTCCACACAATGCAGAGTTGGCCAGGTCCCTCGACCTTTTATCACAACATATTAATGCTTCTGCTGTCAGGG